>OX442425.1:1307736-1377946 GCA_949361645.1 Spongilla lacustris
TTCAACTGGCAGAAGAGTGCGTCCAATTGCTAGGCATAAATGAATGAGGGAGGGAGGGAGGGAGGGAGGGAGGGAGGGAGGGAGGGAGGGAGGGAGGGAGGGAGGGAGGGAGGGAGGGAGGGAGGGAGGGAGGGAGGGAGGGAGGGAGGGAGGGAGGGAGGGGAGGGAGGGAGGGAGGGAGGGAGGAGGGAGGGAGGGGAGGGGAGGGAGGGAGGGAGGGGAGGGAGGGAGGGAGGGAGGGGAGGGGAGAAATCAGTATTAAAAAAGTTATGTCACAGTTCATCAAGAATCAGAATGCTGTACAATTGTGATGGAGCGACAGTGCCAGTGATGTAGGCATGCTGGTAGTATAGCACAGTGGTGAACAAATCTTACATTTCCTGTTTGTGATGCATATTGCTTGGCAACTTCCAACGAATTCTTTGCCAGTCATTGGAAACTCAGTGTAGGAATCATAGAACAGTTGGTTGCTGAAAAACGCTAGAACAGCTCCACCACTGTGAATACGGAGACCATGTAACAGACCATGTATAACAGACCATGTTTACAACAGACAAAAATAACATGTGGGAGGTAAATAAGGAGGGAATCCTAAATACACAGCAGGAAGTGAAATATGGTTTTTTTAAAAGCTTGTGAACCCATACAGTTCACTTCCCATGGCAGGAAGCCTCTGCATACCACAGTACATACATAGGCATCACATGACTCCTGAGCACAGCATCCCTAGAGGAAATATGCCAACTGTCACAACCAGCCCCCTCCCTATTCCTCCACTCTCCCGGGGGTACTATCGCCTCCCTCCTCCCCCTCCTCCCCGCCACGCTCACAGCACAATGCAGGCGAACAGGACCAGCACAGAGGTAGACACCATGGTGAGGAGGCCCATGTGATCCTTGTCGTCCTGTCTACGCTCCCCACCACAGTTACCGCAGCAACGACAACACCAGAAGATGCCTCCAATGACCAGGAAGGCCACAGCCAACAACAGGCCCAACTCCGTCACAGCAATAATTGCCTCAAACAGCTCAGCTGAAATACGTGGAAGGGGTAGAGAGAAGAGAGTAGGTGGTGATGTGATGTGAGGGGTGCATGCGTAGGGGTGCTGTAATAAACCTTGTCACACAAATATGCACCATGTATTGAAATGTCCACCCCCCCCCCCCCCACCCCCCACCCTCCATAAAAATTAAAATGTCGAGCTATCCACCACCTCAACACAAATGTGAAGACATGGTATAGCAACGGAGTACTTAGCGCTTCTGTCATTCTGTCATTCTAGAGTGGACAATAGACCTTTTGTTTGGTGTCACGACGGAACGTTTTTTCTCCCCTAAGGCCATTCAAACTTGATTAGTAGTTTCTCGGGCAAACTTATAATAAAATGGGGTCGGTAGGTAGGGCAAAAAAATATATATTTAACACATGAATTACACACCGCACGCAAACAAATGAGTAGTTGGCGTAGCCCGACCTTCGCGTATTGGCGGAAGGTCGGGCATCAAGCTATATGTGATAATAGCCCACATATGTGATAATAGGGGCCCACATACGCTATCAGATGGGTACAAATCCTAGTATAGGCTTGATACCCGACCTTCCGCCAATACGCGAAGGTCGGTGAATTCGTTGCCTCTAAGTCTTTTTTGGGTCGGTCGGGCCCGGAGAAACAACTAATCGAGTTTGAATGGCCTAACTTACGTGTTCTTGTACATATTGTAATTAATATAATTATAATTATATGGGACAGTTTTCGCGAAAATGTCACCTTTTATAACATTATAGTGTTATAAAAATGCTTCTTATTTGAATCAATATATCTTCCGAAACGCTAACGCTATCAACTTTCTATTTTCAATACTTCATACTACGCCATTTCTATACAAATAATAACTTTTTGGAGTCTTACACTTGCTCCACACCAATATTGCAACGTTCGATACCCGACCGGGTTCAAACCCTTAATAACTTTAGGTAGGAGAGATCAAATCACTTCAAAATCGTTTGTAGGTACAGAGGTCCTATACCTATCGATTTGTTCTGTTCGTTAATTTTTATGCCATTCGTTACGGAGATACATTTGAACAAAGTACGTCCACTTTTCCCGCTCGATTCGCGCCAATGATTTGGGTCCCGCTCAATGTATGGGAGGCGGGGATTATAACATTGGTGCGTATCAAGCGGGAAAAAGTGCACGTAGTTTGTTCAACTGTATCTCCGTAACGAATGGCATAAAAATTAACGAACAGAGCAAATCGATAGGTATAGGACCTCTGTACCTACAAACCGAATTTGAAGCGATTTGATTACTCTTACCTAAAGTTATGGAGGGTTTGAACCCGGTCGGGTATCGAACGTTGCAATACTGGCGTGGAGCAAGTGCAAGACTTCAAAATGCAATCTGGCATAGAGAAATAGTGTAGTATGAATTGTTGAAAATAGGAAGTAGATGGCGTTTAGCGTTCGGAAGATATAGCCATTCAAACAAGAAGCATTTTTATAACCTTATAATGTTATAAAAGGGTGACATTTTCGCGGAAACTGTCCCATATATTGTCACGTACGTACGTATGTACGTACATATGTATGACGTACGTACTTGGTATGTGCTGCGTAGTGTGCAAACATGACATGTCGTAACGTACTGATCCCAAGATGGCCGTTGGGGACCCTCCTCCTCCATTTTTAACGGTTGTATAGATATCAGCTACAAGGTGCAAATTAGCCATAGTGAGTTACCACATACAGTCGTAACAAGGTTAACTAACCATAAGGTACGTCGCCCTTAACGGTCTCAGCAAACCCTCTCGATATGGCGTACCAGCCGCTCAGTCCCCCGCCGCTGTAGCTAACTTCAATGTTGTTGCCAGCTGTGATAGGCGGCAAAGAGGAAAACGCGAGCGAGCCGTTTGGTGCCGCAGTCACTGTCGGTGTCGCTGGGCACACGAGGTCCCCACAAGCGGACCCCAGCAACGCTCCTAACACAAAACACCACAACAGCATACTCGTACTCTACAATAAAAATTAATGATTCCGACCACGCCCGTGTGTGATCTTTGATCTTGAACTTTTCAATATTAATGTCGGTCGCGTGACGGGCTGGTCGTGCCCAGTACATGCGGACGGACAAAGGCCCCTAGGCCTGTCCCATTAAAGGGCCCCTTATGGAGAAACGGTTTAAGCACTCCTTCCCCCCCTCCCCACCATTTCGTAACCTCAGAAGCTTGTTGCAGGGACAGCTTCATGTATGTTATGGTGTAGTATGAATTATGATTGAAGGGCTGAAAATAAGAAGTCGCCGTATAGCGATTCAAAAAATTTCAAACGTGAGGCATTTTTAGTAATTTTATTACTGCAGTTTCATCAATTTTCATGGGCGCCCCCAATGGGGGCACGGCTTTCGGACTCAATGACCCCCCCCCCCCCCCCCCCCCCCGCGATAATTCTTATGAATAATGATGTAATGCATACCATGATCCATCAAGTAACGAAAAGCCATAGACACGCGCATTTTTACATGAAGCCGTTCGATTTTGATCGTAGTATGGTACAAGCCTTTCACAAAGTCCTTAACCACTCGAATTGATTTATTGTCGGTTTCAAACCAGCATATTTGGGCGTCTAGGACCCCCGACCCCGCCGGGGATAAACAGAACCTTTAGCTTCTTGGTAACGTGCTTGAGGGAAATGTGTAGTTTCAGATATATATGCGAAAAGCATGTTTGGTTTTAATTGGTATTACATGTATCATTGTTAGTATTTGTGAGACCCCCCCCCCCCATTGACCGTTATTAATTAAGCAAACCCGCTCCTGCATGGCACCCACAACACACGTACATCACGTATACACACGCACGTAAGCACAAGGCGAATCGCTACAGCTACATCCCAATCTCATTCTGGTCGGGTTGACTCCATGAGACTGTCGAAATTTTTAAAAATGTGACAGTTGGCATGGTTACACAAATATATAACACAGTCGGTCGTATGCGAATAATTCATGAGCGACGCTCACAAAATGGAAAGTCGTAATGATAGCGCGTCGCACCTGTGGCTTCTTTACTTCTGAAATTGGCCCGTTTTCTTTAAAGTTGTCCTCTACAAAAGCGGATCGATCCGGAGGATTTTGAAGAGACATTGCCGACATGTGTACGAGGACGGGGTGGTGGATTTATATTCTGCTGATCTGTTACTTATTCCAAACGTCGGTACAAGACTGCATCCAAAATGAGAACGGATTTCAAGATCTGCCTACTGGTTCAGCCACCGTCTCCGACCCAAATTACAGCGCTGGGGGTCTGCAAACTTACTTACTACAACATAGTGATTGGTTTTATCGACACCGTTCTGCCTGAAGGATACCAAGGTTGGAAGGCTTGCCGGTGCATGTATACGTGTGTGTATGTGCGCTGTGTCATTGTGCATGTGCTTGTGTGGCACACAAAGATGTATTTAAAAAATAATAATAAAAAAACCAACTTACTTGTTCATCATTACACATGCTGGTATGATTTTGATATAGACATTGTACGCACTGTTCTTCCTACGCTCCTCGGTGGCGGGTTTAGTGCTACTGGCGCTGGTAACATCCAGTCACGCGTCACTCAAGTAAGCATTTGGGTCCTGCGCGCGTGACATATTGAATATGAGTGAGTGTGCGTGTTGTGCGTGCGTGTTGTGTGTGCGTGTTGTGTGTGTGTGTGTGTGTGTGTGTGTGTGTGTGTGTACGTGTGTGTGTGTGTGTGTGTGTGTGGTGTGTGTGTGTGTGTGTGTGTGTGTGTGTGTGTGTGTGTGTGTGTGTGTGTGTGTGTGTGTGTGTGCAACAGATTCTGCTGTGGAACGTGGGGCTGCTGGTGGTGCTAGGTCTCGGGTTGGTCTTCATTGTCGCCTTCTTCCTATCCTGCTGCTGCTTCTGCTGCTGCCGTCTCTGTGGCAACTGTGGCGCCAAGGCCCACGCCTACAAGAGCAAGCACCAGCATGTGAAGTGTATCGTGGTGACGGCCGTTATGCTGCTCTCACTGTCCGTGGCCATGTAAGTGGGGGGGGGGGGGGGGGGGGGGGAGGAGGAGGGGGGGGGGGGCAGATGAAATATTATATAAAAGTAAAGCTGTAGAAGTCTCTCAAGACTCATCACCTTATCGTGCAGGCCCAACCTTGGCATTTATACAGCAGACTAAACCTGCACCTGGTGCTGGAAAGCCAACACCACAGCCATCCTCATCAGATGTACCGGTATTCATTTTTTTTACAAAAGTACATGTATTTGTAAAATTATAAATAATAATACTTTACAATGACAGGTACAAATTTTTATGGGACAGTGTGGTGCACGTTTGTGCCCTGTCATTGAAGGACAGTAGCCCATGCCTTTCTATAGGAGAATGAAGGCGGATAATGTCTTTACATTTTATAATGTTTTTCCCTCTACCTCCTTCCCCCATCCCCTTTCACCTCCCCCCATCTCCCTCCCTCCCCACTCCTCCTCCCCATACCTCCTTCTTCTTCTTTAAAACAGCCCGGGAGCGGTTGTTGAGCTTCTAAGCAACCAAGACATAACACAGAGCCTGTCATCAGTCAACAGCACCCTCACTTCAGCCTCCACTGATGTTCTCAACTACATCAACAACACAGTCGAGGTAGCTACACATTTGGGGAATGTCTGTGTCGATACTACTTGGTTGGTGTGTGAATCTTTGCATTCGGCGTCATATAACACCTCCAACACAGGATTTTCCCCATCCTTGGTTTTACCTTGGGATTTGTGTCATCAAACGTTTCACTGTTGATGTAGGCAGCCGTACTGCACTGTGAATACGTTTGATGAAATAAATCCCAAGGTTGGAAACAGGTAAAACCTTATTGTTGAGAGGGGGGGAAGTGATTATAATATATTTCTTGTGCAAGCTTTTGTCCTTTGTTGTCGCCATTTAGCAGGTACAGGTGATACTGGGTCACCTGGACTGCACACTTGGAAGCATTCTCAGTGTGACAAATGGTTAGCACATGTAAGTCTCTAACACATCTCACACATTAGCACCCTCCCCCTCTCCTGCAGATGTCATAGCTAATATCAACATATCTCAGCAGTTTGAACCCTTCTTTGATAAAGCTGAAAGTATCGAGACAGGTAACCTGGGTGGAGAGAGTGTTATAAAATGTTAACCAAATCAAAATTACTAAATATCAATATCAAGTTAATTCAAGGTGGTCCCATTTCTATTTGCAGCCCATTACTATACATCCCATTTCTAATCAAGGCTCCCCCCCCCCCCCCCCCTCATCACAGCCGTGGGAAATATCACAATAACAGTGGATCAGCTGAACATCACATCCCAGGCACTCCAGCAGCTGGCTCTTAACCTCTCCAGCAGCCTGCAGACCATTGCCACCAACATGGACTCCCTCAAATCCAACTGCACGGTGTCGAGTGCTTGCAGTGGCATCCCAAGTGGCAGCAGCATCAGAATTGATAGTGGTCTAAACACCACTGGCAAGGTATCAAATTTAAATATAAATATTAAAGATTACTAGTGCATTATTAAGATGGCTATGTCATTATTAAATGGGTATACCAATACATGTAGACGCATGTATGTGTACAGTATTTTCGTATGAATAAATGATGCATGCATTTGAGAATTTGCTTTCCAAAAATGTTTAGTTGCTGCAAATAGAAATTTGGTGGGGGAGGTGAGATATGTATGATTGGGGGCCATGAACACACAAGTGGGAGCAAATTTAGGGGACCAGCCAGTCACCTGCACACTCCCTCACCTCCTCCTCCCCATGCTCACAACAGATACTCAACTTGACCACTTTGGTGCAAAACCTGCAACACGTCAATGACACCATCGCTCTCCTCATAGAGGATGGGCATGACAACATTGCCAACATATCAGGCAACATCAAGCAGTGGGCCAACTCCAGCAATGTCCTCAGCTGTGAGTGCTGGAATGTTGTAGGCTTGCCACAAATGTGTTTATTAAAAGATTCATAGCCTCCGCTTGACCCAACCTCTCCCTCCCCTTTCCCTCGCTTTTCCCTCCCCTCTCCGTCCTCCTCCCCTCTCCCTTCTCCCCTCTCCCTTCTCCCCTCTCCCTTCTCCCCTCTCCCTTCCCTCCCTCCTCCTCCCCTCTCCCTTCCCTCCCTCCTCCTCCCCTCTTCCTTCCCTCCTCCTCCTCCCCTCTCCCTTCCCTCCCTCCTCCTCCCCTCTCCCTTCCCTCCCTCCTCCCCTCTCCCTTCCCTCCCTCCTCCTCCCCTCTCCCTTCCCTCCCTCCTCCTCCCCTCTCCCTTCCCTCCCTCCTCCTCCCCTCTCCCTTCCCTCCCTCCTCCTCTCCTCTCCCTTCCTTCCCTCCTCCTCCTCCCCTCTCCTTCCCCTCTCCCTCCTCTCTCCCTCCTCCTCCCCTCTCCCTCCTCCTCCTCTCTCCCCTCTCCCTCCTCCTCCCCTCTCCCTCCTCCTCCTCTCTCCCTCCTCCTCCCCTCTCCCCCCTCCTCCCCTCTCCCTCCTCCTCCCCGCTCCCTTCCCCTCACTCTCCCTTTCTCCTCCAGCCATCACCAGTGCTGTGAGCAGTATCAAGGGTCCTGCAGACCGTCTGGCCAATACTTCTACAGGTGCTGTGCAGAAGTCCAATACACTTTTCTCAAAGGGGACATCACAGCTTCCAGGCATCAGTAGACTTGTAACCACATATGATCTTTACAGGTGTGTGGTGTGTGGAGTGTGTGGTGTGTGGAGTGTGTGTGTGTGTGTGTGTGGAGGTGTGTGTGTGTGCTTATGTTGTGTGTGTTGTGTGTGTGTGCATTTGCTTATGTGTGATCTGTGTTTATGTGTGCATGTGTGTGTTTTAGCATACATGTCTATATGTACATGCAATGTAAGTATTGGTACTGTGCATCACAAGTGAGCCACACCCACTCACCACTCCACCCACTCACCACCTCACATCCCAGGTACTGGGCCTTTGCAGGTTTCTGCATAGCCATTCTGCTGGTCATCCTTCTCTTCATTCTGAGCCTGCTGTGTGGCCTGTTTGGCTTTTCAAACAAAGTCCACCCCCATGAGAGGAATGGCCTGTCTCACAGTGGGGCCATCTTCCTACTGCTGTGAGTTGAACGTACTCGTATCTCATGGTCTGTGCTCCACCCTTTTCCTATGCTCCACCCCTTTCCTATGCTTCACTTTTCCAAGCAAAGATAATGCTATTATACATGTACATGTATTTCCATTGAAATGTATGACTAATTAGTTTTTAGTGCATAAGGAAAAGTTCAATCAATTTGTAAAGGGCAACCCAAAAAAAAATATCGTACTACTGGTTTTGTTTGAGAATGTTTTTTCTTGCTGTATGTTTCTCCTTTCTCTTCATGTTACAGAACTGCAGCTCTTTGTGCTCTGGTTGTCCTGGTAACCATAATCATTACTGTAGTGCTATTCATCCTGGGAACTCAGCTTCAAAAGCTTTGTGAGACCATCAGCCCACCTAGCTACCCCATGTTCAGTACGGTAAGGAAGGATATATATGTCAATCCCTCCTCCCTTCACCCTCCCTCCTCCCTTCACCCTTCCTCCACCCTCCTCCCTTCACCCTCCCTCCTCCCGTCACCTCCCTCCTCCCTTCACCCTTCACCCTCCCTCCTTCCTTCACCTCCCTCCTCCCTTCATCTCCCTCCTCCCTTCACCCTTCACCCTCCCTCCTCCCTTCACCTCCCTCCTCCCTTCACCTCCCTCCTCCCTTCACCTCCCTCCTCCCTTCACCTCCCTCCTCCCTTCACCCTCCCTCCTCACTCACCGTCCCTCCTTCCCTTGTTCTAGGTTTTGGATGATACAACACTCTGGGGAGGTGTCACTCTGATAGGAAATATTTCGGCCAGTATGCTACATGTGCCTGTGAATATCAGCCTCTCACAGACATTAAGGTAGGTGTGGGAAAGAAGGGAGACTGTAGGACTTGGGGAAGAAGGGAGACTGTAGCTAGGACTTGGAGGTGAGGGGAAGAAGGGAAATTATAGGAGGAAAAGTGGATTGTACAGTGCAAGTTCTGACTGATTGAGGCCAGCAAGAGTTGTGAATAGCGCTATTCCTGGGGTGGAGGGGGCACTAGTTAGAGTGAGGGACAGAAATAAAGACTCATGATAGTAGGGTTAAGGGTACTTTCCACCTAGGAATCTGAATCTGGTGTCACATTGCACCCATGTGCATGTAGCACTCTCGGGGTGCTAAACTTGCAACGCAACACTCTTCAGTAGACATGCTTGAACTTTGCTCGTCCCCAGTCCACTGCACCACATAGATGTGGTGGGAGGTGTGGGGTAGTGGTGGGGTAGTGGGGGGGTAGTGGTGGAGTTTTATATATAAGTCACCAGGAGCTAATGTGCAGATGGTTCATACAAGCTAGCTGGTATGGAATGTAGACATCCATTTTGCATTTATGGAATGTGGACGTTTCCATACTCCACAATCACCTTTGTCTCACCACATGTGCTGTGTGTGCAGTCAGTGTGAGCAGAATGCCAGTCTGTGGGAGGCGGTCCAGGGGGACATGGTTCTGAAGGGACTGTCTTCTCACCTGCCCTCCGCCTTCAAGAACATTACCTTGGACTCACTGCAGAACCCCAACAGTGTAAGATGCCACCATTCTTGTATGTAAAATGTTGCTGATAGCCTGATTGTGGGATTTCTGCTTAACTCCCACTTCACGCCATATCCCCACATGTCTCACCTGCAAACATATCACCCATCTGTACACACACACCGGCACACACACACCTGCACACACACACCTGCACACACACCTGCACACACACATACCTGCACACACACCTGCACACACACACCTGTACACACCCACCCACCCACTTGCAGCTCATACCAGATTTCAGTACTGCTCTTGATGGGGTCACAGAGGCACTCACTGGTGCCCTGAACTTTGACCTGGCATCATCAGTCAACACCTCCTTCCTCAGCTCTCTGATACCTTTCAACATTGACAGCTACAAGTTCAATGTGCTCCAGTTCAACCTCACGGGTGTCCAGACCAACCTCACAAACCTGATAATGGCACTGGAGAATAACTCGGTAAGGCAAGACCTCTATTACACTTAAGTTCATGCCCCCTCCTCTCCCATGTTGACTTTTGCCTCTCGATCAGAACACATCCAGTTTGGTGGCAGCCGCAATGCAAATAAATGACTCTTTAACTAACCTGAGTTTAACACTGATCCCTCAGGTTCAAAACAAATCAGTCAGTTTATTAACTATTGATTTTATCGTCACATGATACCAGCTTTCCAACAGGATGAACTGTACAGCATGCTCACACAACTGGTAGTGCAGATCAACAGCACAGTGGTAAGTTACATGCTCATGGCCACACCTATCCCTCATACCTGGCCACACCTATCCCTCATACCTGGCCACACCCATCCCTCATACCTGGCCACACCCATCCCTCATACCTGGCCACACCTATCCCTCCTACCTGGCCACACCTATCCCTCATACCTGGCCACACCCATTCCTCATACTTGGCCACACCCACACCCATAGTTGGCCACACCCACATAACAGACCACACCCCATTACACCTTTCGTGCTCATCTATGTATCATCTCCATCAGAATGCCACTCGAAGCCTCCTGGACCAAGCCAACACAACTGTTGAAAACATAATAGCTGATGGCCTTGATGTAAGTGGGTCCCTTGTACAGACACACACACTCCCCATAACCACCCCCCACCCCCCCTGTTACACAAACACACTCTCCACTAACCACGTTGACCTATATTTAGGAATTTGAAAGTACTTACAATGGCATACTGGCAGATGTGACACTGTTTGGCAAGAACACAGCTCTTGCAGTAAGTGGCCCTCAAACTGCCCCTCCCCCAGCTGTACTCCTTTCTTTCCCATAAGGTTCGTGGCACACTTGGAGCATGCAGGCCTCTGTGGTCTGCCTATACAGCCACCACCAATGCATTCTGCAAGGGGATTTTGAACGGAATGGTGAGAGGTGTAGCACATCTGTAGTTAATCCACACCCACCCACACACTTTACCACTTTGTCGCCTTGACAACTTCCTTTCAGAATGGCTACTGGTTTGGAATGGGGTGGAGCATCACCTTCCTTCTTCCAACTATGGTCAGCGCCATAGTACTTACCACATACCTGAGGAGGGCACGCACCATTATTGAGATGGGCAGGTATTAGCCTGTTAGCTCCTGATGGACAGTTCTCATACCATGTATGCTGTTCCCTCTTCCAATAGCATGGAAATGTACGAGAATGAACATGTCAATATGAAAAGATTTGAAAGGCAAGTTTGGGGAACTTAGTGTTGTAATATATTCTATTCTCCCTCTCTCCCTCCTCCTCCTCTTCCCCCTTCCTTCCTCCTTGCAGGCATAGCAGAAATGAGCAATTTGAGTATCCTATGTAAGATGTCACCTCATTTTCATTTAAATGAAATCTCAATATTTCCTTCTTGCTGCAGGGACTTACCAAATGTTCCCAGTGATGAATGGTGAACAATTGCAATCAATTCGTTGTATATAATTATAATTGTTAATGATCGAGAATGTAATATCATTTGGCTGTGAGAGAGGAGAAAATACGCTGAGATACTCTACATAGAGATCACCTCATTAAAGTACATTATAAAGTCACTGGTGCATGGTGGGAGCCTTCACCTGACACAATAAGTATTGAGCTGGAGATGTTATTTTATGTTGAATGATAATTTGACACATTATTTTAAAAACAGTACATTATTACTACATAAAACAAGAAAAGTACTGGGTACGGGGAGTTACATCAAGCTATCAGAGTGCAGTGCAGGTGCATGTACACTGTACACAAAGATGTTTGTGCACAAGCAGGAACTACAATTACGTATGCAATTCAGTTTCACTATTTGGTTATGGATTATAATAATAGCTCTTCCACAATCTGTCGACTATCTGACTTTAGCACCTTCTCAAGTCCAAGACAGGTCACTGCAAGTTTTGCTTTCACTATCACATTAAGGCTAGGAGGCTGAAGTATTATATGAGAGCCAACCATGTCTACCAGAGATTTTGCCCTCTGGTGGGCCATTGATCCTTTAGGCATGTGCCAAGGAAGACAGGTTAGGTATTCCAGTAAGCCTTGTTTCACTAGGACTTGTCTCTCCCTCTCTCCCTCAAGAAAGACTTGCAAACCTAGTACAACCACTTCCAAACACCTCATGGAGATGTCATCTTCAGTCTGTGACCTCCATTTGGAGCACCTGTACAGCAGCTTCATATATGGCAACATGTCAGTCCACCTGTATCCATATTTATCCTTTTCCCACTTGTACAATTGTTTAGAGTCAGCACAAAGAAGGAACTCTTTCAAAAAGTCCAATGCTTTAGGAACGCTAAAGCATTCTTTATTAACTAAAACCAACTGAGAAATAAGTATGGAAGCAAATAACCTGTGAGGTAAGGAATGATTGATAGTGTATAGTAGATTGGAGTAGCCACTGACTTACTTGATAAGGTTGGAGTCATTTTTAATGCATTCTGCTTGATCCATTCCTTCCAATACTGTTGGTGTGATGTGCATGGAGGAAGCACCCATTATTGCATTGACGACATGTGGCTTGACAAGGTAGTAATGCGATTTGTAGTTGTATGAAAGATTTTCAAGACAACACAGAACCTTTATTCTGACTATGTGGGCCGGTGAATGAGGGTGTCACTAAACATCCAACAATCTGGTCCAGTATATCCTCAGAAGAGATGATTTGACTTTGAAACCTATCAATTTCTGAGATGCTGTAAAAAGACAAATACCGGTATACATATTCTAAATTTCTGGGTGATTCATGCTCATATGAGTTTAGCAAGAAAAAAATTCAAATTGTTTCATGCAGTAAAACATTTCTGCTAAGCAGATTTATCATGCTTTCTGCTGAGCAGATTTGTCATGCTTTCTGCCTTATACATGTATTAGTACCTACTTGAGCAAAACTGAAAGGGAGTTGAATATGATGTTGATGACGTGATCGTTCATTGCAAGTGAAGACACGTATGGATTAGCAGGTGGGGAGATGGGACCCGCAGTCAATCGAACCCGACAAAATGAACGGACAACACTCTCAAAGTTTATGAAGTCACGTAGAGCGACTGCCGGTAAGCCATACATCGCTGTGACCACATTCCACAGAATGCAGAGGAGTGTCCTCTCTAGTTGTAATAGGTCAACATGACATACCGTACTCAATGGAAGGTTTACCAACATGGAATGTAGTTCGTCAATCAAAAACAGCTCTCCGCTATTAATTAGTAAGGTACTAAGCGCCACCCTATCAACAAGGGAGCGATTGTACAAATCTTCTGCGCGTTGAGCAATGTCGCTGACATGGAGCATTTGGGGTAAATGTTGTCTAAAGTCTGAAGAGACATTTCCAAGCGATAGTTTGCTCTGCACATCCTTGAGAAAAGAGGTGGCGTCTTTAAGGTCTTTTAGCAGGAGGCGAAAGCTTTTTATGTCAACAGTCGATGTGTACTCCACTGTAAGTAGGTCACCATCTTTTAATCTGTAGTATTCAAGCCTCTTCTCGTCATCCAATTGCTCGGCACCAAAGATCACCACTTGATCGAACATTGGAATTTGGAACTGTTCCTGCAGGGCTTCCTTTAGTTCTCTAACCATTTCGGGAAAGTTGTCCATCTTAAGGGTGACTTCCTGTAGCTTGTTCGAAGTAGTATTGACCAGGTGAACCTCAAATCTAGCGGGAGAGATGTGTATATTCCGACAGTCTGTCTTAGAGGGAGATCTATTCCCGCTCCGCTTCTCCTTCTTCACGGGAGGAGCATTTTCGTTGATAGCATCCGCCTGCATGGTAGAAGGTTGTTTTAAAGTACCATTTTTATGGCCTGGTATCATCTCATGCGTATGACTTGAAACTGCTTGATTTCCCATGTTTTTAATTCGTCGCTATCCCGCTATCCGAAAATCGTTCTCTTCAGATCGATGACGTGTAAAGATGGGTGTGTCCCCATAAGATCACGGGTGTTTCAATGGACCCTTTGCTTGAAAGATCGGAAGTACGATAAACGTCGCGTCTGGAGTAAAAACCACAGCGGTTGCCTACGGACATCGTGTCACGTTCGCGGACCTTTGCATAATAAAGTGGCAACGCTCGGTGTCATTCCTTCCCGCTCGGACAGTGATCCTTCGGCCGATCCAGTTCCTGGTCAAACTATGCTGCCAACAGTAAGTTTGACCGAGTCTGACATACCCAGAGCCTTTTTAAAGCCATCCATTTAAAAAGCCTCCGGGTATGTCAGACTCTGTCAAGCTTACTGTTGTAGTTTGACCAGGAACTGGATCGGCCGAAGGATCACTGTCCAGACGTGACGTTTATCGTACTTCGTCCATTCCTTAGATCTACATGCACCTTTTCCATTGCAGTGTGGGCTGTATAAACAAATAACGTCATAATATGTGGGCATATAAACAGAAACGTCATAAAATAAACATAAATGTCACGTGCGCGCCTAAAACCGGTATGTCGTCGGTGTATGTGATCTTTTGGCGCAAAGATGATATTTTCAGAAGCAGCAAGTGGATGAAGATGTTTTTCCCGACCCATACGGCATTGTGTAACAAAATGGCCAGATTTACAATTCGGCGATTATTATTATCTGAAATAGCTTCTTGAGCCCGATTGTGTCATAAACCTTGCTTTTGGTGATTGCGAATCACGAAATGGCCTAAATATACGAGTATGTTACCTTGCTTTGGTGATTTCAGATAATACCGAATCAAAAATTTAGGAATTGGCCTAAATATACACGGACCCTTCTTCCATGTGCTCACTATTATACTTCCCGATTGCACAACGTGATCTTTAATCTATGATCAAATGTACGTTGATACGCCCACATTTTATGACGTTTATTTGTTTATATGCCCACAATCTATACATGCCTCGTCCCACTTAACTTTTTACCTATAACATCATGTACTAATAAGTAGCTATAAGCTGACTTAAAAACAGTGCCGTCAAGGGGGGGAGGGAGGGGGGGGGGGGGGGGGGGGGGGGGTAAGGGGGTACACTACCCGGGGCCCCGCGGCACAAAGGGGGCCCCGCGATCCCTAAGAATAATTTTTTTTCCCAATTGTGTGCGACGACCCTTTCGCACATGGGGAAAAAAATTCGTAGTAGAGAATTTGTTATATTTTAATGGTTAATGATAAATAGTATATAAAACACAGAAAATGCGTCGATACGAAAGTGGTGCTGCCAAACGACAATGGCACAGGAACGACTTCAAGGCTTAGCCCTGCTTTGCATTGAATCAGAATTAGCAAAGACAATTCAATCATTGACACATTTGCGGCCAGGAAGGATAGAAAAGCGGGCACTGTGAGTGCATGTGCATGGCATCCCTGGTGACAATGTGACATATCACAGTATAAGTCTGTCGGCAGTCACTGAACACCGCTATAGTCTATAGTTTGTATTTATACTTTTCATTGGAACTTTTTCATTTGGTAATGCATGTACATGTAGGCTTTTAATTTCGATTATATTCTAAAGTCGCGAACGTTTCGCACTGAGATCGATTCAGTACATTTAGTTCATTAATCTTTCAGCCTGCATGTTTTAGAACAATGCATAGTAGCAGAGATATTGCATAGATTATCTCTGATAGTTTCAGCCTACAGGGTCAGGGGGGCCCCCGTGAGCGTCCTTCCCCGGGGCCCCAACCTGGCTCTCAACGGGCCTGCTTAAAAACAACCCCCTACGGCTACCTTGGAGGCGGATGATCTCAATTTAACGTATACGTGCTCCTTCCGTGATCGCGAAAGGGAGCGATAGGAGCAATAACAGATCTCCCTAAATTCACAGTGGCTATTTTTACGGCACCGTAAAGCCAGCTCACTTTGCTATTCTTACGGTAAGCCACTAATTGAGGTCCACAGAAACCCACAAGTGCTAGTACATATATATAACGCACTAATGCCAGACCTATATATGGGAAAGGTTACGAGAAAAGGGACCTAGCGTTTATTATAAAAAAGTATAATAAAAATGCATTACGTTTGATTTGCTATAACTTCCGAACAGTTAACGCTATCAACTTCCTATTTTCATCACTTTATACTGCACCATTTCTCTATGGTAAAATACATTTTGGAGTCTTGCAATTGCTCCGTGTCAGTATTGCAACGTTCGATACTCCACTGGGTTCAAACCCGCCATAATTTTCGGTAGGAGTAATCAATTCGCTTCAAATTCGGTTTCTAAGTAGAGAGGTCCTATACCTATCGATTTGTTCTGTTCGTTAATTTTTATGTCATCCATTACGGAGATACAGTTGAACAAACTACGTGCCCATTTTCGCGCTCGATTCGCGCCAATGATTTGGGCAAATTGCGTTCCGCTCAATGTATGGGGAGGCGGGTATTATAACATTGGCGCGAATCAAGCGGGAAAACGTGCACGCAGTTTGTTCAACTGTATCTCCGTAACGGATGGCGTAAAAATTAACGAACAGAACAAATCGATAGGTATAGGACTTCTCTACCTACAAGCCGAATTTGAAGCGAATTGATTACTCCTACCGAAAGTTATGGCGGGTTTGAACCCAGTGGGGTATCGAACGTTGCAATACTGACACGGAGCAAGTGCAAGACTCCAAAATGTATTTTACCACAGAGAAATGGTGCAGTATGAAGTGTTGAAAATAGGAAGTTGATAGCGTTAACTGTTCGGAAGTTATAGCAAATCAAACGTAATGCATTTTTATTATACTTTTTTATAATACACGCTATGTCCCTTTTCTCGTAAACTTTCCCATATATTCTTACGGCAATTCCGGCACTATAAGACCTCTGTCCCCTGCACGGCTGCACGTGCAAATAATATCTACGGTACAGTATCTATGGTAGCATTGACCATTTTTGTGGCACGGCAGAATTTGCTAATAAATATGGTACATGTAAACAAATCAGAGTTCACATAGAAAACAGGCCCTACAAAACCAATGCTTGCTCTTTGGAGCCAGTGCACTTCAAATGGACCCAATCAAGGCAACCATCACAGCAAATGCTCTCCATGGAATGCAGGTCTGTGTGACACACAGAGCAGGTCCAACTTCCTTGAGTGCGCAAAGTATCCATTGCGGCTTCCAGTAGGTCCCAGGCATCAAAAGAGAAGTACTTTCGGATTTGTCCAACACAAACATTGTCATCCAAGCACTTCCTCGTAATCTTTTCAGGGCGACACTCTACTTCATCTTCTTGTATAAGATCTCCTCCACGTGTTGCTCTTTTGGTTACTTCTTGATCGACAAACCAGTTGAGCATTACTATAAAGCGAGAGAGTGACATGAATATAAATGTTAATATAATGCTACATCTGGTCTTTTCCCACTCTGATTTCAGTAAGAAAGCTGTAGGTCCAGAAGTAGTCTTTCCTTTCTTCTTTGGAAGACCAATGACTGTCAGGCCAGCACCCTTGGGTCTACCTCGCTTCCTCATTTTAGGGGGCATTTTCACCACCAAGATGTTGTCATCAATAGTGGACAATGGCTTTTGAGCATCACATTAGGCTTTTGACAGACCTGTACAGATAGATTTTAGCATACTGTACTGTTTCCTGCACATACATACATGCATGAAATAGCATGTGCACTATGCACACACATGTATATAATGTAACATTATGTAATGTACATACAGGTGTACATGTATACATGTAATAGTGTAGATGTACGTTACTAACATAGCGTAAGCTTGTAGAAGTAATCAACAACATGGTGCCCGGCAATCAAAGATTTACAGGTATGCACTGCAAAATGTAATGCTGTCAGGGAAATACATGTAGGGCATAGAGTATAGGTCACAAGGAAATACATGACGAACCAGTTGCTTGAGAACTATCATTACTATAAAAGATTGATTTTCCAGACAACACAGAACCTTTATTCTGACTATGTGGCCGAAGGAAGGTGTCACTAAACATCCAACAATCTGGTTCATTATATCCTCAGAAGAGATGATTTGACTTTGAAACCTATATATCAATTTCTGAGACACTGTAAAGATTGACAAATGACAGTTCAGTGTATAGTTACAGTTATCTGGTGTTTCATGCAGTAAAACATTTCTGGTAAGCAGATTTGTCATGCAGGCACTCAATGAGTTATGCATTCAGACTTATATTAGTACCTACTTGAGCAAAACTGAAAGGGAGTTGAATATGATGTTGATGACGTGATCGTTCATTGCAAGTGAAGACACGTTAGGATTAGCAGGTGGGGAGATGGGAGCCGCAGTCAATCGAACCCGACAAAATGAACGGACAACACTGTCAAAGCTTATGAAGGCATTATAGAACGACTGATGGCAGAAAGTCATCGCTGTGATCACATTCCACAGAATGTAGAGGAGTGTTCTCTCTAGTCGCAATAGATCCACGTGACATAACGTGCTCAATGGAAGGTTTACCAATATGGAAGGTTTACCAATATGGAAGGTTTACCAATATGGAAGGTTTACCAATATGGAAGGTTTACCAATATGGAATGTAGTTCGTCAATCAAAGGCAACTCTCCACTGTGAATGAGAAAGGTACCTAGCGCCACCCTACTTATATCCACATCGAAGCCAGTTGGTTTATTGCACAAATCTTCTACGCGTTGAGCAATGTCACTGACATGGAGCATTAGGGATAAATGTTGTCTAAAATCTAAAGAGGTATTTCCAAGCGATAGCTTCCTCTGTACATCCGGATTCCGGAGAAAAGAGGTGGCGTCTTTAAGGTCTTCTAGCAGGAGGCGAAAGCTTTTTATGTCAACGGTCGATGTGTACTTCACAGCTTTCACTATGAGTAGGTCGCCATCTTTTAATCTGTATATAGTATTCAAGCTTCTTCTCGTCGCTCGGCACCAAAGATCACCACTTGATCGTATATTGGAATTTGGAACTGTTCCTGCAGGGCTTCCTTTATTTCCCTAACCATTTCGGGAAAGTTGTCCATCTTAAGGATGACTTCCTGTAGCTTGTAGTATTGACGAGACAAATTTCAAACCTCGCGGGAGAGATGTGTATATTCCGACAGTCTGATGTGTTCTCGCTTCTCATCTCCTCCTTCACGGGAGGAGCATGTTCATTTATACCATCCGCATCCATGGTAGAAGGCTGTTTTAAAGTACTAGTTCGCTTCAGATTGATGACGTTTAATAAAAATGGGTGTGTCCCGATACGATCACGAGCATTGATAGACATTAGGTCTCGTCCCCACTTTTACCTAGTAGCCAATAAAAGCTACATGTAAGCTGACTAAAAATTTAAAAAAACCTCCCTCTCCCATGGAGGCGGATGATTTCAACGTACGTGCTCCTCCCGTGATCGCGACAGAGGGCGACAAAAGATCTCCCTTTAAAACGGGTTGTCCAAATATTATCGTCTCTCCCGTGAGGTTTGAAGTTCAACTGGTCAATACTACTTGGAACAAGCTACAGGAAGTCATCCTTAAGATGGACAACTTTCCCGAAATGGTTAGGGAACTAAAGGAAGCCCTGCAGGAACAGTTCCAAATTCCAATGTTCGATCAAGTGGTGATCTTTGGTGCCGAGCAACTGGATGACGAGAAGAGGCTTGAATACTACAGATTAAAAGATGGCGACCTACTTACAGTGAAGTACACATCGACTGTTGACATAAAAAGTTTTTGCCTCCTGCTAAAAGACCTTAAAGACGCCACCTCTCTTCTCCGGGATCCTGATGTGCAGAGGAAGCTATCGCTTGGAAATGTCTCTTTAGATTTTAGACAACATTTGTCCCAATCACTCCACGTCAGCGACATTGCTAAACGCGTCGAAGATTTGTGCAATAAACCAACTGGCTTCGATGTGGATATTAGTAGGTTGGCGCTAGGTACCTTTCTCATTCACAGTGCACATGGAGACTTGCCTTTGATTAACGAACTACATTCCATACTGGTAAACCTTCCATTGAGTACAGTTTGTCACGTGGATCTTTTGCAACTAGAGGAAACACTCCTCGTCATTTTGTGGCACGTAATTGGAGCTATAGCTTATCATAATTCCTTCAACACTATTCCCATAAACTTTGACAATGTTGTCCGTTCATTTTGTCGGGTTCAAGTGACTGCAGCTCCCATCTCCCCACCTGCTAATCCTAACGTGTCTTCACTTGCAATGAACGATCACGTCTTCAACATCATATTCTTATCTCTTCAAATTTTGCTCAAGTAGGTCACAGTATAAAACAGCACTATGCCATATGCAGTATACACATTTCTATGATGTAATGTAATGCACATGAAATTCGTAATGAAATTCCATGCATATGTATATAATAATTATAATATATATACATTGCCATGTTCCATTATCATCAACTCAGTATATAGCTGTTACAAGTGATTTTCCATGCAGGCTAGTAGGGGCCTATTAAATGCAATATAGTACATGGCACACCATTGCATGTTCCACTTTGCAGAAATTTTTTTATCCTGCATGCCACTGTGAAAACTACATGTAAATGGAACGTCTTCCGGCAAACATATTAAGTTCAAGTTTAACTTGCATCTGTCATTTTCAACTTTTACAGTATCTCAGGAACTGATAGGTTTCAAAATCAAGTTATCTCTTCTGAGGATGTACTTGACCAGATTGTTGGATGTTTAGTGACACCTTCATTCAACCACATGGTCAGAATAAATGTTCTGTGTTGTCTGGAGATTCTTTCATGCAACTATAAATCACATTACTACCTTGTCAAGCCACATGTCATCAGTGCAATAATGGGTGCTTCCTCCATGCACATCATACCAATAGAACTGGACACTAACCTTATGAAGTAAGTGGCTTAGTGACCCTCATTTGCTATACACTATCAACCATTTCTTGCCTCATAGGTTATTTGCTTCCACAGTTATTTCTCAGTTGGTTTTAGCTAATAAAGAAAGCTTCAACGTTCCTAAAGCATTGGACTTTTTGAAAGATTTCCTTCTAAGTGCTGACTCTAAACAATTGTATAAGTGGGCATCTGAAGAGCATGGATGCTGGTGGACTGACATGTTGCCATATATGAAGCCACTGTATAGGTGTTCCAAATGGAGCTCACTGTCTGAAGATGAAATCTCCATGAGATGTTTGGAAGTGGTTGTGCTAGGTTTGCAAGTCATTCTTGAGGGAGAGAAGGAGAGACAAGTCCTAGTGAAGCAAGGCTTACTGGAATACCTAACCTGTCTTCCTTGGCACATGCCCAAGGGATCAATGGCCCACCAGAGGGCAAAATCTCTGGTAGACATGGTTGGCTCACATATAGTACTTCAGCCTCCCAGCCTTAATGTGATAGTGAAAGCAAAACTTGCAGTGACATGTCTTGGATTTGAAAATGTCCTAAAGTCAGACAGCCGAAAGATTGTGGAGGAGCTTTTACAATAGTATTGAATTTGGTTATAGGAATACAGTATGGGAGAAGAGATGCATGTACCAATCTGCTTATTGGCTGAGAAATAATGATGAGTCATTGATGTACTGCATGCTTTCTATGTAATAATGTTGTAGTATCTCATACCAGTTGGGCACATCAGTATAGAGTTACTTGTTATGTTTATGTTGTTTTATTTTAAAATCAAAAATTGGTTTAATTGTGAACGATTAATTTGTACTTGTGTACAATGATTGAGTAAAAAGTAAGGAAACAAGAGATTGCGGAAATTATGCCGGCAATACACATATGCACAGCTGTACTAAAACTATATTAATTAGACTGAGTTCATCAGGACTGGATATCGATCATGCCAGAGAAAAGCTAAGTTGCCATGCATATGCAAATTATTGGTTTGTGCAGCCAATGCAACATAGAAGCTGATCTACTAAATTTGAGTCACCAGCTCTGTCTCCCCAAGCACCAAAGGAGTGGTCAGGTAGACACTCCAATCCCAAAGTATCACATGTGGGATCAATTGACCATTGCTGGATAGCTTCCCTTGAAGTTTGTCTGAGTAGACATTAAGGCAACAAAAATATATATATATATATATATATATATATTCTTATGCAAGGCTAACTAATGGCATGACTTGTTTAACTGGATGTTGTGATGTAATATTTATAATTTAATAGAATAAATTTGGCGCTTTTTAGCCATTGTGCAGTCATCACATGGCACACAAGATACAGTTGTGTCCCTCTGGAATCAGGCCTTCACCAGGATTCCACACTTGGGTGTGAATCATAGACCTTTGTACCCGAGGCATGTGGAAAAGTGAGGAGGGGGACCCTCCCCCTTTCCGTTACCCTGCCAGTGAGTTTTTATCCTATGGATTCGTTGATGGTTTCATCAACCGTTTACCCCGTACTGAACCCTGTCAGGCGTTCAACTATTAGTTTAATATAATACATACATGTAGGCATTTTCATTGTCATGAAAGGCTTCTCAAGATTGTGCTTTTTAAAAATAAAAAAAAGTTCATATTGAAAGGTCCAGGAATTTGAAGCGCTATATTTGAGTCCGGGTACGAGAACTAAGTTGCGCAATTTATTTATTGCGCAATATTTACAAGTATTGCCCGGCCAGTGCGATTGATATAAACTGCACTTAGTTACCTACTCTAACTGTATTCAGGTTACACTCATGTCTGAGAGAAAAAAAGTATTATCTGTTCGCTCTGACGCGGTCGATGCAAATCTAGTACTTGAGTTTGAGTTCAAAGGCAAACGACATCATCTACAGCGGCCTAAGCACGAGAATCTGAGCAAAGCGCTAACAAGAATTAACTTGAATATAAATAAGAGGGATAAAAAGAACTGCGCGGAAGTTGCTCCAATTGAAGCACACCTTACTGACCTCGAAACTGGATCGCTCGTGCACGGCGATACTCCCAACTATGAAGCATGGTGCTGTGGGCGTGCGTTGGTGGTTGGAGAGTGTTCCTACGACCTTCACGTCAACCCCCCAACGGTGACTTCGCTGAAGCTGTCACGTTGCGTTTACGTCGATCACCCCGTAGTACCGCAGGTAAGGTGTGGATGGTCACTTGTTCCCTTGCGAAACTGCCCCCACATGTATGTAAGAGTATATCTGGACTACTTTTTACATGCACATGTTCATTAATTTGCACACACACACGTACATGCATGTGCGCGCGCACACATACACACACACACACACATACTCACACATACACACATGTATACGTACCTGCATGCATACAACACACACTCACACACACAACACACCACAACACACCACACCATACAGGTTGAGCTGAAATTTTCAGACATGGACAGCTGCAGTTGGACCTGGAGGTGCCTGGAGGGATCCCTCACCCACCAGGGAGGGTTGGGGGGGGAGGGGGGGCCTGTGTCTAACAGCAGCTATCGAGGCAACACCGCTGTCTACTGGCCAACCAGTGAGGACTGTGGGCATGTGCTAGTGGTGGAGTGCATCCCCTCCAGCAAAGATGGAAGGTTTGGCCAGCCCGCCTATGCCACCACTCACCCTGTAGAGACAGCACCCCCATCGTCGGCCATCTCCAGAAGGCACCTCCAGACACCCACCCTGTTACCGGCTGGGCAGCTTCGCGTTGTGTCCTACAACATACTGGCTGACGTTTATGCCTCCACAGAGTACGCGGCTCATGTCCTTTACCGTTACTGCAAAAGGGAGGCTCTAGATGGAGAGTATCGGCAGTGTCGCATTGTTAGGGAGCTGCTTGGTTACCATGCCGATGTCATGTGTCTACAGGAAGTTGGAGCGAGGATGTATGCAGAGTTCATACAACCTTCCCTGGCTCAGGCAGGCTACAGAGGATGTCTGCAGCTGAAAGCAGGAACGGTGAGTATCCAGAAGAATCCAGATATCAGGGTTTTTTTGTATGTGTTAGTGGGAAGAGGAAATCGCTGGTGTTCTGCACTTCAAATTTATATTGACTAGTACTATCCCTGGATGATGTGGTCAATGAATGTGATCAGTGAGTATGGATCACCTTATTCACTGATCACATTCATTGACCAAAGTGCCCATTTGCTTAGAAGTCACTGCATGATAAAAACTACCTGGCAATTGATAATTAAAAGGACCAGAGGTGGAATTTCATATTGTTATATGAGTTTTGTTTTGCAAAGGGGCCATGTGTTCGTTCATTACTGAAGTCCAAGACAGCATCCAGGAAGTAAAAGTTTATGGCTCTTAATGAATAACATTAAATTCATGCCCACAATCCGCTATGTTGTAAAACATATCAGCTATGAATAATATTAAAATGGACACCTTGTGCTGCTCAAAACCTTGTCAATATTTTCAAGTGTATTGAGGGCACTTAATTTTTTTCCAATTTGATTATTATTTAGTACCGCATCCAAAAACAAAAATTGTATTTTGATTGTAAGTGTAGTTGTAGTTGTACCCCTAAATGCAAAAATTCTCGTATATTACTTACATGTTGTAAGTTTGGTTTTCAAAAACAGAATCTTAATGTTTTTGCTGGCTCCATCTTTACCTTGTGTAAACAAAAATAACTCACAAAACTAACTGCAAATCCATAGTTTGCTTAGCGTTAATTGTGCACCTCCGTATCCATGAGCCGTTCCTTTGTGTAATATCTTTAGCCACAATCATTGTACACTCCTACAGCCACACAAGCTATTCTATCTATACAGTGCATGCGCAGGACATGGCGTCTCACATACTACATTTAAATTGTCAACATCACATCCTAGCTATTCAATATCTCTGTGAAGGTTTTCTTATCCTCTGTGGGTATTGATGAGTTGGTGGTATTTCCTAGCCCGGTGTTGGCAGCCTTTCTTCTTGATCCAAGGAGGGTGATGGCAGTGGCAGTGTCTCAGTGCCCTCTTCATTTGGTAGTGGCAGTATTGCCGAGGCCTCCCTTGGTGGTAGACTGACAACACTAGGTACTTGGTTCTCTCTGGTACCGTCCATTTCAGATAGCGATTCTTCAGACATTAACATGTGCTCTCTGGTACTCTCCATTTCAGACAGCGGTTCTTCTGTAGGTCGTTCAACAGTGGGAATTAACTCCTCTTCACTCAGCATACTTCCAGGGTCACCCACTTCTCTAATCTGGTCGACATGACATTTCTCCACCAGCAGTTTGCACAACATAGGACAGCACTTGGTCCTTGTCGTCCCACCACCACTCCAGGGACCCACTTTGGACCATCCCGAAGATTATGCAACATCACCTGCTGGCCAACTAAAATTTCCCTTGCCTTTGCATGCACATCACGCATGGCTTTTTGCCGCGACACATTTTTGGCCACCCGAGATTCTACATCAGGGTAGAGTAAGTCCAATTGAGTGCGAATCTTCCTGTTCATCAATAGCTCACATGGAGCCACATTAGTTGCTGCATGCGGTGTAGTACAATAGGCTAACATAGCGTCTCACATACTACATTTTGTGCCTTCATTCATGAATGTAATTAGTAGCCACACGTGCTTAGTGTTAATGATTATGAATAATTATGTTGTCATTATTTGTCGTCATTATTCAACTCACTGAATTTTTTTGTTAAAGGAATGGATCTTTTGCCTGTGATGTCACACATGAATTTTTTGGAGGGGGCAACTTAAAATGGGGGGGGGCGGGGGCAACTTAAAATGGGGGGGGGAGGGCGGGGGCAACTTAAAATGGCATAACTTCACCATCATAGCTCCTACATGCTTTTCCTTTTCATTAAGAAGTAAATTACTGATCACACGTTTCATTTTTGTTGCATTTCACGATGGAGCTCTGTAAGGGATTTGTATGCAGCGAAACATTGCGGATATTGCTAATGCGACATGCCCGGTCGCGCTTTTTGATTTTTGGGGGGGCAACTTCCGGCAACTTGTGAGCGCTGTAACATTTGCACCGTAACTGGCAAAGGTACTTCATTTTGGAATATAGTCAAGCATACAAAAATCTAAACTATATACATACAGGTCACGAAAATGATGCCGATCGAGCCAGGAGGGCTCGGGCATTTTGCCTCATCAAAACCGTGCCAAGGCGACAATATATTGCGTTTAGCATTTCAGTATTGGATGAGTGGGAGTGGATGGCCAAACGCCTAGCAATTCTTGAGAATGTTTCTTTTGCAGTGAATCCCCAGCCTCCATATGCCTCCGCTACGAGAGGGACACATATCCAACCTCTTTCCAGACAACCCAAAGTAATTTTGTACTTGCTGTGTTTCTTCGTGGGGTTTCTATAAGGACTATGTTGTGTCAAACACAACCAACTAATTTGTGATGTTAGAAGGCAAAAGGTCCATTGGGGTACTGAAAACAATGTATCGCGCCTACTATTCGGACCCCAAATACACCAAAAGTGGCATGTTAATTTAACTTCCTCGATGCTGTCGTGGACTTTAATGGGTTGTCCGTAACTAGCAGCAGAATATCCACAGCCATTAAGTTACGCTTAGCATATTCCATATGTTGATAAAGTAATTGTCAAGAATGTTTCGGGTCATCCTTAATGTGCTACAACATTCTTGAAAAATGATACCCATGTGCGTTCCATTGAAATGTGCCTTCCGTAATTAAAAGTTGTTGAATGAAAGTACGTGTCATCTGGCTGTTTTGTAAGCAGCAAAGTGTCCTTCATACTTAGTGATATTATCAGGAATATAAGTTTCAGAGGGGTTAAATAAGTACCCTCTGGTGGTGATTAATCAGTATCCTCTGAAGGTTAAGATACAATTGTAGCAACGACAAAAATGGTCTCTAGTGTCCATGGCTGGGGCCAGCTAATATTACACCCAATAAAAAAACTGAGATATGCACACAAAAATAGCCAAGCTCCCTCAAATGTACCATCACTATTATTCGAAAAGGTTATACCTCTTACGGGCTGGAAGGGTGCATGGTGGATGCCAAGATACCTTTTGTCGTCTTTATGGGCTAACGTTAATTGGTTCAATAAGAACTGCATTATGGTTTGTACCATGTTGTAATTCTCTTGCAGGTCCCTGAAGGAGAAGCAGTGTTTTACAATGTTTCGAAGTTCGAGCTTGTATGCAATGACTTTGCCTCTCTGAGCAACTTCTTCCAGACTGATTCATCCTGTGCAGACTTGCGTGTGGCCCTTGAAAAGGCTCCTATCATCCAAGAAGAGCTAACATCAAAACACACCATTGTTCAGCTTGTAGTTCTGCGTTGCCTGGATGCACCAGATCGCTTCCTGTGTGTGGCCAACACACACCTCTACTTTCACCCAGACGGTGATCACATCAGGCTGCTGCAGACTGAGCTCTCTCTGCGCTACCTGAAGAAAGCCTTGGGAAACCTGGTGCTGCGGTTCCAGAATGGGACCTTGCAACCAGACATTGCCCTCATGTTTGCAGGAGACTTCAACAGCTGTCCATGCACTGCGGCCTACCAACTGATGGCACAGGGGAGCATACCAAAGGACCACATAGATTGGACCAAGCACAGACTTCCTCCATCTCTATATCCAAAGTGCACATGTGGATTGGTGGGAGGCATCAGACAACCACAAGAGCTGAGGTGTGTAGATGAAGATGGAGGTGTAGGTGTAGGTGTAGATGGAGGTGTAGATGGAGATGCAGGTGTAGTTGTAGATAGAGGTGTAAGTGTAGATGGAGGTGTAGGTGTAGATGGAGGATTACCTGGTTGTGCTGATCACTCACTCCATGGTGGGTTCCAAGGTATCCATCTTCAGCATGACTTCCATTTCCAGAGTGCCTGTGGGACCCCACCATTCACTAACTACACGGAAACATTTGTGGGAGCTTTGGATTACATCTTTGTCGGAACGGACCACCTACAGGTGACAGCAACTGTGACCTTTCCATCTCTGGAAGAGGTCAGAGAACTGGTTGCCCTGCCCTCTGTCCACTTCCCCTCAGACCATATTGCCTTGGTGTGTGATGTGTCATGGAAGTCACCTATTAATAAGTAAATGTTTTGCAAATGTGTTGATGTTTTATTAGTAATCACAGCTGACTCCTGAATTGAACCTGTTCTGTACATGGAGATCTGAGATATTCTGCATGAATAGATCCTAGCAACTGGTCCTAAATTTAACCACTAAAAGAATGATTAAATTATCATGCAAATTACTAATTACCTTAGATCATATGATTGAGTGCAGCTGGTAAAACACCATGCATGAAACTATGAATTTACCGGCACTTGCTTATGACTCTTTGGGTAGATGTTATTGTAGCTTGGACTGCATGTATAATGTTACATTAACATACAGGACATACACACTTTCTGCAGGAATGGTGTAAGACACGTATAGCTTTTAATATCCATACGGACCTAATAATCCCCTTTTGCAAACTATTCCCATATCAGTGCATTCTTTATTTCTTGCCTTTTTGGTGTTCTTTTCATTATATTTTACAATATAATAATTATTTAAACCAGAGATCATATATAGATCTATGCTACAACACGACGTTAGTCAAACTCGTGAATGGCCCAGGTCAGCCTGGTGACAGGTTACCGGCCCTCTACATATACAGTTGCACAGAAGACCTAGGGACTGGCTAGCTGGCTTTCCTGACAACTGTACTCATTGGTGTCGCCGGGATGTGCCGGATTGCGGACTGACCAAGGATTATTAATAATCCTTGTGTTGACTAATAGGCACCCTCTGCTCATATAAGTTTTCACAACTGAATCCTGCACCCATCCCTAGTTATGCTACTAATCCTCATGCAGGTCTTTCTTAAAATCATAGGGGGGACTCACATTCCTAAAGCTGACAGTTATTCAGAGTCCTAGGAATAATTGTCTGGGGGGATGTGTATTCCTGGAATCCTGGGGGGACATATATTCCTGTAACACCGGTTCTTTTATCGATGCTACGGTACAGGGGCCCCTACCTGGTAGATGTTGCACTGTTAGAATTGCTCAGTGATGTCATGTAAGCAGCCGGTGAATGGTGCACAAGTGCATGAAGCCCTAATCCAGACTGAGTTGAGCCTGATGCCAGGCATGATCTGGAGTGTCAACACCTGTACACTTGGAGAAAAATAGATGAATGTAAGAGTAAAGCATTAAAAGCTAGTGGAGGTGGGGTGGCTCTGACAAGATGGGATAGTTTGCAAAACCCAGTACACTGGCGCAGTAGCGTAAATGCCACATGGGGATCAATGCTTCCTATCTCCTCTAAACTGGACAGGAGTGCACAAGCTGGAGAATGCTTTTTTATGATGAACTTACTGCAGAACTCCGCATCACCGACTGGGGCTCCCAAAATCTCAAAATGTGGGATATTGGAGCATGGGATTGTAGAAATAAACATTGACGTGTCTTAACCAAATAACTCACATTTCTGTAAGTTCACATGTAAGCCAAGATCTGGCCCCACGTTTTGTATGATATTCAATGCTCTTGACACTGCAGATGTTGTTCCAGCCAGAATTCCATCATCAAGGTACCAATCATTCTGCTGTAGTTCTGCACATACATCATCCTCAGCAATTATAAACGATCAACATAACTACTAACACAAATACACCACATAATGTTTATTACTATACAAACTACACCTATAGTTATTCTACAACAATCATGAGGGCCTGAGCTCCCTTGCCAAGATGGCTCTGGCAATGGATTGAGAGACAAAGTTTGGGAGAGGACATGAAGATGGAAAGGTGGGATGCCAACCTACAAAAAGAGAGATAAGCCTCCTTACCCCAATTGCAAAAGGTCTTGACAGCCAGTGGAATGCCTGTCCCCTCCAACTGCTGCCATTTGGGACCATTAGTTAGTATTGTGCGGGTTTCTGCTGCCGCAGATGCCGCACCAGACATATTGTGCTAGAATCCATCAATATGGCTGGGCAGAGTGGCGATGTTATATTATTATTATTATTAATTATTAACACACAAGAAACCACAAAATACTGTCAACCAGTGATGACCAATGAAGGTCCAGCTCTTGACAGCAAAGTTCTTGTGGCCTTGGACTTGGTGCACCTCATGGGTATGGCCAGACGGGTGGCAAGATGCGATAGTGTTTCCTTAACCTCAGCACCCCAGCAGCCATAGGTCTCCACTGCTAGTGGTGTGCATTTCCAGCCCAATCTGTCATTTGAATCATGCTTGCGACATGCCTCCACTAAAGCTGCAGACTCTGCCATCACTCCCGTTTTTTTGCGTTTGTCATGCCCAAAGCCACTGCCAACCTTGACTTGGGCAAATACATTAGTTCACCTACAACGCTCCACACACAGTCACACATCATGGAATTTATTGTGGCCAGCAACCACATTGCCCCCATGCTTGCAAGTAATAGCATGGTGGCCCAAAGGATCCACGGCTGCAAGACTTGGACAGACGGTGCAGTTGAAACCATTAGTTAAATCCATACCCAGCCACCATTTTAAGGCTGCATGAAATTCCAGAGGGTCCATGTGCAGGTTAAGACCTGGTGAGAGAAGAACTGAAAGCCAAGCCGCTGCATTGGGGGAAGAAACTGATAGCAAACGAGCTCTGTTAGGCAAGGATGAATGGTCAAAAAGAAGCTTAAATTGGTGATTCTCTATCTTACTAGACAGAGGAGACAATGTCATCTAGAGTGATGGATCAGCAGATGGAATGAGTGCTTTGAAAAGGTTTACTGATTGAAGTAAGCAGGTGGGACATGGACACTGAACACTGCTCAGATGCACTTACAGATGAAATGTAGGCTGCTGCTGAGTGGTGTGAAAGGTTACATAGACCAGCCCACCTCTGCTAAGAGAGAGTTGGGCCTATTCTCAGGAGTTGCTAAAGGCATCAACTGCAGTGCATTCAGCAAAAGCATATCATGAATGTCATTATCAAACATTTGCAGTAAGAGAGGGAGGAGTAGAACGAGCAAGATGCACCATCTTACAGAAACTGCCACACTGACAAAGAAGAAGCAGTGCCACCTGAGGATCCTCAGAACCAACATCCTCCAACATGTTCATGTACCTTTGCACATTTCTGAGATGCATATTTGGCACAGAAGACAAAGTCACCAATTGGAGCACCCAAGATTTCAAATTTGAGTTCTTTCAAAGACTTTATCTCAGATAGGAAGATGTACAAATTGCCTGTACTGTACAATTATTATTATTATTATTGTTATTTCAATATTGAAATATACAAGTACACATATACATGTACACCACTTGAAAAACATGCAAAAATCAAAGTTAAACTCCACCTTCAGACCTGAAAAAGCCTGAACATGAAAGTAAAGCTCGAGCATTTGCTCTCACCAGTGTTATTATTTTTTAATAATTAAAATAATAATGCATAATACTGCCGGCGAGCTCATCTGGGTGTCTAGGTGGAAATGGGTAATAATCTCACCAATCACAGCCACACCTGTCCAGCTGACTTTTTAGTTCCAAACTGGGTCTTGGGCAAGCCAGCAGCTTTTGACCTTGTCTGTCACATCTTCGCTTAATCCTACAACTCTTTTGGAAGTGAGTGTGACAACAGGAGTAGCTGCACTGACCACTGAGCTGAGAAAGCACTCCTCTAATGACACCAAATATAAGGAACTTGATTGGGTCTGTGTACCATTGGTGGTGGAGTCGTATGGAGCCTGGGGAAAGGAGGCTTTGGAGTCTATCTCCCAGCTAGCCTCTCGACTAGCCACTTGCTCATCCAAGCCAAAGTCAGTGGTTCTTACCGAACTCTACAGGCGGCTGAACCTTCACTAGGTATGAGCTAATTTCATTGCCATCCTTTCCCGTAGCGTCAGTCAAAGTGATGTAGGGTAGCATTTTGTGTACATTGTGTTGTAGTCTAGTTGTATATGTTTATACAGGGTGTTTCACAATCAAGGAAAATTGTTTATAAATTGACCACAAGCAGTTAATTCACTGGTGATTGTTGCTAAAAGTTCTAACAGCAAAAGAAGACATGCTGGTGAAATAAAATTAATATTATCTTTAATGGTTAATTAACAATAATAAAAGTCCCAAAACCTCTATTCATTTCAAGTAAATATTATTAATGTTAATAAATGTAGGGTTAGTGGTTAGTTAAATGATGCAAACTGTACTTAAGTAACTGCTTCCATTTAGAAGTTATTCAAGATTGAAATCTTGATTTTCGCAATGTACTTGATTTAGGGGCCATTGTATCTCGATTTAGTGGTTTGAATTTATTAATAAATTCGGCCAAGTTTGTATCATTAAAGTTCAAGGATATGTTGGAGCTTTTGGATGCCTCTAAAATGGTATGTTTTGATTCAGTGTCATCCAGAATTATTAATTATTTTTGTTAATGTTAATTTTTTGATTTTATTAAATTAATTATTAAATTGATATTGATTTATTATAATTATTTATTACATGTACAAAACCTCAAAATACATGTTAAACACAAATTTTCAATATTGAACTAGTAAACTATGTAACTATGTATGAGTCAACCATCTAAGTAGAGGTCTGAGACTTTAGCACGGGGACCTGCCCTTGCAAGAAATGCTCTGGCATTCGAGCGCACAAGGGAAAGGTTTAGTCTGGAATAAATGCTGTCCAGAGTGGTGGAAGTGGAGGAGTTAACCTGAACTGAAAGGCGGGAAGCAAGTTTCTTGAAGGTGTCAGAGGCAAGTTGGCCCCATGCCCCGAATGAATCGACAACAAGGGGTATGCAGCTCCAGCCTAGTTCTGCACAAATCCCAGAATTTGCTAGTATCTTTCGCTGTTCTGTGGCAAAAGCTGCAGAGCCTGCTATTTAATTTGTTTACTTCAACATTTAAGCTCAAGTTAATAGAGCATTGATCAACAATTTAAAGTTAATTAACTGCTTGCGGTTAATTTATAAACAATTTTCCTTGATTGTGAAACACCCTGTATATCAGTGTATTTGTGTATGTCCATTTATCCTGTATTGTGATGTTATATATTATACTACATGTATTACATAATACATAAAGACAATACATGGTACAGCACACCAACAAAATCAAAGTCACTGCAGCAGCCACCCCACCCCCACACACCTCAACCCCCGTCCTCTGAATGCCAAAACCTTGCACAGGAGAGCAAGGCTCTAGTGTTGGCTCTCACAAGCGAAAGGCTTAGCCTCTGGTACAAGGTGGTGGTAGCCTGTGATTTGCTGCATCCCATTTGGATGGCTAGATGAGCCGCAAGCCGCAAGAAGGATTGTTGTGCTTCCATGCCCCAGCATCCGTATGACTCCACAGCTAGGGGAATGCACACTCATCCATGCTCAGCACACTTGGAATCATTGGCATTATGCTTTCTCGTCTCAGCAACCAGAGCAGAAGACCCACATCTCTTATTATTATGATGATTATTATTATGTACAGAATATCACAATGCAACAGTATAAACTAACCACATATGGCTAACAACAACACAATACTTATCCTAACACACACTCACTCACTCACACAATATACATATTTATACAAAAAACTCTTCCTCCTGCATGACTGTCCATCTTCATTGTTCCAAACACAGAAGCTGCATTGCCACGTGGGACGGCAACTGAGAGTCTCTGAGTAAGATATGCAAAAGAGTTGGCTTCTCCAGACACCTGCCTCAACCGATGCCCCAACTCTTTCAGGAACTCCATTGTCTTTGGTCCAAAAACTCCACTTGTTTCTATTGCCACTGGAGTGAAAAAGTAGCACAAGTCAAGGTGTTTATACTTCTGCGTCTTCCTATCTGCTGCCTGTTGAGCAACTGCTCCAACTTACTGTGCAGCAATTGTGGAGTAAGACGGTGCAAACGTATCTGTACACATTGCATCCCACACTAGAAGTTGCCCACACTTCCAATGGACAATTGAGGCACCACCAGGTCGCTTCCCATCTGAACGATACAGGCCTGAAGGCTCCAGACATGATGGAACATGTGCTGCAACCAAAGCTCTGTATATAATGTCATTGACAGCTGAATGGCAGTGGTGGCGTCCTGCACTCTTTTTGCAGCTTAAGCCATGTGTGTCTGCCCCACAGTGTTGGCAGGTATGGCTTTGACATAGAGGTAGCCCCAGATGGAGACCCATAGATATCCTCATAGTAGCATCATCCATACGTAGTCCCAGTGATATAACCGGCAGGGCATTTAACCATGCACCAGACTCCTTACAGGATGCTGCTAGGAAACGAGCCCGGTGCATTGGATCAGATGAGTCTGTAAATAGTGTATCTGCAATAGAAGATACTCTGAGTGAGTCCCATGTCTTCTGATGATGGGCAGCAACATCAGTGGGGGGTTGTTCCTGGCACCCTTGGGACCATGCAGCAAGAGCCTCATCCACATAGCTGAGATGGGGTGGTTGCATATTTGCTGGCAGAATTAGGTGAGCAAGTCCGGAGGAGGCAGCAGCTGAAGCCAAGAAGGTGCAAGCTGCACAGCGCTCTGAATGCCAAGCCCACCATGACACACAGGCAAAGTGGATTGTATCCAAGAAGGGTCACTTTTCAGCCAGTTGAATATTAAAAGAGCTACAGACCGTTGCTCTGAGCTCATCATTATAGATATTTAAACTGGATGAGAGAAAGCAAGGTGATGTTCTTAGAAGGTACAGAAGTTTAGGGATGGCCAAAGAGTGATGCAATCATAGGAAATAGGCATCATGACTGGTTAAGTAATGGAGTCTCTCACGAATGCACTTCAGCATGATGGTCTTGGCATCAATAGCAACTGTGATGGAACCAATATCTCTGATTGGTGAACCCAATAGTGTGGCATCACCATGCACATTATTATCCCAGATAGAGAAGACTGTACAGTGGCAACGAGATTAGGGTTGATACTTATAATATCAGAATTCTGGGGATTGAGGTCTAGATCAACACTTCTTTCTTGATGACCTCAATATCATGAAGAACATCTGACAGAACCCCTCCCAGAGTGCCATCATCTAGGTAAAAGATGCACAATTCAGACTTCAGCAGGGAGTAAACATGTTGTATTGTGAGCAGAAGAGGAGTGGCCCATGGGGATCCCCTTTGCTGGACCCCCTGATGACTGGATGATTATGTCACTCCAAGACAAAGAGGAAGGGGAAGAATACCACAGAATAGACAAAAGGATAAATACTGGGAGCCAAGCATCGCACAGCCTCGAGCATTTTATCCCTGCGAATAGAATTGAAAGCATTTGTGAAGTCCAGCTTCAGTAATACTTTGTTGGATCCAATGTTTCTGAGGTAGAATCTTGCAGCATGCACTGCTGCTTCAGCTCCCTTGCTAACTCCATAACGTGGAGATAACAACGTGGCCATTTCAACCATCACTTTTCCACTGGCCACCTTTGCTGCAAGACGACTGGGAATACACATAGCAGCAAGGTTACAAAGACTGACACGAATTACTCACTACAGACAAATATATATGTAATCATACGCATGCGCACATAGCAATTATACAGTTTCCAATAACCGTTACACAGCTCCCCCTTTTCAGGGAGTGGGTCCACACACTCAAATATCGTCCGGTAGATTCCATGGGTTTCCGTATCTGTCCGGTGGTCTTCTGTTCCTTGTAGATCTCCTCAATACCGGTTGCGCCTCCTCACTTGATTCTTCGGTATCCCTGGCCTGATCTGCCCCACCTGCTTGTCTCTCTTCCCCGTCTGAGTCACCCAATACGGACAAATGATCCCCATCCCTTATTTGTTCTACGTTCCTCTCGGGTTCGGCCACCGGCCCTTGTCTTACTCTTTCTCCCCTCTCCGTGGATTCATCCACAGTATAATCCTCTTCTTCGTCGCCTGCATGATGTTCAGCGGTGTTATCCCTACTGTCTTCTTCTAACAGCTCAGGGAGTTGCCTTCGTTCCGAGACTAACTTAGAAGGAGCAGGCTTTAATCTGTTGAAATGAACAACATACTTTCTCCTCGAGTTAGAGCAGTCAACGATACGATAGACGCACGGGCCTACCACTTTTGTTACCTTAAATGGCCCTCGCCATGGCCTGTGGAACTTCTTGCATTTGTTCCTCGGCACGGCTGGACTGTGAAGAAATACCAAGTCATTTACCTTGTATGATGTTCCACGGCACTTTAAATCATAAACAGCCTTTTGGTGCTGCTGTTTTTTACTTGCATATTTCTGAACCCACTGATAGCTCTGTTGCAGTCGTTCCATTAATGCAGTACTGTACTCATCCACTGACTGATACTCTGGAGTAGAAATATTGTACAACAAGTCTTCAGGCAACCGAGGGTCACGGCCGAACATAAGCTGGAATGGCGTAGTTGCTGTGGTTTCATGGGCGCTTGTTCTATAAGCAAACAATAGCGAGGGCAGAAAAAGATCCCAGTCACGTTCCCTTTCCAGAACAGTCATGCTCAACATTTCCAGTAATGTTTTGTTAAACCGTTCTACCAACCCATCTGACTGGGGGTGGTAGGGTGTAGTTCGTGTTTTCCTCACCCCCAGCAAAATACAAATTTCTTTTACCAGTTTGGACTCAAAGTTCTTTCCTTGGTCAGTATGTATACTGTCAGGTACTCCAAAGCGACATATGAACTCGTTTACCAGTACCCTGGCAACAGAAGTGGCCTCCATATCTCTTAGGGGAAAAGCTTCTTTCCATTTGGTAAAGTAATCGCCGATAACCAAAATATAGCGATATCCTCGAGGGGTTTCAGGAAGGGGGCCTAAAATATCCATTGCCACACGTTCGAGTGGCCTTTTAGCAAAACACGCTTCCATAGGTGCTCTTCCCCTCGGCGGCGATTTTCTTGAATTACAAATTGAACATTCGTGACACCACTTCTCAACGTCTTTCATTTGACCCGGCCAGTAGAATCGAGCACGGGCTTTCTCCAGAACTTTACGAGCCCCAAGATGACCTCCTGCAAGTGAATTATGCAGGCCCTCTAGTACCTCAGAAACTAAATTCGCCGGCAGGACCAACTGCAAATGTGCGTGCAAGCCATTACCTTCGACATCTTGCCACTGCCTATATAACATGCCATCTTTAAGTACCAAATACTTTCTCTGTACCCAAAGTGACTGCAACTTCCAATTAGCTTCAACCGGGCAGGAAGCAGGTAGGGAACCGGATGCTAACCATTTAATTGCCTCTCCCAAGTCTGGGTCCGCTCTTTGTCTTTCTCGAAGCTCTATCTCTGTCCACACAGGCAATAACTGTGCCCCTGTGGACATGCACCCACAGCTAACATCGGAATCCTCCATTTCACTGGATCCGAAATCCAGTCCACACTGTTTGCAGTTGCTACGAGAGAGTGAATCAGCATTGCCATGCTGCTTACCCGGTCTGTGGATGACTCTATATTGAAACTCAGCGAGACTTTCAAGCCAGCGCGCCACCTGACCCTCTGGCTCCTTGAAGGAATGCAGCCATTTCAGACAGTGATGGTCTGTACGAAGTTCGAACTGTCGTCCATACAGGTACGGACGAAAGTGATGCGCAGCCCACACAGCAGCCAACATCTCGCGGCGTGTTGCACAATACTTCCGCTCAGTTCTGGATAGCACCCTACTCGCGTAGGCTACTACTCGTTCCTTGCCATCCACGACTTGGGATAGCACAGCTCCTATTCCTTCCCCACTAGCATCCGTGTCAAGAACGAAGTCAAGCTTAAAATCAGGAAAGACCAGAACAGGAGAAGTCATTAGCTGCTTTTTTAGTTCAAAGAATGCATCATTGCAGTTGTTGGACCATTCCCATGATGCTTCACTATTGGACAGAGCGTGCAACGGGGCAGCAATCTGTGCAAAATTCTTAATAAAACGTCGATAATAGGAGGCTAATCCAAGGAAACACTTCAATTTTCTAACGTCTCTTTACACACCACGTGACCTAAATATTTCACACTGGACTGGAATAAATGACACTTGCTTGGTTTCATTTTCAGCCCTGCCCCTTTAAGACGCAAGCACACTTCTTTGAGCCGCTCGAGGTGTTCTTCCACTGTCGCACTGAACACAATAATATCGTCTAGGTAGACCAAGCATGTGGACCAATGCAGACCTGCTAGTACGTGCTCCATCAAGCGTTGGAACGTGGCGGGCGCATTGCAAAGCCCGAACGGCATTACCCGGAATTGGAATAACCCATGTGGTGTAACGAACGCAGTTTTTTCCTTGTCCCCAGGCTTAACCTCTACTTGCCAATAGCCAGACGCTAAGTCCAACGTAGAAAAATAGCAGGCGCGTCCAAGAGCATCCAGAGTATCGTCGATCCTGGGCAAGGGCTGTGCGTCCTTGCGTGTCACGTCATTAAGCCTACGGAAATCAACACAAAATCTAGTTGACCCATCTCGCTTCTTAGCAAGCACGATAGGCGCCGCCCACGGACTGCTACTAGGCTCGATGACTCCCCGAGTCAACATGGAATCGAGTAACTTACGGACTTCATCCCTCCGATGGTAAGGAAGTCTACGTGGTTGCTGGCGTATTGGGCTAGCTCCCTCTGTGTCTATTCCATGGTACACCAAGCTCGTCCGACCAAAGTCGTCATCGTTTTTGGCAAAAATGTTCTCGAACTCCATTAACAGGTGCATAGCGGCATCCTTCTGGGCTGCAGACAAGTCGTGTGCCCCAGCAAGCATCTTCTCTGCCCACGTCATGTCGTGGTTTTTCAAAGTCGAAGGGTGATTGACTGCGTTTTTTCTGGCCTCCCGCCATTCACAGACTTCAGCCACAGGTTTCAAGACCCCGACCTTCTCGTCCTTATGCACTGTCACCGGGGCTGGATTGAGATTAAGGATTTCGACCATCATGTGATCCGAGTTGGCCTTCATCAGTGAGTGGGCAACCAACAAGGAATGCTGGTCATTAAATTTCATCAGTGGCTCCATGATGACATCTGATGACATGGTGGTGTTCCCTCTGTGTACCGTCACAGGTAACCGCATGTGGCACGAAGCAGGAATTACAATGGTCTCCGACATGCTCACAAAACACAACTGCACCTGACTCCCATTGTTGCATTCTGATGCACACATTGTTACAGACTGGTCGCCAGCTAACAATACCCGATTATGTAGGTCAATTATGCAATTGTGCTGACACAGAAAGTCAGCACCCAAAAGACAGTCATGGGTGAGCTGTCTAGCCACTAACACCATATGCTTTTTAACCAGTCCCCCTAACACCACATCCAATTCCACCTGTCCCAATACATCAAGTGTTTCACCATTAGCTACCACCACCGCCCTAGTAGGTTCTTCCAGTGGAGCACTTCCATTTGAAGACGAGCCCAGTTCCCTCCACACCTTCTCTCCAATCAACGTCACCCCAGAACCCGTATCCACCAACATTCGGGTCTTGCGACCGGAAATACACCCGTTAACTATTAAAGAAGAACTTACAGCTGCCGTTCCCGCGGGACTAGACTGTTTCTTTCGCCGTGGACAGAATCGTTTCGTATGTCCCGCCTGCCCACATGCCCAGCACACAATTCTCCTCCTTTCTTGTCCCCGGAACGGTTGGGTTTCACCTAGTTTCCTCCTCAATCTCTCAGTCAACTCCGAGAGCCGTCTTATTTCCATCTCGGACTCTTCAAGTTGCTTGGCTATGCCCTCTGCTCTTCGACCAGACGACACACTCACTTTATGCGCAGCAGCCGCCGTGCTCCTGTCCCTTTCACTAGGTTCCAACGCCTCGGCGACAGTTGCCCGTTCCTTCTGAAATGTCCTTTGAGCAGCTTCAATCGTCTCCCACTGACAAGCTAACCGCACTGCCTCGTCCAAGGACTCAGGGTTCTCCCGCATGAGCTTCATCTGCATGGACGAGGAACGTAAACCCTGAATAAATTGACGTCTCACCACTTCTAGTCGCTGTCCCCCGGACCACTGAGGGTAGGCTTTGTCCGCGAGAAACCGCAGGGCGCCTACAAACTCCGTCAGTTTCTCACCAGACGACTGCACCCGCTGTTGAAACCTGCAGTGAAACTCCAATTCATTACCTTCTGGGTCATACTGCCGACGCAGGCACTGTACGACTTCGTCGTAGTCGGTATAGAGTCAACGAGTCCCTGTTGCACCACTACCCGAAAAGGCTCGTCCTCCAACAATGGAAACAGCTCGCCAGTCCTCTTCTCCTCTGGTATTTTTGCCTCGACCACATACCTTTCGAACCTTCTTATCCACAGCGCGAAGTCAGTTTTCTCCGTGAATCGTGCCGGTGGCCGCAAACTCATTCGGACCGCGCGAGGAGTGACCTCGCCCCCTGTGGAATGATTTTGCACGTCCTCACTACCCAGGGACGTGATCCCACTTCTGACACCATTTGTGGCGGCCTCATCCATTGCATTTACATAGCAGCAAGGTTACAAAGACTGACACGAATTACTCACTACAGACAAATATATATGTAATCATACGCATGCGCACATCATTAGCAATTATACAGTTTCCAATAACCGTTACAGAGGTACTGTTTATTGAGACTTCCATCGGTCTTTTTAACTAGTAGTCCATGGTCCAATAGGTACCAAAAATGAGTTGTACGTCAAATTTCATTGCTATAAACATCAAAAAGTCCTGTCCAATCACATTGATATCATTAAACTAAAAGCATATCCAGCTGCCTCATTGAAAACAAAGATTGTGGGTGCATGTTGACTTCACTTAGCCAACTGAAAGAACTATGAAGAGAGGAAATGGGTTTTGCACCTACTAAATGCTGTCACTAAAACCGTATACATATTCACAGTGAGCCAAAAAAACGTTGGCTACAAGGTCTGGTTTGGTAAACTGAACCAAGCCAAAGAGTAATAAGACCAGGTCTTCACAAGTTACAACTGAAACGTTTGGATAGGATATCCTTGGATATTACATGCTTGATGAAAAGCACTGCTTGTGAGCAACACAAAATAAATGATTGAAAATATGCATCTCATAAGTTTCTACATGTGTACTGTAGTTCTCTAAAAAGCTCCTCAACAATCTGCCGACTATCTGACTTTAGCACCTTCTCAAGTCCAAGACATGTCACTGCAAGTTTTGCTTTCACTATCACATTAAGGCTAGGAGGTTGAAGTACTATATGTGAACCAACCATGTCTACCAGAGATTTTGCCCTCTGGTGGGCCATTGATCCTTTAGGCATGTGCCAAGGAAGACAGGTTAGGTATTCCAGTAAGCCTTGCTTCACTAGGACTTGTCTCTCCTTCTCTCCCTCAAGAATGACTTGCAGACCTAGCACAACCACTTCCAAACACCTCATGGAGATGTCATCTTCAAATAGTGACCTCCATTTGGAGCACCTGTACAGCAACTTCATATATGGCAACATGTCACTCCACTGGTATCCATATATACTATTTGATGCCCACTTGTACAATTGTTTAGAGTCAGCAAAAAGAAGGAACTCTTTCAAAAAATCCAATGCTTTAGGAGCGTTGTTGAAACTTTCTTTATTAGCTAAAACCAACTGAGAAATAATTATGGAAGCAAAAAACCTGTGTGATAAGAAATGATTGGTAATGTATAGCAAATTAAGAGTATCCACTGACTTACTTGATAAGGTTGGAGTCATTTTTAATGCATTCTGCTTGATCCATTCCTTCCAATACTGTTGGTGTGATACGCATGGAGGAAGCACCCATTATTGCATTGATGACATGTGGCTTGACAAGGTAGAAATGTGATTTGTTGTTATATGAAAGATTTTCCAAACAACACAGAACCCTTGTTCTGACCATGTGGCTGAAGGAAGGTGTCACTAAACATCCTACAATCTGGTCCAGTACACCTTCAGAAGAGATTATTAGATTTTGAAACATATCAATTTCCGAGACACTGTAAAAAACAGATGTACATATTTTATATACCTGGGTCTCTAACACATCTGAGTTTAGATGCTACATTCAAATAGTTTCATGCAAAGACATTTCTGCTAAGTACATTTGTTATGCAGGCATTCAATGAGTTATGCTTTTCTGCCTCATATTAGTACTTACTTGAGCAATATTGAAAGGGAGAAGTATATGATGAAGATGACTTGATCGTTCATTGCAAGTGAAGACACGTTAGGATTAGCAGGCAGTGAGATGGCAGCCGCAGTCAATCGAACCCGACAAAATGAGCAAACAACACTGTCAAAGTTTATGAAGTTGTTGAAGGATGACTGATGGTCACTAATCGTGACTACATTCCACAGAAGGCGGAGGAGTGTTCTCTCTAGTCTCAATAGATCCACATGACATACCGTACTCAATGGAAAGTTTACCAGCATGGAATGTAGTTCTTTAAACAAAGGCAACTCTCCACTGTGAATGAGAAAGGTACCGAGTGCCGCCCTATCCATATTGGACCTTGATGGATTATCGAACAAATCTTCTACGCGTTGAACAATGTCGCTGACATGAAGCATTTGGGATAAATGTTGTCTAAAGTCTAAATCGACTATTGTAAGCGATAATTTGCTCTGCACCTCCCGGAGAAAAGACGTGGCATTTTTAAAGTCTTCTAGCAGGAGACGAAACCTTTTAATGTCAACAGTCGATGTGTACTTTACTGTGAGTAGGTCGCCATCTTTTAATCTATAGTATTCAAGCCTCTTCTCGTCATCCAATTGCTCGGCACCAAAGATCACCACTTGATCGTATATTGGAATTTGGAACTGTTCCTGCAGGGCTTCATTTAGTTCCCTAACCATTTCGGGAAAGTTGTCCATCTTAAGGATGACTTCCTGTAGCTTGTTGGAAGTAGTATTGACCAGACGAACTTCAAACCTCACGGGAGAGACGTGTATATTCCGACAGTCTGTCTTAGAGGGAGATGTGTTCTCGCTCCGCTTCTCCTCCTTCACGGGAGGAGCATGTTCGTTGATACCATCCGCCTCCATGGTAGAAGGTTGTTTTAAAGTACCATTTTTACGGTCTGGTATCATCTCGTGCGTATGGCTTGAAACTGCCTGATTCCCCATGTTCCACTCGTCGACGCTTCGATCAATTCGATGATGGGTGTGTCTCAGTTGAATATGATTTATTGATAGCTTGTAGGGCCAGGGGCGTGGCGGAGGTATTTACTTAGTACTGTATCAGCATAGGGGTCCGACAGGAAAAGTGGGGGTTTGCTAATCGCTTTAGGCCGATACAAAAAAAAAACGCGCTCTTTATTTTTCTGATAATGGTAGGTAGCAACTTTAGCTGGGGGGCCTCTCTGCCTCTCTATAGATACGCCACATGATTGAATACGAAGACCAGAGATCATATAATACACAATGTCTTTCACTAGATCAATGTCAGAAGAATTCTGGGTTGAAAGAATGATTTTTTTTTTAAGAATTATGGTCTTATACTGCACCATTAATTATTTGCATGTGCATGAAGAAGTACACATGTTGACCTCATAAAGCACAGCACACAATACATATATGTATAATACCTTAAGCAGCCTAAAAGGATCAAAGCTGCTGCCGAATTGCAATTCTCCACTGAAAGAAGATAGATTATCTTAAAACTGACGATTTCATCAACAATATACTGATGCATTGAGATAAATGGACAAACAACACAAAAAGTGTTAATTAAAGTACTTCCCTGGTCTAGACATAAATAACGATATGTTGATATTTGTGATATTCCTGATAATTTATAACAGAAGGTAGTAGAATAATGAGTCACATAGTATTGTACATGAAGTAGCTAAACCAGTAGCTTTACTTAACCTGCACATCATTATCAATAGATAGCTGTTTGGTGCTGATTATGCAGTGAATGCACTGTTAGAGATTGGAAATAGCAAGATGCCAACAATCATTAATAGAAACAACATAAGAGCATTACTGCAGGACTATTATTGTATGATTAAATTTAACGTAGCTATGGCTAAGGATAAATTCGTAGAGAGATTTAAAGCATTACGTGTTCATTGTTCTGTCACACTTCACCCACAACAGATTGAAACCATATTTTGTTTACACATGTTGCAAAGTTTGTGGAGGTTAGTCCCATCTTGTATTGTTCATGCTAGGAATTAATTTTTTTTTCTTTTGTCTTCACAATACATGGGCATTTGACCTAATCCATTTTACTTTTCTTCACAGGGATGGATGCAATCCTTGCTATGGAATTTGAAAGGTGCCATTTGACCTAATCCACAGAGGCTGGGTACATCAAACATAATTTAAAAAAAATCCAAAACCAAAAGGTGCAGACATGTACAAAGAGATCAACTTAGATCAGTTGGATTGCTCTACAGATGAGAGGTAAAAATAATCAATTTAACCAAATAGCACACCTTATGAATCATATCCAGAAATGAGCGGTCAAAGGGAATTGACAATTGTTGCGGTTTGTACATTCGCGTATACTTCCGGATAACTTCCATAGAAAATGAATGGCTGTTTATAAACTTGATTGTTACTTAATAACGTAATAGGGTACAACTTTTGTGGTGCTCAATATTGCTTCAGATACGTACAATCTTGATTTAGCTGAACAAAAAACAACTGCTTTGTGTAAAAAATTGTTGTAGTTTTTGTGAAAATAGCACTTTCCATAGACATGTATGGAAAATCACCTTTTTCACACCTAATTAATGTATTCTGCAGCTCATAATTCCTACACCAGTTTAGATTCAGATTTTGTGGGCCCCCAGAATAAGAGACCATGCAGTTCAATAATTTTTAGAGATATTTATAAATTTTTACCTAGTATAGATTTTGGCCATTTGAATTTTAAATTGTTTTGGGTCACAAGGACTAAGAGCTAATTAGCGCCATCTTGTTGAGCGTTTTAAAAGTAGTTTCCATGGATACGTAATATGGCGACATTCAACATAATTAATTAACTTTTTTCAACAATAAATAATTGAAATATTAAAAATGAAGTACATTCATTAATAAATATTTATTACAATTAATAGTTCATTATATTGTACTAACACGAACAAATAATATACCTACTAGTACCCAATACAGAGGCAGCATTGCCGTGCTGTAGTGCAATGGACACTCTTTGGAGAAGGAATGAGAGGGACTGGTAGCTAGCTCGCTATAGCTGGCTCGAGGTCGACTCGAGTCCAGACTCCAGGGCATCTATTCGATATTCGCTGGCTGTACCAAAGACTATTAACTACTAGCATTAGTCGTTGGCTGTACCAAGTGAGAGTATACATGTAAGTGTATTCGTCCACTTCTTCGCGTGCGCGTGTTCTGTGCGAGCGTGAGTGCGTGTGTATGTATGTGAGCGCGCGCGTGTATGTGTGTGTGTGCACGCGCAGATTTGTTTATCTGTGGTGTAAGTGGCTATGAATTTTTCCACTTTCCCTCTCAGTCTGCATGTATGTGTATGGTGCGTGTGTGTGCGTGTGTGCGTGTGTGTGTGTGTGTATACATGTATATATATGTTGTATGTATGAATGTATGATGTATCATGAGTATGTATGTATCTATGAGCTGTATATGTTCAGTGTACATACCAATGTGAAGGCACCATAGTTATAAGGTGTAACTGTTTACAAATGGGTTATTGTGTCAGCCCGTGTGGTATATGTATTTGTAGCAGGCTTTGTTACGTGCATGCAATATAACATGCACATGTCGTGATTTATAAGTTTCACTGTGATGCAATCAAGGGATGCTACATGTGTATACAAATATCAAGATAAATTGTATTTGTACATGCTCATACAAGTATACATACATGTATTTCTGTATGTGTAAACATATGGTCTAGCTAATCGTTGTGTGCATATTTATGTGTGTTTGCATTGTATGTGTGTTACATATGGACATGTGTGTTACATATGGACAACATTTCAACAACTCAGGAGACAAGGTATCTTGATCCTGAATACCACAAATGCAACAGTGAAAAATGTGAAGCCAGAACAGAGTAAGACTGTAAGGCTGTGTGTGTATATGTGTGTGTGTTACCAGTGTGATAAGGGAGTGGCTCAAACATGGCACTGATCTTGGTGAACATGCACACACACACACACACACATACACACAACACAGAAACTTGTACACTGGTGTGTGTGTGTGTGTGTGTGTGCGCGTGTACAAAAGTGTGTACAAATTTTCTGTATGTGTGTGTCTGTCTGTCTGTCTGTCTGATGCACTAGCTAAGTCCTGTGGCACCAGCTATACTATCATGAAATAAATTCCAAAAGCCATCTTTACCGAGACCACCAACTCTGGTATATTAGTGATTGCTTTGATTGCTTGTGTGTGTTGTACATCTATATGGCTGTACCAGTACATAACATTTGTGCGCGTGCATGTGTTTGTATGTGTGTATGTATGTGTGTGTGTATGCATGTCTGTGAATATGTGTATGCATGTGTGTGTATGCGTATGTGCATGTGTGTGTATGCATGTATGTGTGTGTATGGAAAGCTTTCCAATGCTACAGTGTAAGTGGTACTAGTACATAGCCCCTATTTCATCTAGGGAGCATTGCAAACATAGGTTGGGAAGCCTTGCATATGGTGACAGTGAATATTATTGCACTGGAAAGTTTACATAAGACTAGCAGCTTCACAGCACCATGGCTATACATCAGAAGGACAGCACTATCAAGCACATACATGTAGGAAGGTATTAAAGAGTGGGGGGGTGAAAATTAATGGGCGTGTGTGGGAGGGGGGGGGGGGGGGGGGCAGAGTGACCTGACCTATATGTTGTAATTTTTAGGATGGTGTGTAGCACTCCCTTATACATATGGTACTTAATAAAGGTCGAGTTTGCACAGTATGCTAGTGGCATTGTGCTACATGTATGTCACGGGTGTTCCGGAGAGGACATTTACGGATATTTAGATGTCCAATTGCACATTTACGTAAAAATGATGTTGCTAGCTAATTAACGCGCTACCATTTTCAAGGCCTGTTTCTGCTACTACCCAGTTTCACTATGCCTTTATATTGATAATTCCATGCATAGTAACACACTAAGCACAAACCCAAATCAACTGCTCACATGTCCATCGCGTTTCAACATAAGGCGCAACGCTTTTAGTAATCACGTGCTGCTTAATTCGTTTAGAGGGCATCTTTTGGCGGGCTATTTGTGCGGCTCTCGGACTTCCAGGTGAGTTGTGACGATATAATACAGAATCTAGAGGCATTGTAGAATGATTTAAGCTGGACCCCGTCTCGAGACGCGATATCTAGGACATATAAAATCGCAGTCGAAATCTTTGAATAATTATCAACACTTCGGTTTTTATAGATGCTTTGCGATGGAGTTTCATTGCAGACAGCTTACAAAACATTGCAGGGTCTGCGGTGGGAGGTTGGTGGTGGGTAAGAAGTCCAAAAGAACCATTTACAGCTCCCTATCCTACAAAACGGAGCTCAAATTAGCCTTCGGTATTGATGTGATTGTTGATCACATCGAGATCCACCCACCATCATTTTGCAAACCGTGTAAGCTAAGTATGGATAGGGTGTTACACGCTTCGAGGCAGAACAAGCTAGTACCGTTCAGAAGTTTGGTCACGCCCAACAAGTGGAAAGCCCACACTGCAGACAAGTGTGAAGTGAGTGAAGAGCATGCAAATTATACTTAAAAAATGTCTAACTAAATTTCATTGCATGATCACATTTAGGTTTGCCAGCATTTTGAAGTTCTGATGAAAGGTGGTATGAAGAAAAAATGCGATAAAACAAACGGCCAAACATCAAGTGAATCACTGCAGTCATTAGTTGCACATATTGGGCACATTGCACCCAACACCTTTAATTTCAACCAAGGTGTCCAGCTGGCTGCTACACAATCACTCTCTGCCATCAGCCATTTAAAGTGTCCACTCTGCCATTGTATTCTGCACAGACCAGTAGAGCTACCATGCCGAAGTCTTGTCTGTGCAGAATGCATCATAACATGTCTGACATTGTCAGCAAACAACACATGTCCCTGTTGTTATGACAACTCGCCTTTAACTGCTTCCAGCATAAATGCAGCTCCTGAAGTCATCTTGTCCCTCCTCAATGCTCCTCCATGTGGTGCTGAGGTAAACATGGCATCTGAAATTCAAAGAATGCTGTCTGAAAGCCCAGAGCCAAATGTGTTGCAGATTCCAACTGGGGGTGGAAGAGTAAGTAAATTTGTATACAATTCATTATCATTTATTTCAGCCAATAACTCTTGTAAGGGTTACAAAAGGTCGAGGCCAAAGAAAAGCATCAAAACGAACTTTGCGTCGTCACCGCAAAGACCTTCATCATGTGAGGCGTATACTGAAAGATGATTGGTGCACTTTACTTTTTGAAGAGGTGAAACACCTTGACAAAGTAGCTAAAAAAAGGTTGCTAAGTGAGGCTGGCATCCAAATGGACATTCTACCTGAAAAAGGACTGGCTATGAAAGCTGACCTGTCCATACCATGGAGAAAACTTCGTAAGATTAGAAGGTTACTAATGGTAGAAAATAATTGTTAACTAGTGCCATGTTTTGTGTATCCACTCCATAATTACCTTAATTCCTAAAACACCATGCATATTGTAGGTGGTTGAAAGGATCTGGATTATCTCTTCCAAGTGAGAGAAAGATGCGCAGCATTGCAGCACAGCAAATTGATGACAATCTGGAATCTGAAGTAGCCCCATTCGCTTTCCCACTTGATTCTGGTGGAGAAGAGCTGCGCGCCGCTGCACATGTCTTTATTCCTAACCTTCAAAGAAAAATATTCCAACTCTTGGAAGAGAATGAGAGGTTAGCGAGCAAATACACAACAATAAGTTATTAATGAATACATATAATAGGAATGGAATGCTGACATGGCACAATGGTGCTATACCATCTACAGAAATCTGGATAAAACTAGGTGGTGACAAAGGTGGAGGATCATTTAAATCGAATTTCCAAATTGTCAACACACGAGCACCCAATTCCATTTATAGTACATGTGTTTTTTCATGTTTTGAAGCTCCAGATAGCATCACAAATCTTCACGTAGCTCTTGATCGATACCAAGCTCAAGTCAATGCTCTCCAAGGCATGAAATGGAGGTAAATATGCGTATGCTTTTTTAATTAATGCATATTAAAATTAATACCCCATTACAGGAACTACACATTGCGAGTATTTATGCATGGTGATTATGAGTATCTCGGTGGTATTTATGGAATATCAGGAGCAAGTGGTAAGCTGATTTGCTACACCATTAATGTTGCCATATTGTTTATCCATAGGTCGCCAACCATGCATGTTCTGCACAATAACAAGCAATGAAATTCAGAAGCCTCCTTCCAAGCGACAAAAAAGCCCAAACAGATGTGTTGAATCCATCATCAGTTGGAACCAGAAGTTCCTACAAGCGGGTGGAGATGCAAAAAAAGTCAAGAATTTCATGAATTGCATATCAAAACCATTTTTTAACATACCATTAACACAAGTAGGTTTTCAAGGTGTGATCATACTAGTTGCATGATTTTGATTCCCATGCAGGTATGTTTGCCCGGGCTTCATATTACACAAGGCTTATTTACGAAGCTTTATTTACTGTTTGAGAATGCCTGCCACCAATTGGATGCTAAGCTAGCATTGGGTTACCAAGGTAACTGTGACAACATGTCATCCAATTTTGTGGCATACATTAAAGCAAGTCATGATCTCAATAAAGCAAAGGATGATTTTGAAAAAGCTACAGAAATGCTTACTCAGCTACAACAGAACACAACTTACTTCTCCATTGTGATAGGTCAAGCCAATCCAATAGTTCAAAGTCTTCAGGAACTATCAAAACAATCCATGATTGAAGTACAGCAAGCAGTAAGTAGAAAAAAAATTCTGCTCCATATAAAATATATGCTGTAAATGCACATCAGGAAAGGAAGGTACTTGACATTGAAAAGATCATCAAAGAAGGCTTTAAGTTACATGATGGTCCGTTCGTGAAAGGTCTTGATGTAGCACTTCAGAACATTGGAGTGGAGCGCCAGCAATACTTTGGGGGCACCTTTGTGGGTAACCACATTCACAAGACTTTAAAGGTCGGACAATTACAACTGTACTTAACTTATGTACATGTTTATCATTATACAGCCAACTAACCTGAAACTCTTGTGCTCGTCTATAAAAAATGTGGCCCAGCAGTATCCTGTTCTCCTCATGGATGCTCAGCAGGTTGCAGACACATTTGAAGGGGCATTTGCTAGGCTTGGAGCATGCCACTCCATCTATGACCAAAGTTTTGTAACAGATGAGAAATGTGCAGAGTTAGGTAATAGCAACATGATGTCACAGTGGATAAGTATTAACTATGTGATATTTTTCACAGATAAAGCTATTGTTTCCTTCATGGACTACTTTCGAACCAATTTCCCCAATGAGAATATCTCACCCAAAATGCACCTATTGGAGGATCACACAGTGGAGTGGGTGAGAAGGTATAACTTTGGATTTGGCATGCTGGGTGAACAGGGTGCTGAATCGATTCACCGGCGTTTCAACGAACTGAACACCACCTACAGTTCAATCAGAAACAAAGAAAAGAGGCTACTGTGTGTCGTCAAAGAGCACTTAGTAAGTATTTCGCCAGACTCAATCAGTGCTCAGCCACCACCCACAAAGAGAGCAAAACGCGCTGCTGCAGTATAGTGGATTTATACTCACCTACACTCCCTTCATACATTCAGCACACTAAACTCAGTTCAAAGTTCCCTACACCCGACCGCACGCACTTGACAATATTTGCACGTTACTTTTTAAGCACATAAATCGCGTCTCAGAAAAAGAGTAACATAAAACGAAAGCTCGATCTACGTACAATACCCTTGTAAAAGTCGTTTCTCAACTGGAAGTGCCTACGTTGGACAGTAACTAGTTTTGTAAACGTACCTCCGCGTAAGTAGGCCGCTTTTGAACGACGCTTCTCAAGACCGAAACCATCTTTGATGCCCAAACACACCTTGTTCAGTAGAGCACAGGTTCATCTTCAACAATACCTCGTCTAAAAGGTCACCACGTGTTCCATTCAGTAACTGTACAGCGAATTCCAACGGGTACAAATCATTACAACCGTTGCTAGGTGAGGTAAACGTCATTTCAAAATTTCGGGGCGTAGGTCTGAATGTCCACCTTTTCAATGGATTGAAACACCCGTGATGTATGCTTGTGAGTTAGTGATTTGGTGCTTATTGTGTAGTGTAGTGCTGCTGTGCTAATATGGTGCTGTGCTTGTGACATAGTGCTATGGTGCAGTGCATGTGAAATAGTCATGGTGCAGTGACTGTGAAGTGGTGGGGGCCATTGCCACATACTTACTTTTGTTGGAGTGGGGGCATTGCCCCCCCCCCCCCCCCCCCTGAAACACACACCCCCACCTTTTAATATGGGCTTGATGTATAGCTATGGTGCTGTGCTTGTGAAGAAAGCGGAGAAACAGTTTGGTGTAGTCAGCTATGTAAATTTCCCGCATTGGAAAGTTTTCTATTGCTTTGCACTTTTCAACACACACATGCACACACACATGCACACACACATACGCACACATGCACACACACATACGCACACATGCACACACACATACGCACACATGCACACACACATACGCACACATGCACACACACATACGCACATATGCACACACACATGCACATACGCACACATGCACACACACATACGCACACATGCACACACACATACACACACATGCACACACATACGCACACATGCACACACACATACGCACACATGCACACACACATACGCACACATGCACACACACATACGCACACATGCACACACACATACGCACACATGCACACACACATACGCACACATGCACACACACACGCACACATGCACACGCACACATGCACACGCACATACACACACATGCACACACACATACGCACACATGCACACATACGCACACATGCACACATACGCACACATGCACACACACATACGCACACATGCACACACACATGCACATACGCACACATGCACACACACATACGCACACATGCATACACACATACGCACACATGCACACACACATGCACATACGCACACATGCACACACACATACGCACACATGCACACACACATACACACACATGCACACACATACGCACACATGCACACACACATACGCACACATGCACACACACATACGCACACATGCACACACATACGCACACATGCACACACACATACGCACACATGCACACACACACGCACACATGCACACGCACACATGCACACGCACATACGCACACATGCACACACACATACGCACACATGCACACACATACGCACACATGCACATATGCACACATGCACACACACACATACGCACACATGCACACACAATCAGTATGTACCTGTACAGAAATGGTGTGGGAACAAGTGTACGAAAAGAAAAGGTAATACCGTAGCGAAGATGTATTGATTAATGTAACATGCAATATAAATATTATAACCTTACAAGCCTGATTTTGCTGGACGCTGTCCCATAGGTACATGTCCATGTACAGTTACATGTACCATAGATGTGCCTACGATAAATATATAATATTCATTATGTGCACCTCAGAGGTGACAACAATAGGGCATTGTATGCTGTGTAAACTGAGGTTATCCTAATCTGATTTTAGCTGGCTACAGTCCACGTATAGAACTACGTGTACCAAAGAAGCTAACACCTACATGTACATGTATGTGGCATGGGCCTTTTGTGCCTGATGCCATAAACTTTACATGATGGGAGGGGGGGTGGAGTGTGCTTTGGGCCTGATGCATAAAGTCCTGGTACTTTTTCTCTAGGGTTCAATATCAAGAGTTGTGTTAAAAGTCTGTTTGGGACTGTTTCTATGAAGATGAGGCGACATATTACTCAAGGACACTCCTGTTATTTATTTTTGTACTGGGGAAGAGCAGCACCAGGAACCCAATGCTGAGACTGACCATCCAGAGTGTTCAACACCTCCAGGGGTATCCACCTTAGGCTCAACAAATTTACTTTTTAAAATACCCCTACGTTCCACTCTGCTCAACTGGCATGCACTTCTTCATCAAGCAAACCAGATGGGCAGGTGTGTTGAGTGTACCAAAGGCAGGCACACGTGTCCAGTTCTAGCAATGGAGGCCTACAGATAATGCTGCCACTGTTCCACTCACTCCTCCTCCACTTCAAAGATGGGATGCCACTCACATCTAAGAACTTCCGCTCCACCTTCCTATCCCTGGTATGGTGGAGCAATGTGGCTACAATCCAGCCAAATACAACACTTACAGTAACTGCCAGAGCAGGCCTTATCACTGACACCATTCAAAAGTGCATATGTTAGTAATAGCAATAGCAGAAGAGGACAAATTGTGTATGTTTTAAATGCACATTACATGTTCGCACTAACCACACACTGTGCACGCGCAGAGACATCAGTTTGGGGTCCGTTTTCGGCCTGCTGCCAGCAAGCATTGGCATAACCATAGATATTAGATATTAAAGTAAGACATAGGAGGGGGGGGGGGGGGGGGGGGGATATGCTTTTAACCTGATGCGCTTTGGCCTAGTGATAGACTACAGAGGATACACATAAAGCTTTTATTTTAACAGAAATGAAAGCATTGGGATAGTGCTATTCCATTGGTGAAGCCCCCGCGAAGGTGCTTTGCAGGTTTAAAAATTAAAGCGCTTTATGTGACGGTGTAGTACTACTGACTCTGGCCTGGCCATACACATGTATGCAGACAAAGATTCAAAATACGGCACATGTAGATTTGATGTTAATCGATCTAGGTAAGGCTGAAAATATGCCTACGTAGGTCGCAACTGTACTGGAAAGTGCCAGTTGCTACGTTTTTAATATAAACGTATCAGTGTACGTGCCTATTAGCCGTCGCGCTTCATTCATCGAGCTGCAAGCAGGCTAAACGAACACGATAAGGAAAACAACCCACCACTATATAGGTCAAAAGCGTTCATGACGATCGACATCATTATATATTGTGTCCCTCTTGACAGTCGAGACCTACGGTACTTGAGTAGTCAAATTCCTATCGTACTTTTGTATCAGGCTAGAAGCTGGCAGCAAACATATTGGGCTCTCCTAGTCTCGTACCCAGACTCAAACGTACGTAAGCATTATCGCTAACAGTATAATACAGCGTACATAGGGTCTGGCCAACAAGTCGAAGAACGTTGTTCTAGAGAATGTAATTGGAATGTTCGATAATTAGGGTTGTCATAGCAACGATACGTCATCACGATAAAACGTGAGGTTTGTTTAAGCAGATCGGTCTTGCTTAAGCTACGGAGAGAAAAGGCTACAACCGCAATGATACTCTCAGAGTGGTGAACGCGATGGGCTGGAAAGCGATTCACGACAGATTTTAGACGTACTTCGTAATGAGTCCTTCCACATTGAAATGGCTTTCCCTTCGTTTTAGACACGTGTCCATATATCACAACCTTAGCCGCGCACGCACGACCAAGCACCAGGCTCCTCTCTGAAGTGTGGAATGCTATTGGAATCTAATTACCGTGACGTCACGCGGGCTCTCGATTCTGATTGGAGCGCCAACATTCCGGCGCACCAGAACAACTTCGATCGACTTGTTGGCCAGACCCTCTGTACGTGATGTTATACTGTAAGCGATAATCATCGTTACGTACATTTGGGTCTGGGTACGAGACTAGGGCGCTCTTCCCGAACCCCGCCAGACTGCGGTTATTTATTGGTGTAGTTAAGTTCTATCTTCAACTAAATTAATTAACTTATGTGTTTTGTTAATTAATGTTCAATTAATATCAATATTGGTGAATAATTCTGGCAGATGACGCAAGGTATTACGCAATGACATATTTTGATGAATAAATTATGCGCGGTAGAAATTAATTTTTTGTCTTGATTTTAGTTCAACAACGATTAATGGAATAATTTTTCAAATTACATATTCATGATCAGACCGATTTATAGGACATTCTAAAAGTGTTTAAAATTCAATTTGAAATAAAAAGCAAGATGACCGCCTATGTGTATGGGCCATTTCTGGATATGTAAACACTCCCAATGACAACACTGCGCACACTTCACATACATACATACACATCCATAATTATGCAAAGAGATTGTGATAACATGATCAGTGGGCTGAGCACACACACGCATCACGCACACACTTGCACATACAAAGAGAATGATAACTGGAGAAGTGACCAGTCTGTTGTTTAGATGGTAGGTCTAAACATTCCAATGACACAGCTAACATACACTCTTTCCAGGGCTGTTGCCGCCAGTATACGGTTGCACAGTTTTAACTGGACCACTTTCCCCACAAGTGTCTTGATTTTTACAGGTCCAGCAACTGGGGCTTCATTTTGTTGTGCTGCTTCATCCCTCTTGTGCCAAATGGCTTCCAGTTCAGCTAGCATGTTAGATGATGAGGGAGTGGCCTGAGGTATGGAGGAAGAGAGAAGAGTGCTATGTACCATTATGAGGCTGTTCACCAGCAAAGTAGGAGGGATGGAGGAAGGAGAGAAGGGGGAGGAGGATACGGGGCCATAGCCAGATTTACGAGGGGGTCGGGGGTCGGATGTGTGTGAATAAATATACTTAGAGGGACCCTATCGGGACCTACGTTAGTAGGTACTATGCAGGATTTGAAGTGTCATGAATACGATTAGCAAAACACCAGATTCCATTATTGCCGATGCGCCGTAGAGTCAGTTGGAATTTAGCGAGCGTATTTGGATACAGCCAACGATTACCTACAATGTAGTAAAACTGCCGACGCTTAGAAAGCTCAGACAACAGAGATAACGCTCACTCGTTCCCACACTAGAACCTGAAAACATGGTTCCTTCTTCTTCCGGATCTGATAAGATAAGATTCGCTCGGATAAGAGGTTTATTGCATTGTATCTTCCTCACGATTGAAGCGTAATGTTTGCGGTTATGAAAAGGAACTGTAGGAAATAAGTTAGAAACTTTCTGCCGAATTTGTTTGGTATTATTACTTACCTATTTTGAGTTATACTGAACACAATTTCGATCTTTAGCTAACTTAGTTATGTTAACACATAGCCCACAACAGATTTTATTAGCTCTGATGGAGGTCATGGCCAGAAGCCACTGAAGTACTATTCCAAAGCTCCCTGGCCCTATTAGCTGCACCGGAAGCACGTGTACATGTACATGCATAAGAGTAGAAGCCATTTTTTGACGAAAGTTGTGTACTAAGACGAGTCGCAAGATGAATGCGAGGAGCGTAACAGTATTCAAGAAGCGCATGAAACAAAGAAGGCTTGCGACAGGGAGACAAAGCCGATTTTGAAAGTAAGAAGGGTAGCATGAAGGCCCAATATACTGGCTTGATCCGGAACGTAACAAGGAGCGTGAAAGCCTACTACGATCAAAATCGAGAACTGATTTTAGCCTCCAAACAAGCTCACTATCAGGCAAATCCAAAGGAAAAGAAATCCTACGAGGTAGGAGTATACCGTTTGGGTGCGCAAGGGAACTAGTCTCGTACCCAGACCCAAATGTACGTAACGATGATTATCGCTTACAGTATAACATCACGCTGTATTATATTATACTGTAAGCGATAATGCTTACGTACGTTTGGGTCTGGGTACGAGACTACAAGGGAACGGTATATCCTTTGCGTGTGTTCTTGCAAGTCGTCTGCGATTTACAATGTTATTTGCATCCCCCCATGTAAGCTCAGTACGCTATGCAATCTGGCCGATGGCCTGCTGGTAGGACCATTTATAAGTGAGTTCTGTTCAGTGCATGGTTGCTGCTTTATTAACGGGAATATCCTTCACAAATGCGTGACCACTGGTGGTCCCCACCAGACTGACTAGAGCAAATCAGCTAGGTGCTGCATGTTCATTTAAGCTGCACTGGTAACCCCATAACTCATGTCTCTCCCATGACAGAGCATTTTTGGAACTAACCCCATAGTAGTTGATACAAAGCTTTGTTCTTGACATGGCCACAAGCACTGCTGCTCAGGGGAAGGTATATTGTTTTCATTCAAATATGTGTGTCTGCCAGATGTGAGCTGTTCTTGGCCAATGTTATTAGGTGGAGATAGAGAAGAGGACATCCCATTAGGATGAGTGGACCACTCTGGAAGGGTGGGTGTATGTGTATGTTTGTGTGTGCTATGTCCAACGGATATGTTGCCGAGTTATCTGTACAGGTGTGATGTTGTGCTTGCTATCCCCTCCTTTGCTCGTCCTCTCCCCTCCTGTCTCATCCTCTCTTCTCCCTTCCCCTCTCCCCTTCCCTTCTCCATTCTCCTCCTCCCCTTTCTCTTCTCCCTTCCCCTCCTCCCTTCATTTCCCATCCTCTGTCCCAATCTCCCTTCACCTCCCATCCTCCCTTCACCTCCCATCCTCCCTTCACCTCCCATCCTCCCTTTCTTTCCCATCCTCCCTTCCCCTCCTCCCTTCACCTCCCATCCTCCCTTCCCCTCCTCCCTTCACCTCTCATCCTCCCTTTACCTCCTCCCTTCACCTCCCATCCTCTCTTCCCCTCCCATCCTCCCTTCACTTCCCATCCTCCCTTCACCTCCCGTCCTCCCTTCCCATCCTCCCTTCACCTCCCATCCTCCCTTCACCTCCCATCCTCCCTTCCCATCCTCCCTTCCCATCCTCCCTTCCCATCCTCCCTTCCCATCCTCCCTTCCCATCCTCCCTTCCCATCCTCCCTTCCCATCCTCCCTTCACCTCCCATCCTTCCTTCACCTCCCATCCTCCCTTCACCTCCCATCCTCCCTTCCCCTCCTCCCTTCACCTCCCACCTCCCATCCTCCCTTCCCCTCCTCCCTTCACCTCTCATCCTCCCTTTACCTCCTCCCTTCACCTCCCATCCTCTCTTCCCCTCCCATCCTCCCTTCACTTCCCATCCTCCCTTCACCTCCCGTCCTCACTTCCCATCCTCCCTTCACCTCCCATCCTCCCTTTCCATCCTCCCTTCACCTCCCATCCTCCCTTCACCTCCCATCCCCTCCTCCCTTCCCCTCCTCCCTTCACCTCCCATCCTCCATCCCCTCCTCCCTTCACCTCCCATCCTCCCATCCCCTCCTCCCTTCCCCTCCTCCCTTCACCTCCCATCCTCCCACCCCCTCCTCCCTTCACCTCCCATCCTCCCATCCCCTCCTCCAGTGGCGGATCTAGGAATGGGGCTATAGGGGGGGCGGTTGGTTGGAGGGGCGGCCGGGGGCGGGGCCCACCCACTCACCAGCAAGGGGGTATGGGGTAGCGCTGTAAGCTCCCCCATCGGGGCCTGGGGCGGAGCCCCAGAAGCTTTCACATTTTTCGCTTCAAAGCCGCTAAAAATCAACGTATTCGCAGCGCAGTGAAAGAATTTACATACGCGCGAAAGACAACGAAATTTATTGCGACAACGCCGAAGCTTATTGCGACAACGGTCGTCAACAGGCGTCTGATCTGAGTGTCTGAGAATATTGGATATGCTCGCGTGAGCAAACCGTACTTCTCCTCTATATTGTCGTTGGGATGTATGTAAATCGCTTTAGAGGTACGGTGATGTAGCAATTGAAGCAGCAGCAGCTGTGAAAATGTTTCACCATTTGCACCTTTTATCGAACGGTGCACCTAATTAAACCTTTTAATGACAATCGGTAGACCATGTACTTGTACATTTAAAGACTGAAACTTTGTTATTGTTAATTATGATCGTGATTCAGTTAAGTTAGTATATAACTATCAGTGGCGTAGGAAGGGAATATAGAGTGCAGCAGCCAACAAAGGTGGTTCCCCCGCCTCCCCGGGGAGGGTACGGAGGGGGTATCCCTCCCGGCCAGCTAGGGGCACAGGGGAGCGCTGTAAGCTCCCCCATCGGGGCCTGGGGCGGAGCCCTAGACGCCAACGCTTTTTGCGTAGATAATCCCCAAAACAACGCAAAAACTGTAACCAGGTTAGTAATATAAAATACAAAACGGCTATAGTGCAGCCAAGGAGCTTGAGCTAGCTCTCGCGATCGATTTGAAGACCACTTGCATCAGTTGCATGTCTGCAGCAATTGCCGTCTCAGCTAATTGAATTGATATATACATGCAACCTATTATTATTATTATTTTGTTGTTGTGAAAAAGTGCAGCGGCCATGGCCGCTGCTGCCGCCCCAGCTCCTACGCCACTGCCCTATGCACATACAGGCAAGAACGAATAAACATTCGCAGTTATTAAATAAAATTTCCGGTATTAGTATCTAGATCTGTGCGAATTAATCACTGAAACTGTTAAGAAATTGCCGCCCCCCCCCCCCCCCTCACACACATACACAAAAGGTGTGCTTTCTAGACGCGCGTGCGTTACGTACGGTAGGAAGTGCGCGCGCACGCGTGTGTGTGGGGGGGGGGGGGGGCGGCAATTTCATGACAGGGGCGGCATTTATTATGAATGGGGGGGGGCTGCCGCCCCCCCCAACGCTATGCTAGATCCGCCACTGCCCTCCTCCCTTCACCTCCCATCCTCCATTCACCTCCCATCCTCCCTTCACCTCCCATCCTCCCATCCTCCCTTCACCTCCCATCCTCCCTTCATCTCCCATCCTTTTCCCTTCCTTTCCTCTCTCCTCTTCCTCTCTTCTTCCTTCCCCTCCTTCACGAATCACTTCCTTCTCCACCTGTTTGCCTCAATACAGCTGGATATCATGGATACAGTTTGGCTATGATGGTAGACCTATTCTGTGCTGTACTCAGTGGTGGTGCTTTTGCACACCACTTATGAAAATGGCAAGCAATCTGGTAAGCATGTTTGGTGTGAATGGCCAATTGCTTTAATCAAATACATACTCACATCAAGGACAGACATTTTAGATGATTAATCCTGATGCCTTTGCTACTGGCTTTGGAGAACGCATGCATACCTTCAGTCAAGAGAAGAGGGCTTTGAATCATGTGAGGATAGTTTCATGACGGGGGGGGGGGGGGGGGGGGGGGGGGGGGGGTGCTGTGCTTCGATTGATCCTGATAAACCAATTTTGGTAGCTGGTAATCTATAGTGGTTTAAGGAAAAGTGTGTTAGGCTAGGCATTAGAAAATGGCATTAAATATCATGATGCTCTGGGTAGTTAAGGGCATTTGTGGTCTGAGCATATAATGTTGTTCCTTCACTACTAATACCTCCTCTCCTCCACTACTACTTCTTTTATAGGGTTCCCCTCGCCTTTCAAAATAACCTGGCTGAGAGACTGGGTGTTGCTCACATGCCAGTTCAGATACTTAGCTGTTTAAAAGAAAGAAATTTTTTGATATTATGTGATTTAATGATGATAGCAAATGAGTAGATCAAACTGTCCTATACTGCTGTGATGTGATGCACTATATTATATTCCAAGGTTGCCCTTCTTTCTTTCTTTGCTCTCATGCATGCGAACCCGCCGGGGGAAAAAAGGAGTGAAACAAGATATAAAAATTTAATTAAAATAAAATTGGTGATGTAGGATTTGTAGACAGCAATGGGCTATTCCAGATAAAAATCATACACTCCCACGGAAGACAAATCGGTTATCTGCGGTGGTTAGCTTTGATACTGGTAATATCCAGGGGAATTTATTAATAGTCCAAGGGAATTTATTTGGATGTCTTCCGTGGGGGTGTACGATTTTTATCTGGAATAGCCCAATTGAGTAAAAAGTAAGGAAACAAGGAATTACGGATATTATGCATTCATTAAATTATAAATATTACATACCTACATTATTTAGCAAGTTACCTGCCTGAAATTCTGTGCTAAATAGATAAATGTGAGAGAAGGTGGTACACAACGCGTCAACTCGAGGCAGAAAGGAAAGGAAAAACCTCATCCTCAAGACATACCACGTGTGAGCACCCCAGGTCGCTTCACAGGGGAGGTTGCTGGCTGCTTCCTCACCGGAGAGGGTGATTTCTCACCGCTCTCCTCCAGCTGGGAGTCAAGCAGATTCCTCCACGAGGGTGGCCCAATCCTTTTTGGAGGATTGGTCCACAGCATCCACGAGCCACGCTCCCAGCCCATCATCACCCTATTCTGCGGTGGTATTGGTGCTGGACAGGAGGTCCTCCGTCACGTCCTGGATCTCCACCAGGTTGTCGTCACCCACCCGCTGCTTTTGGGCAGCAGGGGAGCAAGGGAGAGAGGGAGAGACAAGTTCTAGTGAAGCAAGGCTTACTGGAATACCTAACCTGTCTTCCTTGGCACATGCCTAAAGGATCAATGGCCCACCAGAGGGCAAAATCTCTGGTAGACATGGTTGGCTCACATATAGTACTTCAGCCTCCTAGCCTTAATGTGATAGTGAAAGCAAAACTTGCAGTGACCTGTCTTGGACTTGAGAAGGTGCTAAAGTCAGATAGTCGACAGATTGTGGAGAAGCTATTATTATAATCAGTAATATTAAATTGTTTAGAGGACTACAGTACACATGTAGAAACTTATGAGAAGCATATTTCCAATCATTTATTTTGTGTTGCTCACAAGCAATGCTTTTCATCAAGCATGAAATATCCAAAGATATCGTATCCAAACGTTTCATTGTAACTTGTGAAGACCTGATCTTATTACTCTGGCTTGGTTCAGTATACCAAACCAGACATTGTAGCCAGCGTTTTTTTTGGCTCACTGTGCATGAATATGTATACGGTTTTAGTAAGAGCATTTAGTAGGTGCAAAACCCATTTCCTCTCTTCATAGTTCTTTCAGTTGGCTAAGTGCAGTCAACGTGCACCCACAATCTTTGTTTTCAATGAGGCAGCTGGATATGCTTTTAGTTTAATGATATCATTGTGATTGGACAGGACTTTTTGATGTTTATAGCAATGAAATTTGACATACAACTCATTGTTGGTATTTTTGGACCATGGACAACTAGTAAAGATGACTGATAGACTTCAACAGCTGTCCATGCACTGCAGCCTACCAACTGATGGCACAAGGGAGCGTACCAAAGGACCACATAGATTGGACCAAGCACACACTTCCTCCATCTCTATATCCAAAGTGCACATGTGGATTGGTGGGAGGCATCAGACAACCACAAGAGCTGAGGTGTGTAGATGAAGATGGAGGTGTAGGTGTAGGTGTAGATGGAGGTTTAGATGGAGATGTAGGTTTAGATGGAGATATAGTTGTAGATGGAGGAGTACCAGGTTGTGCTGACCACTCACTCCATGGTGGGTTCCAAGGTATCCACCTTCAGCATGACTTCCATTTCCAGAGTGCCTGTGGGACCCCCACCATTCACAAACTACACGGAAACATTTGTGGGAGCTTTGGATTACATCTTTGTCGGAACAGACCACCTACAGGTGACAGCAACTGTGACCTTTCCATCTCTGGAAGAGGTCAGAGAACTGGTTGCCCTGCTCTCTGTCCACTTCCCCTCAGACCATGTTGCCTTGGTGTGTGATGTGTCATGGAAGTCACCTATTAATAAGTAAATATTTTGCAAATGTGTTGATGTTTTTATAGTAATACCAGCTGAGCTCTGAATTGTACCTGTTCTGTATATGGAGATCTGGGATATCCTGCATGAATAAACCTTGACAACTGGTCCTAAATTTGACCACTAACGTAATGATCCTTTTTTTATTTATTAATTACTAATTACCTTATATCATGATAGAGCTCAGTAAAATACATGTAATCCATGCATGAAAAGATGGATTTAACGGTACTTAATTATGTGGGTATATGACACTTTGGGTACATGACGGGGACTGTTACATTAACACACCCTTTCTGCACCAATGGAGGTGTATAAGAAGCATGTAGATCATTGTTTTTTCTGGCTACTGATGCACTTATTGAGACTTCCATTCTGTACATCGAGACCATTTTAGGAATTTTTCTAGTACTCCATGGTCCAATAGGTATGAATTGTACTTCAAATTTGGGACAACACATTGCTATACATCTGGCCATCACAATGATGTCATTTAACTAAAAGGATGCATGTTGATTACACTTAGCCAGCTGACATAACTATGAAGAGAGGAAATGGGTTTTGCACCTACATGTAAATTGGGTCAGGCCACTTAGCTCACTAAGACCATATACACATGGCATATCCACAGTGAGCCGAGAACACGTTGGCTACCAGGTCTGGTTGGGTATACTGAGCCAAGCCAAAGCCGGAGTAATAAGACTGGGACTTTACAAGTTACTGATGAAACTTTTGGATAGGATATCCTTGGATATTACATGCTTGATGAAAAGCAATGCTTGTGAGCAACACAAAAATAAATGATTGAAAATATGCATCTCATCAGTTTCTACATGTGTACTGTAGTCCTCTAAACAATTTAATATCACTGATTATTATAATAGTTTCTCCACAATCTGTCGACTGTCTGACTTTAGCACTTTCTCAAGCCCAAGACAGGTCACTGCAAGTTTCGCTTTCACTATCACATTAAGGCTAGGAGGCTGAAGTATTATATGTGAGCCAACCATGTCTACCAGAGATTTTGCCCTCTGGTGGGCCATTGATCCTTTAGGCATGTGCCAAGGAAGACATGTTAGGTATTCCAGTAAGCCTTGCTTCATTAGGACTTGTCTCTCCTCCTGTCCCTCAATAAAAACTTGCAGACCTAGCACAACCACTTCTAAACACCTCATGGAGATGTCACCTTCAGACAGTGACCTCCATTTGGAGCACCTGTACAGCAGCTTCATATATGGCAACATATCATCCCACTGGCAATAATACCTTACGAAGCCCACTTGTATACAATTGTTTAGAGTCAGCACTACGAAGGAAATCTTTTAAAAGTCCAATGCTTTAGGAACATTAAAGCATTCTTTATTAGCTAAAACCAGCTGAGATATAAGTATGGAAGCAAAAAACCTGTGAGGTAAGGAATGGTTGATAGTGCACTAGAGTCTGCACAATTTTGAGCCACTTACCTAATAAGGTTAAAATCATGTTTTAAACATTCTGCTTGATCCATTCCTTTCAATACTGTTGGATTGATGTGCATGGAGGAAGCACCCATTATTGCATTGATGACATGTGGCTTGACAAGGTAGTAATGTGATTTGTAGTTGTATGAAAGATTTTCCAAACAACACAGAACCATTATTCTGACCACGTGGTTGAATGAAGGTGTCACTAAACATCCAACAATCTGGTCCATTATAACCGCTGAAGAGATAATTTGTTCCTGAAACCTATCAATTTGTGAGACACTGCAAAGATTTCAGAAAAATGACAAATGAGTGTACACCTGCAGCCTTATTATTGCAACCTACTTGAGCAAAACCTGAAGGGAATAGAATATGATGTTAAAGATGTGATCATTCATTGAAAGTGAAGACACATATGGATTAGCAGGTGGGGAACAGGGACCCGCAGTCACCTGAACTCGACAAAATGAACTGACAACATTGTCAAAGTTTATGCATGGGAAGGTGTTGAAGGACTGATGGTGACCTGGAGCTATTACTAGACATACATGCCACAAAATGAGGAGGAGTGTTTCCTCTATAGTTGCAATAGATCCACATGACTTACCATGCTCAATGGAAAGTTTATCAGTATGCAATGTAGTTCATCAATCAAAGGCAACTCTCCACTGTGAATGAGAAAGGTATCTAGCGCTATTCTATACCCCATACAAGAGCTCGATCCAGGACTAATTTCCAAATCTTCTATGCGTTGAACAATGTCACTGACGTGGAGTGATTGGGACAGATGTTGTCTATAAAATCTAAAGAGGCATTTCCAAGCGATAGCTTCCTCTGCACATCAGGATCCTGGAGAAAAGAGGTGGCATCTTTAAGGTCTCTTAGCAGGAGGCGAAAGCTTTCTATGTCAACAGTCCATGTGTACTTCACTGTGAGTAGGTCGCCATCTTTTAATCTGTAGTATCAAGCCTCTTCTTGTCATGATCATCCAGTTGCTCGGCACCAAATATCCCCACTTGATCGTATATTGGAATTTGGAACTGTTCCTGCAGGCATAGGCGTCGGAACCGGGGGGGGGGGGGGGGGGGGGGGGGGGGGGGGGGGGGGGGGGGGCTATCGCCCCCCCTGCAGCGATAAAGGGGGGGTGAAAGTATCATTTCGCCCCCCCCCCCCCCCCCCCCATTATTGGCTGGGGTTAATTTTTTCACAATGCTAAGTATCGTTGCATGTGGTGCTAATTACGATCGAACATCCTCACAGCACAATCAATTAATATGTACAACATTTCAGCGAATCAGATAATGCTATAACAGCTGCAATTCCCACTCGCGTAGGGTTAACTGCCATAAGTTGGATCGCGTATCGCAGTGATGAAGTGTCACCATAAAAATGCCTCGTGTGCGTATTGTCGTAATCTCGAGCTCTGCTGCGGGCCGTTCTTGAAAATCTTGTTAGAGCACCATTTCTTTCCAGAAGTGTTGAAACAGGTACGCAATGATTACGACGGTACGCTCGTTTAAACACGAGCCATTTTTTTTGAGGGGGCGGAGGCGGGGGGCGGGGGGCTTATATAGTAGATACTCTACCGTATTTACATATATAATAAAGGCCTTGGCCTCTTGCATGGCCGCCGCTTTTTTGTGTAGTTTTTGGAACTTTTTAAACGCATAAAGCGTTGGCTTCTGGGGCTCCGCCCCAGACCCCGATGGGGGAGCTTACAGCGCTCCCCCATACCCCCTAGCTGGGCGGGAGGGGTGCCCCCCCCCCCCCTCCCGCACCCTCCCCGGGGCTGCACCCTTAGCGCCCCCTCCCCCCCCCCCCCCCCCCCCCCTACTATTATCTCCTTCCGACGCCACTGCCTGCAGGGCTTCCTTTAGTTCCCTAACCGTTTCGGGAAAGTTGTCTATCTTAAGTTGGAAGTAGTATTGACCAGACGAACTTCGAACCTCGCGGAAGAGACGTGTATATTCCGACAGTCTGTCTTAGAGAGAGAGATGTGTTCTCGCTCGATCCACTCGTCGTCCTCCTCGGGAGGAGCATGTTCGTCGATACCATCCGCCTGCATGGTTACAGGTAGAAGGTTCACTGGTTGTCAGTCTTTGTATGCTCTCGATCTGGTATGGGTGCGTCCACAAAATAAATATTAAAAAAATTACATCATAATTATTAATAGAATATGATTACATAATGCTACAGACCTATACCTATACATGTAGCTCTACCTAGCATTGGACCTGACCACGGCAATGCTTAACCTTCCGTATAGCTTTGAATGACACTGCAGAAGACTTGGGATTGACACCCAGTTCGAGTGGCGATCCGTGTAGCTAGTAGTCTGGCGTAGCCACACTATACATGTAGATCTACACGACTGGTTCTAATGAGCAATTATTATTATTATTTTTTCTCTGTATAATAAATAATATTGATACATACATACATGTACATACACCACAAGTCAATAGAGGAACATTGGAAGGTTTTGCCAATCATGCTACACCAAAGGTATCAGAGATTCACTGACTGCCAGTTCAATAGAGGCTGGGAGATGTATAGCATGTCCTTGATTTGATCGCGCTCCTCTGATACATTGTATGGATGATCGTAAAAGAGAGCGGAAGGATAGACGGCAACGAAGCCACCCCATTGTCTGACTGTATGATGTGCCCCATTTGTCAGCTAGCAGTGATGCCAAACGTTTGTAGGTGGTAGTGGCAATGCTACCCATGCCTCCTGTTGAAGAGAGGACGATTGGAGCGAATGAAGCTCGCTCAATCTCCCGAATTCGAAGTTCGTATTCTCTCTTTTTAATGTTTTCATGTTTTCGATAGCAGCTGGACAGAGTGGGAGTCTGATTAGAGGGGGCATACGGATTGAAAACTCTGACATCAAAAAATGTCAGCTCAAATTGACCACCCCAAAAACCATCAGCAGCAATGTCTGACCGAGCACCATCCTCTGTGTTTGCTGTCATAGCAGGGAATGTCTCAGTGTGGTTCGATGGAAATGTTGTGACATACCTCTGTAATGAGATTAGCTGTTAGATCACGGATCTCATTGTGGCGTATAGATGGAAAGCCACCCAGTGGACAAAAGAGAGCGCGTTCAACTGTGAAAGACTTTCCCACATGTGCAGGTGGATGGAATGTTAGATGGTAGCCAAACGTATCTAAGAGCGATAGCATCACGAAATGCACCTTTATGTAAGGTGAAGCCATTCTCATCAATAGGTAGAGTTGTCAACCAGTTGGATGCTCCCTTTTCTTGAGCTAGATCCATTGAGTGTTGAGTGGAGTTAGCCAGCTGGGGACGGAGGTTGAATGCACTGCCCTGACTGTGTTTCAGTTTTAAGCTGTAAACTTCCTTTTTGGCCTCGACCTGCTGTTCAATAGCCTCAGGCTCAGTTGGGTAGCTTGAATCGGGCAACAGGATGAGGTTGTATAGAAGCTTGCACACTGATCTAGAGGCTGTGTATTCGGTATCAGAAGTAGTAGTTGGATTGGGGATGCCAAGACCGCCCAATCTAGGAGGTAGTAAGAGTAGGTTACGTTCTACATCATTAGGTGGTGCCCTGCCAGCTCTACGCATAACATCTTCAAGGGGTTGGAAGAGTCTTGTAATGTCTGGAACTGTTCTGGCCAGGTAAGACCATTTGTGCACTGGTTACGAAATGCTTTGGTTCGTGAGATGTCGTTACTCAAAGCTTTAAAGGAGCTTCGAAGCTTTTTAATGGACGTAAAACATAATAAATTATATATATTATAATTATAATTAAAACGGCTTGAAGCTCGCAAGCTTTTGCACTGCTTGATAGAGGTTTCTGTCATAGACCCTCAAGTAGCTTTAACATTACTTCGTCTATGTGGTAGCTTTTGCAAGTTAAGCTACTTGGCTCGCTCAATTCCAACCAACTTGGTATCAGATGCTTTCAAGCTCTTCGATGATGACATCCACCACTGTTTCATGGACTGCATAGGTTTTGAAATGTCAGATGAGGCATGGTGTCAGGCCCAACTTGGCCTTAACAGTGGTGGTCTTGGGTTGCGCTCACTGTCCCTACACTCCAGCTCAGCTTTTATTGCTTCCTTCTGCTCCTCTGGGGTGTATGATACAGATGACATACACCTTACAAATGCCTTGGACCACTTCAATTCTACTGTTGCTCCAATTGAGAAACTATCTGTCAATTCTGTGGTTTCCTCACCTGTCAGTCAGAAGCTTCTGTCTTCAAAAGTAAACGACTATTGCTTTCAAGTCCTCTTTGATGAATCCTCCCCTGCTAACAAGGCTCGGTTGCTATCAGTTTCAGCCCCCCACGCGACATCCTGGTTATCAGTTATTCCCTCCACATCCCTAGCTCTCCATCTTGACCCAATTGAATTCAGGGTAGCTGTCAAGTGGTGGCTAGGCCAAGATACCTCCCAGGGCTCTCAGTGTGCTTTCTGCCCTGCCCACAGTCTGGACCCTCTTGGACACCATGCATTAACATGCAAATGTGGGGGTGATGTTATTACACGCCATAATGCTCTCAGGGACACTTTAGCGCACTTTCTTCACCGTGCACATGCTTCAATCGAAGTTGAAGCTGGTGCTGGGCTCTTTCCTGACCATTCACAGTCACGGCCTGCTGATATTCTCGTGAAGCATTGGAACCATGGAAGGCCCGTTGCCCTGGACATCTCCGTTGTCTCACCGCTAAATCCTTCAACTTTAGCTGAAGCGGGAGCAACGGTTGGTGCAGTCCTTGAGGCAACGGAGAGGAGGAAACACCAGGCCAATGATGTAAAGTGTTTAGCTTTAGGGTGGGTCTCAACCCCTCTAGTAGTTGACTCCTATGGGGCTTGGGGTAACGAAGCTTCAATATTTCTGGCTCAGATAATTGCTAGGCTTGCGATCCACAAGTCTCTGCCAAAGGCACAGATATCTTTTGAGCTTTTCGCAAGCTTGAGCATTTGCCTAACAAGAGCGAATGCCAGAGCCATCCTCCGTAGAATCCCATCTTAACTGTAGTGTGTTTATATATAGCAAGTGTTGTGTGTATGAGCTTATATTATATATTTAATTATAATTATAATTATATATATAATTATATGGGACAGTTTCCGAGAAAACTGCCCTTCGCATTTATATATAAAATGTTATATAAATGCTTCTCGTTTGAATCGCTATAAATTCCGAACGGTTAACGCTATCAACATCCTATTTTCAATACTTCATACGACACCATTTCTCTATGGTAAAATACTTTTTAGGATCTTGCACTTGCTCCTTGCCAGTATTGCAACGTTGGATACCCCACCGGGTTCAAACCCGCCATAACTTTCTGTAGGAGTAATCAAATCGCTTCAAATTCGGTTTGTAGGTAGAGAGGTTCTATACCTATCGATTTGTTCTGTTCGTTAATTTTTATGCCATCTGTTACGGAGATACAGTTGAACAAACTACGTGCACGTTTTCCCGCTTGATTCGCGCCAATGTTATAATCCCCGCCTCCCCATACATTGAGCGGAGTGCAATTTGCCCAAATCATTGGCGCGAAACGAGCGCGAAAATGTGCCCGTAGTTTGTTCAACTGTATCTCCGTAACGGATTGCATAAAAATTAACGAACAGAACAAATAGATAGGTATAGGACCTCTCCACCTATAAACCGAATTTGAAGCGATTTGATTACTCCTACAGAAAGTTATGGCGGGTTTGAACCCGGTGGGGTATCGAACGTTGCAATACTGGCAAGGAGCAAGTGCAAGACCCCAAATATATTTTACCATAGAAAAATGGTGTGGTATAAAGGTTGAAAATAGGATGTTGATAGCGTTAACCGTTCGGAAGATATAGCGATTCAAACGAGAAGCATTTATATAACATTTTATATATAAATGCGAAGGGCAGTTTTCTCGGAAACTGTCCCATATATATATGGGACAGTCTCCGCGAAATGGGACCTTAGAGATTAAAATAAAATGTTATAAAATTTTCTCACGTTTTTTTTTTGAATCACTATAGCGTCCGAACCGTTAAAGCTATCCACTTCCTATTTTCAACACTTCATACTATACCATTTCTCTATGGTAAAATATTTTTAAGGGCTTTGCATATGCTCCATACCAGTATTGCAACGTTCGATACCCCACCGGGTTCAAACCCGCCATAACTTTCTGTAGGAATAATGAAATCGCTTCAAATTCGGTTCGTATGTAGAGAGGTCCTTTACCTATCGATTTGCTCTCTTCGTTAATTTTTATGCCATCCGTTACGGAGATACAGTTGAACAAACTACGTGCACGATTTCCCGCTCGATTCGCGCCAATGTTATAATCCCCGCCTCCCCATACATCGAGCGGGACGCTATTTGTCCAAATCATTGGCGCGAATCGAGCGCGAAAATGTGCGCATAGTTTGTTCAACTGTATCTCCGTGACGGATGGCATAAAAATTAA
>OX442425.1:1378146-1434035 GCA_949361645.1 Spongilla lacustris
CTCTCTCTCTCTCTCTCTCTCTCTCTCTCTCCCTCCCCCCCTCCCCCCTCCCCCCTCCCCTTTCCCCCCCTCCCCCCTCCCCCCTCCCCCTCCCCCTCCCCCCCCCTCCCCCCTCCCCCCCCCCCTCCCCCCTCCCCCTCCCCCTCCCCCCTCCCCCCTCCCCCTTCCCCCCTCCCCCTCCCCCTCCCCCTCCCCCTCCCCCCTCCCCCTCCCCCTCCCCCTCCCCCTCCCCCCTCCCCCTCCCCCTCCCCCTCCCCCTCCCCTCCCCCTCCCCCTCCCCCTCCCCCTCCCCCTCCCCCTCCCCCTCCCCCTCCCCCTCCCCCTCCCCCTCCCCCTCCCCCTCCCCCTCCCCCTCCCCCTCCCCCTCCCCCCTCCCCCTCCCCCCTCCCCCTCCCCCTCCCCCTCCCCCCTCCCCCTCCCCCCTCCCCCCTCCCCCTCCCCCCTCCCCCCTCCCCCTCCCCCTCCCCCTCCCCCTCCCCCTCCCCCTCCCCCTCCCCCCTCCCCCTCCCCCTCCCCCCCTCCCCCTCCCCCTCCCCCCCTCCCCCTCCCCCCTCCCCCTCCCCCTCCCCCTCCCCCCTCCCCCTCCCCCTCCCCCTCCCCCTCCCCCTCCCCCTCCCCCTCCCCCTCCCCCTCCCCCTCCCCCCTCCCCCTCCCCCCCTCCCCCTCCCCCTCCCCCTCCCCCTCCCCCTCCCCCCTCCCCCTCCCCCTCCCCCCTCCCCCTCCCCCTCCCCCTCCCCCTCCCCCTCCCCCTCCCCCTCCCCCTCCCCCTCCCCCTCCCCCTCCCCCTCCCCCTCCCCCTCCCCCTCCCCCCTCCCCCTCCCCCTCCCCCTCCCCCTCCCCCCTCCCCCTCCCCCTCCCCCTCCCCCTCCCCCTCCCCCTCCCCCTCCCCCTCCCCCTCCCCCTCCCCCTCCCCCTCCCCCTCCCCCTCCCCCTCCCCCCTCCCCCTCCCCCTCCCCCTCCCCCTCCCCCTCCCCCTCCCCCTCCCCCTCCCCCTCCCCCTCCCCCTCCCCCTCCCCCTCCCCCTCCCCCTCCCCCTCCCCCTCCCCCTCCCCCTCCCCCTCCCCCTCCCCCCTCCCCCTCCCCTCCCCCTCCCCCCTCCCCCTCCCCCTCCCCCCTCCCCCCTCCCCCCTCCCCCTCCCCCCCTCCCTCCCCTCCCTCCCTCCCCCCCTCCCCCCCTCCCCCCCTCCCCCCCTCCCCCCCTCCCCCCCCCCCCCCCTCCCCCCCCCCCCCCCTCCCTCCCTCCCTCCCTCCCTCCCTCCCTCCCTCCCTCCCTCCCTCCCTCCCTCCCTCCCTCCCTCCCTCCCTCCCTCCCTCCCTCCCTCCCTCCCTCCCTCCCTCCCTCCCTCCCTCCCTCCCTCCCTCCCTCCCTCCCTCCCTCCCTCCCTCCCTCCCTCCCTCCCTCCCTCCCTCCCTCCCTCCCTCCCTCCCTCCCTCCCTCCCTCCCTCCCTCCCTCCCTCCCTCCCTCCCTCCCTCCCTCCCTCCCTCCCTCCCTCCCTCCCTCCCTCCCTCCCTCCCTCCCTCCCTCCCTCCCTCCCTCCCTCCCTCCCTCCCTCCCTCCCTCCCTCCCTCCCTCCCTCCTCCCTCCCTCCCTCCCTCCCTCCCTCCCTCCCTCCCTCCCTCCCTCCCTCCCTCCCTCCCTCCCTCCCCTCCCTCCCTCCCTCCCTCCCTCCCTCCCTCCCTCCGATAAACGTATATGTACCGCCAGCTTGTTTAAAATGCTTGATTTAATCAGTTACGCGCATGCTTTAATAAATGGAATATAACCCCCTTTGTAAAATCCTGCATATGCAGTTTACCAAAGGGGCTAAGTGTTTATTCAGTACTAATCAACTATTATAGTTTCTGCAGACTCAGAGGGGTTAAACTGATAAGCTTCGGTGGTGACTAGTCAGAATCCTCTGAAGTTTAAAGTAGCTATAGGAACATGTAAGAAACAACAATAGTAGTGATGATCGCCAATGGCTCCCACTGAGATATACGCTTCAACACTTCAACAGCTAAAACTACTAAAATGTACCATCAGCATTACTAGAAAAAGTCATACCAATGGGGGGAGGAGGGGATGGGGGAGGGGGGATTCCAAGATAACTTTTTTCGTGCTTATGGGCTACCGTTTAATGGGTTAATAAGAACTGCATTACAGTTTGTACTATGTTGCATTCCCCTTGCAGGTGTCTGAAGGAGAAGCAGTGTTTACAATGTTTCAAAATTCGAGCTTGTGAGCAATGACTTAGCCTCTCTGAGCAACTTCCTCCAGACTGATTCATCCTGTGCAGACTTGCGTGCGGCTCTTGAAAAGGCTCCTATCATTCAAGAAGAGCTAACATCAAAGCACACTATTGTTCAGCTTGTAGTTCTGCATTGCCTGGATGCACCATATCGCTTCCTGTGTGTGGCCAACACACACCTCTACTTTCACCTAGACGGTGATCACATCAGGCTGCTGCAGACTGAGCTCTCTCTGCGCTACCTGACAAAAGCCTTGGGAAACCTGGTGCTGTGGTTCCAGAATGGGACCTTGCACCCAGACATTGCCCCCATGTTTGCAGGAGACTTCAACAGCTGCCCGTGCACTGCAGCCAACCAACTGATGGCACAGGGGAGCGTACCAAAGGACCACATAGATTGGACCAAGCACAGACTTCCTCCATCTCTATATCCAAAGTGCACATGTGGATTGGTGGGAGGCATCAGACAACCACAAGAGCTGAGGTGTGTAGATGGAGGTGTTAGGTGTAGGTGAAGATGGAGGAGTACCTGGTTGTGCTGACCACTCACTTCATGGTGGGTTCCAAAGTATCCACCTTCAGCATGACTTCCATTTCCAGAGTGCCTGTGGGACCCCACCATTCACAAACTACACGGAAACATTTGTGGGACCTTTGGATTACATCCGTGTCGAGAACAAACCACCTACGGGTGACAGCAACTGTGACCTTTCCATCTCTGGAAGAGGTCAGAGAACTGGTTGCCCTACTCTCTGTCCACTTCCCCTCAGACCATGTTGCCTTGGTGTGTGATGTGTCATGGAAGCCACCTATTAATAAGTAAATGTTTTGCAAATGTGTTGATGTTTTATTAGTAATCAGGCTGAGCTCTGAATTGAACCTGTTCTGTATATGGAGATCTGGGATATCCTGCATGAATAGATCCTGGCAACTGGTTTTAAATTTGACCGCTAACAAAATGATCAAACATTTTTAAAATTACTAATTACCTTATATCATGTTAGAGCTCAGTAAAATACATGTAATCCATGCATGAAAAGATGGATTTAGCGGTACTTAAGTATGTGAGCTTATGACCATTTGGGTACATGACTGGGCTGTATAATAACACACCCTTTCTGCAGCAATGGATGTGTATAAGAAGCATGTAGCTTTTAATATTCACACTTAGCCAGGAACATTCTGGTTGTACAGCTGCCACACCCAATACTTCTCCGTTAGAGTAGTGGATAAAGTTGTTTCTAAAATACCTGAACACTGAGATTAAAAGTAGAGTACTGTGATTAATCATTGTTTTTCTGGCTACTGATGCACTTATTGAGACTTCCATTCTGTACATCGAAGTGATTTTAGGAATTTTTCAAGTACTCCATGATCCAATAGGTACGGTGGGTACATAACCCCCATATTAATAATGAATTGTATGTCAAATTTGGACATCTGTCCATCACAATGATGTCATTTAACTAAAAGGATGCATGTTGACTGCACTTAGCTAACTGACATAACTACGAAGAGAGGAAATGGGTTTTGCACCTACATGTAACTTGAGTCAGGCCACTTAGACTAAACTAAACTGATGCTCTCACTAAAACCATATAGCTGAGAACATGTTGGCTACCAGGTCTGGTTGGTTATACTGAGCCAAGCCAATTGCAAGAGTAATAAGACCAGGATATTACAAGTTAGAAATGAAACTTTTGGATAGGATATCCTTGGATATTACATGCTTCATGGAAAGCAATGCTTGTGAGCAACACAAAAATAAATGATTGAAAATATGCATCTCATCAGTTTCTACATGTGTACTGTAGTCCTCTAAACAATTTAATATCACTGATTATAATAATAGCGCCTCCACAATCTGTCGACTGTCTGACTTAAGGATCTTTTCAAGTCCAAGACAGGTCGCTGCAAGTTTCGTTTTCACTATCACATTAAGGCTAGGAGGCTGAAGTACTATATGTGAGCCAACCATGTCTACCAGAGATTTTGCCCTCTGGTGGGCCATTGATCCTTTAGACATGTGCCAAGGAAGACAGGTTAGGTATTCCAGTAAGCCTTGCTTCACTAGGACTTGTCTCTCCTTCTCTCCCTCAAGAAAAACTTGCAGACCTAGTACAACCACTTCCAAACACGTCATGGAGATGTCATCTTCATCAGTCTGTGACCTCCATTTGGAGCACGTGTACAGCAGCTTCATATATGGCAACATGTCATTCCACCAGTATCCATATTGAACTGATGCCCACTTGTATAATTGCTTAGAGTCAGCACAAAGAAGGAACTCGTTCAAAAAGCCCAGTAATGCTTTAGGAGTGATAAACCATTCTTTATTAGCTAAAACCAGCTGAGAAATTACTATGGAAGCCAAAAACCTGTGAAAGTGATAGTAAATATAGTCCATTAGAGTAGACACTGACTTAGCAGACTTACTTGATAAGGTTGGAGTCATTTTTTAGGCATTCTGCTTGATCCATTCCTTCCAATACTGTTGGTGTGATGCGCATAGAGGAAGCACCCATTATTGCAGTGATGATATGTGGCTTGACAAGGTAGTAATGTGATTTGTAGTTGTATGAAAGATTTTCCAGAAAACACAGAACCTTTATTCTGACCACGTGGCTGAATGAGGGTGTCACTAAACATCCTATAATCTGGTCCAGTATATCTTTGGAAGAGATGATCTGACTTTGAAACGTATCAATTTCTGAGATGCTGTAAAAAGACAGATGTACATATTCTGGTTATAATTTGATATAAGGTTTAATTAAAAATTATGTCTGTGTGACTCATGCTCATCTGAGAAAAAAAAGTTGAAATTGTTTCATGCAATACATTAAACATTTCTGCTAAGCACATTTGTCATGCAGGCACCCAGTGAGTTATGTTTTTCTGCCTTATATTAGTACCTACTTGAGCAAAACTGAAAGGGAGTTGTATATGATGTTGATGACGTGATCGTTCATTGCAAGTGAAGGCACGTTAGGATTAGCAGGTGGGAAGATGGGAGCACCAGTCAATCGAACCCGAAAAAATGAACGGACAACATTGTCAAAGTTTATGAAAGGATTATAGAACGACTGACGGTAAGCCATCGCTGTGACCACATGCCACAGAATGCGGAGGAGTGTTCTCTCTAGTCGCAATAGATCCACATGACATAATGTGCTCAATGGAAGGTTTACCAGCATGGAATGTAGTTTGTCAATCAAAGGCAACCCTCCACTGTGAATGAGAAAGGTACATGTACTAAGCGCCACATTATCTGTACTAGAGCTGGATGGTTTATCGTACAAATCTGCTACGCGTTTAGCAATGTCGCTGACACGAAGCATTTGGGATAATAGTTGTCTAAAGCTTAAAGAGGCGTTTGCAAGTGATAGTTTGCTCTGCACACTCCGGAGGCGGAGAAAAATGGTGGCGTTTTTAAGGTCTTTTAGCAGGAGGCAAAAGCTTTCTATGTCAACAGTCGATGTGTACTCAACTGTAAGTAGGTCGCCATCTTTTAATCTGTAGTATTCAAGCCTCTTCTCGTCATCCAATTGCTCGGCACCAAAGATCACCACTTGATCGTATATTGGAATTTGGAACTGTTCCTGCAGGGCTTCCTTTAGTTCCCTAACCATTTCGGGAAAGTTGTCCATCTTAAGGATGACTTCCTGTAGCTTGTTGGAAGTAGTATTGACCAGATGAACCTCAAACCTCACGGGAGAGATGTGTACATTCCGACAGTCTGTCTTAGAGGGAGATGTGTTCCCGTTCCGCTTATCCTCCTTCACGGGAGGAGCATGTTCGTTGATACCATCGATATCCACCTGCATGGTACTAGTAGAAGGTTGTTTTAAAGTACCAGTACCACTTTTATGCCTGATTTCCAATGTTCCTCTCGTCGAGTTCGTTCGCTTCGATCAATTTGATGACGGGTGTGTCTTTTGAATATGTTTCACATTAAAAAAAACATATATACACCTTTTTGGGCGATAATTTATGAATACTTAGCTTGAGTGCCATTTTCACGGGTAATATTGATGCATGTAAATACCGGTTGTTGGCAATCAGTGGCGTAGGCCTAAGGTTATTAATCTATGGTTGCATTAATTGCGTGCCAGAATGGCTCGAGCCATTCTGGCTCGAGCAGTTCTGGCACTCAAGTGTCCCGGGTGGAAATAATCGCGATAATATCGCGATAGTTGGCGATTATGGCGATTAATCGCCGGACAGAAATGACGTAAACGTGTCAAGTCAATTGTCATGACAACCATTCTATGACGATATGATATCCAATTACATGTATTTGGACGATAGTAAATTTGTTATTTTAGGAATATTAATAAAATAGGCCTGGATTATCCCCTAATATTAAAGATGGAGCTGGTCGGAGAGGGAACTCAATATAGGCCTACTAAATCCGGTTCTCCGTATACTTGGTAGCCGGTATAGCCACTACAATGTAACAGTTACTATTATACGAGGGAGCGGACGTAGCCGTAGCACATATCGATGGTGACTCGGTTCGCGCTACAAATGTAGACATTCTCTGTATGCAAGCGATAAACGAGCAGGCATATTGTGTCGATCTATATGTTTATGTGATGTGTATCATGTGTCACAGCGAAGACGCTATCCGCATACGGTGCTCCAACTATGTCTCTACTAGTAAGCCGGTGCTTGAGCTGGTGCGCTACCTGCATGAAGGCAAACACTGTTTCAGACCGCGAAAGCAGAGGAGCGATCACGATTTTAAAATGGGGTAAGATATAGTAATACTGTCACGTGGGCTATTGCATAGGCCTACACACATGCACGAAGCACATTTCCACATTCACCTCACATTGGTCTACTTACATTTACTACTTTTCTTACAATTTGTACGTTTTTACCTACATGTACATGTAGTGAAACGGTGTGTGTATGTACGGAAGACTGGGACAATGGAGAAGTACTGGGGTGGTGAGTTTGATCATTTACTTGTACATGTATGTTGTCTACCAGGCAGCAGCCAAACCTGCTTGTCCAAAACAGCACCCTGAATGTGACTATTGGAAATCTCGAGATACATGTGTAACACTACAAATGTATTTCCTGTCCTCATCTTCATTCTGTAAGTCACCCAGATGCCCAGGGTACAGTGTTCGTATATGTAGGTGGGTGGGGTGTACAATTCGGACATTATGCTGATGTGATGTGCATTGTAGGAGAGGACCGAAAAGGGAATCCATACTTATTATGATGCCTTGATACATGTACTTCAATCCATGCCACCCTTCTCCCTGGTAACACTTCTGATCCATACCCACCACCCTTTTCCACCCCTTTCCCTACACACACCAACCTTCTCCTCAACCCAATCCTTCCACACTGCAAGGGAAGGGGAAGTGGGGGGGGGGGATATTAGTGGAAGGGTATGGGCACGCATAAGTCATTGAACATTTCTGTTAATAATCTGCACTGCATGAAAGTGGAGAGGTATATGTGCTCCCTCACCATGATCCCCCATCAGTCCAGCTTGTCTGAGTGGTTTGTACTGGTCCAATGACCTCTGCTTACTTGGGGTTGCCTTTTGCTAATCAATAGATCAGTGTGTGTGTTTTTGTGCATGTGTGTATGTGTTATTAATAATGTCTAATGTCCTGGGCTTGCTCTGAGGTGCAAGTATGTACATCGCAAGGTACGCAAAACAGAGTTTTTTTTGCATCCTAGAGAAGTTCGACTGCTTTGCCACATTGCATAAGACCTTATCTGTTTGGGCAAAAGGCCTAAGACCTTTCACTGCTCTTACAGCAACTCGCCACAGTGGAGGTACACTATACGGCATACATGGATATTTTAACTTATGTACTGGAAGTTTCTCGTACCTCCACTATGGTGAGTTGCTGTAAGAGCAGCAAAAGGTATTAGGCCTTCAAAGCTTCGGGGTGTTATGCAATGTGGTAAAGCAGTCAAACTTCACTAGGATGCAAAAAAAAAACTCTGCTTTGCGTACCTTGCGATGTACATACATGCACCTCAGAGCAAGCCCAGGACATTAGACATTAATGTGTACACTTCCCACACACAACACCCTTCACCCACAAAGCACCCTTCACACACGATGACACTGGATGCCATTTCATTTGTGTGTGTGTGTGTGTGTGTGTGTGTGTGTGTGTGTGTGTGTGTGTGTGTGTGTGTGTGTGTGTGTGTGTGTGTGTGTGTGTGTGTGTGTGTGTGTGTGTGTGTGTGTGTGTGTGTTGCCCATGCCATCCATCGATGTTGTATTATTGGCATATGTGCCATTTCATTTATCCTCTCCTTCCCACTTAATAGATCATTATCCAATATGCCCTTTTCAATGGGCACACTGACTTTCCCAGTATCAGACTTCAGCCAGCCATTTTGAGGCAAACTTGGTAACCAGTATATCAGTTCAGATTTAGGTGGGTGGGATGATACCCTTTCTCCACACACAGCGCCTAACTTCCCACACAAAGCATCCTTCCCACACACATGTGTATGTGGTGTGTGTGTGACATGTGTGACACTGGATGTCTGTGTATGCCCTTTCATTTACTGCTCTATTCCTTGCTTCCCCTCAATAGGCTCCAATCTGACCTTCTGGTGGATGCTTCAGCTACGATGTGCTCATTGACATTACAAGCTATATATAAACATTTGTGAAAATCAGTAGTTTGATCTTATTGCCTTTTTGTGAATATTATTTTTTAGGCATCACATTTATATTGAACAAGGTTGTCTAATGTTTTTGAATCATCATAATAAAAAGGCTCTCAGCGAATGCATATAAGTTTCATTATGACGGAGGCACATGTGCACTGGTGAAACATAAGTTTTTGTAGTGTGGCTACCAGCCATATGCTGGATCACCTGCATGTGTGTGTGTGTGTGTGTGTACATGTGCCCTACATAGTAAGCCCCTATACCCACTGGCCATCTAAGTATGTTTATCTAAACGTACATAGGTGTAAATACATATAGTAGAGATGATGGTACAACCCAACTGACTTAAAAATTTTATCAGCTGACTTACCCTACTCAGGAACATGGATAGAACAGTTTTTGGTGTTTAGGTACCAAGGCACTTAATTGGTAAATATATTCAGACACCAGGAGAACAGTTAGGCATGGTTTACTGTAACAGTATGTCGTAAGGGAAGGCCTACGAGGTCCCCAGACCTTACTTGAGACCCCTTTATACTATACTGTAACAGAAGCCAAGCTTCTCCCAATGCCATACCCACTTGATAACTATGCTCATACACCAGGATAACAGTTTGGCATGGTTTATTATAATAGTCATGTCATAAGGGATGTGTCAAATAGGCCTACAAGGTGACCTTGCTTGAGACTCCTATATACCACCACACTATAATAGAAGCCAAGCATACCCACTTGGCAACTACATGTAAACTCATACACCAGGAAAACACGTACAGTTTGGCATAACAGTAAATGCAAGTGGTAATACCACACTAAATAACTCAAAAGTCATGCAGTTGTATATGGAGACGTAGGAATTATTGTTTTGAGTTAATTTAGATGCTATCACCTGTCGATCGTGTGCATGTGAGAAATATTTTTAAAAATCGGTCTCATCAGTTTAATATCAGTTGATACGCTAGTACACGTTATAATGCCGGCGCTCTAATGCAAACCATGCAACTAGCGCTTGGATCTCTTCGTTAAGACGCTGTCGTTGACATGGACGCTGTCAAGCGGCCGCGGAAAACTGTTGACGCTTTATTATAAAGTAAGTACTTGGGAGTGAAACTAAGTGTTAGAAAATCCTATTGTCCACGCGGATTGTGCAGAAGAGTGTTTTTTGCGACACTGCCATTGAGGGATTCATAATTGATAATTCTTATTAAAGCCCTTGAAGGAAGACATGTGCATGGTGTGTATGATAACTTGCTTTTGTAACAAATTACTGCAGACTCCTTGTCACTCACCCATATGCACACCGCCTGCACACACCAATCCAACTGTACATACACTCCTTGTCGTCTTCACACTCCTCTTGTACACACCAATGTACACCCACCTTCCACATTGCAATCCCCTCACAGCATGACTACCCCATGCACATCCACCCACTGCACACACTCCCTTATCACAGTGACACACACACATCTAATTTACACACCCCTAAGGGAGTTAGGGTTAGGGAGGGAGTGATGTGTGCTGCGTGAATATGAGGCTAAGGAGGAAGATATAAGGGTGTAGGGAGAGGGTGATGTGTGTATACAATTGTAACGAGGTAAGGTGAAGGTGGAGAGAGTTGAGAGAGGGGAAAGGCCCAAGTGTACCCATATTTTGCACTACCATGTCAAACTTCTTCCTTACTTTACATGCTGCTAGCAGCCCCCAACAGGTTGCCAAATTCAAATGATCAATCTTTAATTTTGCATTGTTGGAACAATATGACCTCAAACTGGGTTCTTTGTCATAGGGGGGCAAAGACAAACTATGAAGCCATACTGTATAAACTGTTTACATGATGATCAGCTAACTGTTATCTTTGTAGAGCACCAACTTTTCAGAGTTTTGTCAGTGTTGCATCATCCCTTGGATGTGTTAGGGTCAACAGATGTCTGCAAGTCACTGATGTGCAATGTTAAAATGTCTGGTGTGTTGAGATAGTGATACAAACTGCTGGGACCATGCGAGTGGAGAAATGTCCTTGTGAGAATGGTCTGTTTTTGTGACATACCCCGCAAGAAGTCACCAGGATATTTCTCCACTCCCAAGGTCCCAGCAATTTGTTCCACTATCCCAACACACCAGACATTTTAACATTGCACATCAGTGACTTGCAGACATCTGTTGACCCTGACACATCCAAGGGATGATGCAACACAGCAACTAAGTTGTCATATTACACACCAAGATAACAAGCAGCTGATGTAAACAGTTTATACAGTATGGCTTCGTAGTTTGTTAGAAATGCCCAACTTGTTCAGGGATTTTATTGCCACACCACTTTCTCATGTTATGAAGTTGATGCATACAAATGGATGGGACAGCAAACTCAGCTACTTAATAACTGCATGTTATTGATACTAAATTTTTTGAGTAGATTACAAGGATGCAACAGCTGTAGTTTGTACAAAAGAGGAAGCACAGTACAAAAAATACAAAAGGTCTACCACTTTGAGAGGTCATATTGTCCTGACAGTGCATGATTATTTGAATTATGGCAACCTGTTGGGGCCTGCTAGAGTGTACATGTACATGTATGTAAAGTTAGGAAGACATTTGACATGGTATTGTCGAAATGTTGGTTGGGCCAGATTGTCCCAAAGGAGAGATGAAGATGCAAATATGTGTGTGGGTGAGGGATTGAGACAAGGTATACAAGTTAACCCTATGCTTGTGCACTGACCTACAGGGACTGCTGTTTTCAACGTCATACTAAACACCTGGGTTCAGCTTGTTATAACTATCACTGTCAGCACATACCAGGAAAAAAATGGCCTGTTTTTATCATACTGTTACAGTGTACATGTAGGTGAGTGGATGTGTACTTAGTAAAGATACATGTATGTGTACGTAGAGAAGATATGTGTGTACTTGTATGTGAATAGGTATGTACTTGTAGAGATGTGTGTACCTAGTGAAGACATGTGTACTTAGTGAAGGGGTGTGTAGGTGCTAACAACGCTCAGGGAAATCCACCATTTTAGAGTCTTTGGGGGTGGGAGGGGGAAGGGAATTGCATGAATTGTTGCAGCAGTGAAGTTTTTTTTTGACAGATGTCAAAAAATCTAGGAAGTTGTGGGGTTAATGTACTCTGCCACTAAGAGGGTCTATGGGTGTGCCCAGTGAGTGAGAAGTTGTGGGGTTAATGACTGCTGCTACGAGGGCCCATGGGTGTGGTTTTGTGAGGGTGTATGGGTGTGGTCGATGAGTGAGGAGTGTGGAGTGTAGCAGGTTAGATGTTTGCAGCTGGTATGGTCTTGTTAACAAGGTGTGTACATGTACATGAGTTGTGTTGAAGCCCATATATGGAAGGGCATATTTTGAACTGCTTCTCCACATTTATGGCCACTCCTGCTTAGAATGTGAATGTGTTAGTGCCTCTAAATGCCTTTTTAAAAATTCCTACATGGTTTATCCCTCCCCTTCTCCCAATTGATACATTGTCCCCAAACAGCTTCCACCTTCCTTTTGAATGATTTAATATAGCCCTCCTCCTGCTACATGTAGTCATACATGTATTTGATTTGCGGTGCTGGATTGTGTAGTGATGGTGTAGGGAGATGGAGGGTGTGTGTGTGTAGTGGTGAGATGGAGGGTGTGTGTGTGTAGTGGTGAGATGGAGGGTGTGTGTGTGTAGTGGTGAGATGGAGGGTGTGTGTGTGTAGTGGTGAGATGGAGGGTGTGTGTGTAGTGGTGAGATGGAGGGTGTGTGTGTGTAGTGGTGAGATGGAGGGTATGTGTGTGTAGTGGTGAGATGGAGGGGGTGTGTGTGTAGTGGTGAGATGGAGGGTGTGTGTGTAGTGGTGAGATGGAGGGTGTGTGTGTGTAGTGGTGAGATGGAGGGTGTGTGTGTGTAGTGGTGAGATGGAGGGTGTGTGTGTAGTGGTGAGATGGAGGGTGTGTGTGTAGTGGTGAGATGGAGGGTGTGTGTGTGTAGTGGTGAGATGGAGGGTGTGTGTGTAGAGATGTACATATAAGCATTTGATTTCATATTAAAATTAACCATTCATAACTAAGCAACATGCAGTGGTTTACAATGACTCTTCGATCGTCACAGTAAGACGGATATATATATGGCACTGGTATGCTATAGTACGGTGGCCTGGTGGTTCGAAGTGTTGTTACGTCTCCTACTTACTATACGTAGTTTCTAGTGAGCAATTTATTAGTTCGAGAAGCGCTATATTAACTTTGATTTTTTCCTTCCAAATATACGTGTACATTCAACTTGCTCGAAGTGAGTACAGATTGTGAGTCACTCGCGAGTTGCTTGTGAGTTGACCACGAGCAGGTGTGAACTTGTGAGTGGACGGCACAGTAGTTCTAAGGCACATCCCTCCTTCGCAAGTGCTGTGTGCATCATGGTGTGCTGTTCACTGTTGTATATGGCTGCCATGGTAGCCGTGGTTACTGGAAAACATCAATGGAACTGGCGGATCTTAGGGGCTCAGTGAATATCAACCTTTTGACATTGCCCTTTCAAGTAGTATCATGTTAAATGCTGGTCTGATGTGTGATGGAGCCATACTGGGGAAGGGGACCATCCTCTGAGCAGCAGGGGACCAAAGTAGGGGACCATCCTCTGAGCAGCAGGGGACCATCCTCTGAGCAGCAGGGGACCATCCTCTGAGCAATGGGTTGTGGCATGGCCAGTTACTACACTTGAGTGCCAGAATGGTTCGTTCGGGCCATTCTGGCACCACAACTGGCCGTACCAGAATGGCTCGAGCCATTCTGGTACGCAATTAATGCAACTGGATGTGCCAGAATGGCTCGAACCATTCTGGCACGCAAGTGTAGTAACTGACCGTGCCAGAATGGTTCAAGCCATTCTGGCACTCAATTAATGTAATTGGTCGGGCTAAAATGACTCGAGCCGTTCTGGCACTCAAGTGCAGTAACTGAACATGCCACAACCATGCAGTTGCATTAATTGAGTGCCAGAATGGCTCGAGCCATTCTGGCACAACCAGTTGCATTAATTGCGTACCAGAATGGCTCGAGCCATTCTGGCACGGCCAGTTGTGGTGCCAGAATGGCTCGAGCCATTCTGGCACGCAACCGGCCGTGCCAGAATGGCTCGAGCCATTCTGGCACTCAGGTGTAGTAACTGGCCGTGCCAGAATGGCTAGAACCATTCAGGCACGGCCAGTTGCATTACTTGAGTGCCATGCAGAGTGGCTCGAACCCTTTAGAGCCAGAATAACTCAAGCCATTCTGGCACGACCAGTTCCATTCTGGTTACTAGACATGAGTGAAGCCATTCTGGCTGGATTAGTTGCAGTAATTGAGTGCCAGAATGGCTCGGCACGACCAATTGCATTAATTGAGGGCCAAAATGGATCTAGCCATTCTGGCACTCAAGTGTAGTAACTGGCCGTCTATGCTGGCTCCCCAACTGTCAACCGTGCCGGAATGGCTTGAGCCGTTCTGGTACTCAATTCATGCAACTGGTAGAATGGCTCGAACCATTTTGGCACTCCATTAATGCAACTTTTTGTGCCGGAATGGCTCGAGCCATTCCGGTGTCACGATATAGATTATCCCCCCGTAAAAAATTATCCCCCGGATAAAGTATTCCGGAATAGTTTATCCCCCTTCGGAATAGATTATCCCCCCCCCCCCCCCCCCCCCGTTCCCTCTTCTTCCTCTCCCTCTCCCCCATGCCCCACCCCCACCTCTTCTCTCTCTCTCTCTCTCTCATCTCTCTCTCTCCTCTCTCTCTCTCTCTCTCTCTCTCTCTCTCTCTCTCTCTCTCTCTCTCTCTCTCTCTCTCTCTCTCTCTCTCTCTCTCTCTCTCTCTCTCTCTCTCTCTCTCTCTCTCTCTCTCTCTCTCTCCTCTCTCTCTCTCTCCTCTCTCTCTCTCTCTCTCCTCTCTCTCTCTCTCTCTCTCTCTCTCTCTCTCTCTCTCTCTCTCTCTCTCTCTCTCTCTCCTCTCTCTCTCTCTCTCTCTCTCTCTCTCTCTCTCTCCTCTCTCTCTCTCTCTCTCCTCTCTCTCTCTCTCTCTCTCTCTCTCTCTCTCTCTCTCCTCTCTCTCTCTCTCTCTCCTCTCTCTCTCTCTTACTCGTGAACTTATATGTACGTGCGTGTGTATACTGGGGTATGCTATACGTGTGTACCACTGGTATCAGAAGTAAAACATATAATCTGGAGGCAACATGGACTCTTATTTATCACACTATTCCATTAACACGTTTATTACGGCTCAGCTATATACATAGAACACTGCTGGTGCATCGTACTTCGCTCCGTTTGTGAGTTAAAGTTCTCCACATAATTTTTTAATCTGCTGCTGATGTGCATGTGATAATAAATGGCTTCTTGCATGGAATTACTGCATATTATTCAAGGTTCAATAATAATCCAATTAAGCTTTCAGTTCAAAAGGTTGTCCACATAATATAATACTGCTTCTTCATAATTCATTTCTTTGCTCTTGGAAATAATTGAAACCATCAGCTATAAGTGACAGAAACATTAAATTAAAAGCATTATGTATAATTAACATCTGAATAGATTACCTCTGGGTAAAGAACATCGATGTTTGCTGTGTTGCCTCCGTATCCCTCATCAATGGCAATTCGCGTAGGCTACATGTACACGTACTTGTACATGCAGATTTGACTAAACAGCTCTACAAGCCCTAAGGACTGTCCCCCATCGTGCCATCAATCATTGTACATGTAAATCTATCACCACATGAATTTGCTAAGGTTAATTCATGAATTTGCCAAGATATTAGATATACCAAAATGACCTTCCATCACCACATTATTGTGTTAGCAGCGAGTTAGATTGCTGGAAAATAAAGTGGCAAAACGACAACGAACTTTACCACAAATCCCTACCATGTACCCTAATATCAAAGCTTTAGTCAGTATTTTGTGCACTCTTCCAGTAACTAGTTGCTCTGCAGAGAGATCCTTTGGCTATCTGAAACAAATCAAGATCTTCTATGACGACGCAGAGATTGCATGTCAGGTTTAATTAACCGGCACTCGCATTCTTGCTATATATTTATCGTGACATACCTGTAGTTGGGCGTAGCCGGACCTTCGCGTATTGGCGGAAGGTCGGGTACCAAACCCGCAGAGTTTTTGTACAGGCGTATTATGCAATACGTCGATGAATTGTGGAGTGTTATACAATCTGTATTAATGAATAATTGTGTAAAGGATGTCTAAATCAGATTGGCTTTACTACCAGCTGCCGCAGAATGTATTTATTGAGCTCCTGCATTCTGATTGGACTGCAATCCCCGTTGCAGCTTGTACAAAAACTGTGCGGGTTTGGTACCCGAGCTTCCGCCAATACGCGAAGGTCGGGCTACGCCCAACTAACATACCTGTGGACATTTCACTGAGCAGCTATTGATGAATTTTGTAGGTGTAATCCACAATAGAGAACGTCTTGAATGATTGGAAACAATTTCTTGCCGCATGCATCTTTGCTCAGTTTCATTATGTCCATGTTGATGCTATAACATAATGCTGTCCTCATAAGTGTGGTAAATCAAAAGACTTCTAAGTAAAAAAATAGAATTACAGCCTATGACAAAACTAATTTACAAAATTGAATATGATATAAATATTATTATGTTTTTTGTACTGACAGCTATATATATTATTATTATTATTATAATATTTATTGCAAAGCTGCTACTGCATGGTGCATGTGAAACCACGAGGCTTCATAAACCACATACAATATTTCTTCAAAAGCTTCCGCGCTTTGCGCGGGGGGGAGGGGGCACATCAGTCCTCCTCCTCCCTCACAGAAATCCTTGGATACGCCACTGGGCAATCCTCCCGTCGGTTTTCTTACCTCTTTCGCTACCATGAAGGCATTTTGACAAATCTCTAGCCAAAAGCCGGTGGTAAATAAAGCTGGCGGAACGCTTTGCTAACTCTCCTATTACGTAACGATTACGTCATACTATATACTATATCCTATCTGAGGGCACCTGCCGATTGATAATTAAAAGCACCAGAGTGGAATTTCATATTGTTATATGAGTTTTGCAAAGGGGCCTTGTGTTTGTTCATTACCAATGAGTTGTCAGTAACTAGCTGCAAAACATCCACAACCATTTAAGTTATGCTTAGCATATTTCATATGTTGAGTCAAGAATGTTTTGGGTCATCTGTAATGTGCTACAACATTCTTGAAAAATGATACCCATGTGTGTTCCATTGAAATGTGACTTCCTTAATTAAAAGGTGTTGAATGGAGGTACATGTCATCTGGCTGTTTTGTAAGCAGCAAAGTGTCCTTCATACTTAGTGATGTTAGTTATTGCCAGGAATATAAGTTTCAGAGGGGTTAAATAAGTAACCCTTGATGGTGACTAGTCAGTATCCTCTGAAGGTTAAGTAGGAAAAGATACATGCAGCTTCTTAACCCACTAACAGTAATGACAAAAATGGTCACTAGTGTCCATGGCTGGTGCTATAGCTAATATTACACCCAATAGAAAAACTGAGATCTTTATTCGCTAACGTTAATTGGTTCAATAAGAACTGCATTATGGTTTGTACCAAGTTGTATTTCTCTTGCAGGTCCCTGAAGGAGAAGCAGCGTTTTACAATGTTTCAAAATTCAAGCTTGTATGCAATGACTTTGCCTCTCTGAGCAACTTCCTCCAGACTGATTCATCCTGTGCAGATTTGCGTGTGGCTCTTGAAAAGGCTCCTATCATTCAAGAAGAGCTAGCATCAAAGCACACTATTGTTCAGCTTGTAGTTCTGCGTTGCCTGGATGCACCAGATCGCTTCCTGTGTGTGGCCAACACACACCTCTACTTTCACCCAGACGGTGATCACATCAGGCTGCTGCAGGCTGAGCTCTCTCTGCGCTATCTGAAGAAAGCCTTGGGAAACCTGGCGCTGCGGTTCCAGAATGGGACCTTACACCCAGATATTGCTCTCATGTTTGCAGGAGACTTCAATAGCTGCCCGTGTACTGCAGCCTACCAACTGATGGCGCAGGGGAGTGTTACCAAAGGACCACATAGATTGGACCAAGCACAGACTTCCTTCATCTCTATATCCAAAGTGCACATGTGGATTGGTGGGAGGTATCAGACAACCACAAGAGCTGAGGTGTAGGTGTAGGTGTAGGTGTAGGTGTAGGTGTAGGTGTAGGTGTAGTAGGTGTAGGTGTAGATGGAGGTGTACCTGGTTGTGCTGACCACTCACTCCATGATGGGTTCCAAGGTATCCACCTTCAGCATGACTTCCATTACCAGAGTGCCTGTGGGACCCCACCATTCACAAACTACACGGAAACATTTGTGGGAACTTTGGATTACATCCTTGTCGGAACAGACCACCTACGGGTGACAGCAACTGTGACCTTTCCATCTCTGGAAGAGGTCAGAGAACTGGTTGCCCTGCCCTCTGTCCACTTCCCCTCAGACCATATTGCCTTGGTGTGTGTTGTGTCATGGAAGTCACCTATTAATAAGTAAATGTTTTGGAAATGTGTTGATGTTTTATTAGTAATCAGGCTGAGCTCTGAATTGAACCTGTTCTGTATATGGAGATCTGGGATATCCTGCATGAATAAACCTTGACAACTGGTCCTAAATTTGACCACTAACAAAATGATCGAACATTTAAAAATTACTAATTACCTTATATCATGATAGAGCTCAGTAAAATACATGTAATCCATGCATGAAAAGATGGATTTAGCGGTACTTAAGTATGTGAGCTTATGACCATTTGGGTACATGACTGGGACTGTATAATAACACACCCTTTCTGCAGCAATGGAGGTGTATAAGAAGCATGTAGCTTTTAATATTCACACTTAGCCAGGAACATTCTGGTTGTACAGCTGCCACACCCAATACTTCTCCGTTAGAGTAGTGGATAAAGTTGTTGCCAATTCACTACAGAGACTTGTCAAATGTTTCTAAAATACCTGAACATTGAGATTAAAAGTAGAGGTACTGTGATTAATCATTGTTTTTCTGGCTACTGATGCACTTATTGAGACTTCCATTCTGTACATTGAAGTCATTTTAGGAATTTTTCAAGTACTCCATGATCCAATAGGTACGGTGGGTACATAACCCCCATATTTAATAATGAATTTTACGTCAAATTTGGGACAACACATTGCTATACATCTGTCCATCACAATGATGTCATTTAACTAAAAGGATGCATGTTGACCGCACTTAGCCAACTGACATAACTATGAAGAGAGGAAATGGGTTTTGCACCTACATGCAGGCCACTTAGACTAAATGCTCTCACTAAAACCATATAGCCGAGAACATGTTGGCTACCAGGTCTGTTTGGTTATACTGAGCCAAGCCAATTGCAAGAGTAATAAGACCTGGATTTTACAGGTTACAAACGAAACTTTTGGATAGGATATCCTTGTATATTACATGCTTGATGAAAGCAATGCTTGTGAGCAGCACAAAATAAATGATTGGAATATGCATCTCATCAGTTTCTACATGTGTACAGTAGTCCTCTAAACAATTTAATATTAATAATAGCGCCTCCACAATCTGTTGACTGTCTGACTTCAGGATCTTTTCAAGTCCAAGACAGGTCACTATTGCATTAAGGCTAGGAGGCTGAAGTACTACATGTGAGCCAACCATGTCTATCAGAGATTTTGCCCTCTGGTGGGCCATTGATCCTTTAGGCATGTGCCAAGGAAGACAGGTTAGCTTTATTCCAGTAAGCCTTGCTTCACTAGAGCTTGTCTCTCCTTCTCTCCCTCAAGAATGACTTGCAGACCTAGCACAACCACTTCCAAACACCACATGGAGATGTCATCTTCAGACAGTGACCTCCATTTGGAGCACCTGTACAGCAGCTTCATATATGGCAACATATCATCCCACTGGAAATCATATCTTTCCGATGCCCACTTGTACAATTGTTTAGAATCAGCAAAAAGAAAGAAATCTATCAAATAGTTCAATGCTTTAGGAACGTTAAAGCATTCTCGATTCATTAAAAGTGAAGACATGTATGGATTAGCAGGTGGGGAAAAGGGACCCGCAGTCACCTGAACTTGACAAAATGACCAGACAACATTGTCAAAGTTTATGCATGGGAAAGTGTTGAAGGACTGATGATGACCTATAGCTATTGCTAGACATACATGCCATGCACAGAATGAGAAGAAGTGTTTCCTCTAGTTGCAATAGATCCACATGACATGCCATACTCAATGAAAGGTTTACCAGTATGGAATGTAGCTCATCAATTAACGACAACTCTCCACTGTGAATGAGAAAGGTACCTAGCGCCATTCTGTACCCCATACAAGAGCTTGATCGAGGATTAATTTCCAAATCTTCTATGCGTTTAACAATGTCACTGACATGGAGTGATTGGGACAAATGTTGTCTAAAATCTAAAGAGACATTTCCAAGCGATAGCTTCCTCTGCACATCCGGATCCTGGAGAAAAGAAGTGGCGTCTTTAAGCCCGGCTTAATTTAAGGTCTTTTAGCAGGAGGTGAACACTTTTTATGTCAACAGTCCATGTGTACTCCACTGTGAGTAGGTTGCCATCTGGTATTCAAGCCTCTTCTCGTCATCCAATTGCTCGGCACCAAAGATCACCACTTGATCGTATATGGGAATTTGGAACTGTTCCTGCAGTCACTGACCTTCGTGTACGAGAAGATTGCAGCCTCAGACTCAGACTCAAGAACTCTTTGACATACGTGTTATAGACATAGATGCACCATCTCATGTTAACAGAAGTGTAGCAGCGATTCTAGCATCAGCAGAAGCAGAAAAGAAGAAAAAATACAACAATGCTGCTAATGCTAGATGAGCCTCATTTACACCCTTTGTGGTTTCCGTTGATGGCGCTTTGGGACTCGAAGCAACCTATTATCTTAAGCCTCTTTCTGAACACATTTGCCTTAAATGGGGAAAGTCTTATGGAGAAGTGATGGGATGGCCGAGGGCTAGTTTAACATTTGCCATCATCAGAGCCACAAATTTATGTCTCTGAGGTTCCCATGTAAAATGGAGGAGTACACCGGACATGGTTGATGGCATAGGACTTCCTAGCATACAAGAATAAGTTTACCATTTATATGTGTGTGTAAGTGTGTACTCAGTTCTCTCTTGTCAAAACTTATCACCTACCTTTTTTTGTTTCTGCCTTATGTAACGTATTCCATGAAATGCTTAGCCTGGTTGTCACATAATTTTACATACTACCACACCCAATACTTTTCCATTGGAGAAGTGGTGTTTGTTGCCAATTCACCACAGAGACTTGTCACATGTTTCTAAAGTACCTGAGCACTGACATTAAAGGTAGAGGTACTGTTAGTCTTTTTCTACTGTTGCACTTATTAAGACTTCCATTCTGTACATTGCGGTCATTTTTGAAATTTTTTGGAATTTTACAAGTACTCCATGGTACATAACCCCATACCAATAATGACTGTACGTCAAATTTGGGATACCGTAAATACCGTATAGTACACAATACGCTCCGCCCCCACCGAAAAATAAATGCCTCGTCCTTAAACGAGCGTGTATTCGTAATCATGAACGCAGCTGCTTGCCGTTCTTTAAAATCCTGTTGGAGTACCATTTCTTTCCTGAAATGTGGAAATAGGTACGCGGAAGCGTTAACCATTACGAAGATACGCTCGTTTAAACACGAGCCATTTTTTTTTTTCGGTGGGGGCGGAGGGGGGGGAGCTTATTCGTGGTACTTTACGGTACTGAGCCAAGCCAAAGAGTAATAAGACCAGGTCTTCACAAATTACAACTGAAACTTTTGGATAGGATATCCTTGGATATATATTACATGCTTGATGAAAAGCACTGCTTGTGAGAAACACAAAATAAATGATTGGAAATATGCATCTCGTCAGTTCTACATGTGTACTGTAGTCCTCTAAAAAAATTGATTATTATAATAGCTTTTCTAAAATCTGTCGACTGTCTGACTTTAGCACCTTCTCAAGTCCAAGACAGGTCACTGCAAGTTTCGCTTTCACTATCACATTAAGGCTTGGAGGCTTAAGTACTATATGTGAGCCAATCATGTCTACCAGATATTCTGCCCTCTGGTGGGCCTTCGATCCTTTAGGCATGTGCCAAGGAAGACAGGTTAGGTATTCCAGTAAGCCTTGCTTCACTAGAACTTGTCTCTCCTTCTCTCCCTCAAGAACAACTTGCAGACCTAGTACAACCGCTTCCAAACACCTCATGGAGATGTCATCTTCAGACAGTGACCTCCATTTGGAGCACCTGTACAGCAGCTTCATATATGGTAATATGTCATCCCACTTGTATCCATATACAGTTGATGCCCACTTGTACAATTGTTTAGAATCAGCACAAAGAAGGAACTCTTCCAAAAAATCCAATGCTTCAGGAGCTTTGAAGCATTCTTTATTAGCTAAAACCAACAAAGAAATAGCTATGGAAGCAAAAAACCTGTGAGGTAAGGAATGATTGATAGTGTATATAGTACGTTAGAGTAGCCACTGACTTACTTGATAAGGTTGGAGTCATTTTTAAGGCATTCTGCTTGATCCATTCCTTCCAATTCTGTTGGATTGATATACATGGAGGAAGCACCCATTACTGCAGTGATGACATGTGGTTTGACAAAGTAGTAATGTGATTTGTAGTTGTATGAAAGATTTTCCACACAACACAGAACCTTTATTCTGACCACGTGGCTGAATGAAGGTGTCACTAAACATCCTACAATCTGGTCCAGTACATCTTCAGAAGAGATTATGAGATTTTGAAATCTATCAATTTCCGAGACACTGTAAAAAAAAAACAGATGTACAGTTCATATACCTGGGTCTCTAACTCATCTGAGTTTAGATGCTACGTTCAAATTCTTCATTTTTGCTAAGCGCATTTGTTATGCAGGCACTCAGTGGGTTATGCTTTTCTGCCGTATATTAGTACTTACCTGATCAATATTGAAAGGGAGTAGAATATGATGTAGATGACGTGATCGTTCATTTCAAGTGAAGACACGTTAGGATTAGCAGGCAGTGAGATGGGAGCCGCAGTCCGACAGCACTGTCAAAGTTTATGAAGACGTTGTAGGAAGGCTTATCTAAATTAGCAATCGTTATGACTACATTCCACACTATGCGGAGGAGTGTTCTCTCTAGTCTCAATAGATCCACGTGACATACTCTACTCAATGGAAGGTTTACCAGTATTGAATGTAGTCCACCAATCAAAGGCAACTCTCCACTGTGAATGAGAAAGGTACCAAGCGCCACCCTATCCATATCGGACCTTGATGGATTATCATACAAATCTTCTACGCGTTGTGCAATGTCGCTGACATGATGAAGCATTTGGGATAAATGTTGTTTAAAATCTAAAGAGGCATTTCCAAGCGATAGCTTCCTCTGCACATCTGGATCCCGGAGAAAAGAGGTGACGTCTTTAAGGTCTTTTAGCAGGAGGCGAACGCTTTCTATGTCAACAGTCGATGTGTACTTCACTGTGAGTAGGTCGCCATCTTTTAATCTATAGTATTTAAGCCTCTTCTTGTCATCCAATTGCTCAGCACCAAAGCTCACCTCTTGATCGTACATTGGAATTTGGAACTGTTCCTGCAGGGCTTGCTTCAGTTCCCTAACCACTTCGGGAAAGTTGTCCATCTTAAGGATGATTTCCTGTAGCTTGTTGGAAGTAGTATTGACCAGACGAACTTCAAACCTCACGGGAGAGATGTGCATATTCCTACAGTCTGTCTTGGAGGGAGATGTGTTCTCGCTCCGCTTCTCCTCCTTCACGGGAGGAGCATGTTCGTTGATACCATCTGCCTCCATGGTAGAAGGTTGTTTTAAAGTACCATTTTTACGGTCTGGTATCATCTTGTGCGTATGGCTTGAAACTGCCTGATTCCCCATGTTCCACTCGTCGAGTTCTTTCGCTTCGATCGGGTGTGTCTCAGTTGAATATGTTTCACATTAAAAAAAAGAAACATTTTTTCGGGAGATAATTTATTAATAGCTTGCAGGGCCAGGGGCGCGGCGGATCAGCTATAGAATAGGGTATACGGTCCGGCCAAATTCCCAGTCCGGCGGACCGTATTCCCTAAGGGAATCCGGTTCCCCACGGACCCAACTCCCTAGGGAATACGTCCGTCTAAAATATTGTACATCCAGGGAATACAGTCCGGGGGAGGAGGCGGACTCAATTGCCTGACAGAATGGAGATTTCACTGATAATTATAGCTAAAAAGAGAAATCGATTCTCACCGAAATTGCAACCGTTTTAAGGCAGACATTATTTAACAATTTAGAGCAGAAGTTCTAATTGATAATTTGGAAGTTCAGTGGCGGATCCAGGGAAGGGGGGGGGGGGGGGGGGGTTTGCAACCCTCCCTTTCGGACCCGTAATGAATAATATTAACATTCACTGCGTTATTATAAGCAAGGGACGCCTGAGGTTTTGTCTTTACAGCTCAGGGGCGGATCCAGGATTTCAGAAAAGGGGGGGTTGTTAATGAATAATAATTAGGGGGAGGGTGCGGGAGGGGGCACCCCGCCCGCCCAGCTAGGGGGTCTGGGGGAGCGCTGTAAGCTTCCCCAGGGGGGTCTGGGGCGGAGCCCCAGAAGCCAACGCTTTTTTATTATATCATGCTCAAAACAGTACATAAAACTGCATGAAAATTGTATATGTATTTTTATGAATCAAATAATTCAGCATTTTACGATTATAAGAATTGCTGGATTTATGCACTACAATCTTATGCTTGATGTGCTCGCAGATTTCATCCACACTCACAGGTACTTTTTCTTTATAGCGCACGCATGCATGGCAATCAAAGCCAAAAGATGTTGCATATGTTTTGATCCTTCTCATTGATTAACTAGCTACTTCGGCGATATTTAGCAAGCGCTCTCCATGACCATTTACATGCATACGGTGTCTCGGTCTCTCATAGGATCATTTTTCATGTATGTTTTTGGTATATATATTATATATATAATTATTATATAATTATAATTATATATATTATATATATATATATGGGACAGTTCACGACAAAATGAGCCTTCGTATATATATATAAAATGTTATAAAATTCCCTTATGTTTGAATCGCTATAACTTCTGAATGGTAAAAGCTATCGACTTCCTATTTTCAGCACTTCATACTACACCGTTTCTCTATTTTAAAATCCATTTTGGAGTCTTGCACTTGCTCCGTGCCAGTATTGCAATGTTCGATACCCCACCGGGTTCACACCCGCCATAACTTTAGGTAGGAGTAATGAAATCGCTTCAAATTCGGTTTGTAGGTAGAGAGGTCCTATACCTATGGATTTGTTCTGTTCGTTAATTTTTATGTCATCCGTTACGGAGATACAGCGGCGCAAAGTTGGTACACGTTTCCCGCTCGAATCGCGGCCTTTGGACGTGCGAGGCCCGCTTCCATTCATCAAAGCACATGAATATGCAACTACTTCCTGTGGGCCGAGACTTTGATAACTTATAGCCACACCCATACTGCGCTAGCTAGATCTGATGGGTAAGTATTTAATGTATCGTCCCTGTCACAGTTGTTATTCGTTATCTCCTATGTAGATAACGGATATGGCGACGTCCACTGAAGACAACACACTCGCAAGAGTTTCAATCGGCGGACGAGTTTGAGCGATACGGATACGACGATCGATATTCAAGATACATTCGACGAGGTGGGGAGATTGAGAACGGTAGTGACGGCGGTTATACTACTGACGATGGTGGTTGTAGGGAGTAAGCAGCCCCTAAATGACTAAGAGCCAGCAGCCCTAGTCTCGTACCCAGACCCTGATTCCCACAGCTGCGGATGGACACCAGCCCCACCCCCACATATGCCTCGCTACATTGCAAGTCCAGACAGCAGCCCCACATAACCAACAGCAGACGCCACCAACCCGCACTACCTATGGAACCACCTGCCCATATCAGACCCTTATACACACGAGCCACAAACTAACCAATGGGGTCAGCCTCCACAATAGTATACCAGTGGAGACACTGCTATCCCTCTTGCTGCAAATGGAGTTGGCAGCCCCCACAATTTCAATCAAGGGAAGCCACACATCCCAATGAATGGACTTACAGCAGAACCTAGCTGACTGTGTCCGGCACTGTGGCCAGGATGTCACTTGTGTGTCACAGCTGTACCAGGACTGGAATGCCTTCTTGGGCCAGTGGTTTGGTCCTCTGGTTGGCCTAGGACACTACCGCACATTTGAGTTTGATCAAGACCACCCTGGTGTCGTGAGGATGGAGACCTTGCCATGGGACACAAACCCCACCGAGGTAACCATGCTGAGGGCTGGAGTGGCCATAAAGGACATTAGGCTTATCAGAGCCAAGTGATGCCACCTGTTATTACCCCCAAGTGGATTGTCCCTGACGCGGTCACTGTACCTGTACGAGAAGGTGACTGAGGGAATACGTTCGTGACCCCAAGAAAAGGGACAAGGTGTGTCCAAAGCCTTCACAAAGCTCAGAGGCCAACTCTTCCTATACATGCGGTAATGCTTCATCCCATGCAGTAGCAAAAAATGACAAACCAAGACCTTCCTCACTTACCTACTGTTGAGGGTCATAAGTATGCAGATGACACTCACAGTGAATTGCAAGGTGAAGGCAATAGCTGTGTTTCTGGCAGGAGGAAATGCAGACCCAGGTCTGAACTAATCCTTGCCTACCAATGCACTGTACATGTATGTGGCAAGAAGTATGCCAGTAGCCAGGCCCCCTGTCCCTGCACAAAAAGAACACTCACAAGCAGCCTGCTGTTCCAGGTGACGAACACGGATTCCAGTGTCGACAAAGGAAGCCAGGGTCCACCCAAGCGCAGGCCGCGAGGCGTACGCTAAAATCTGAAATTGACAGGCCATTTTCCTGTTCGGTGTGTGGCAAGACGTATGGCACCCCAGCCGCACTGTATATTTACAACAAGACCAACAATGGTTCATGACAAATGAACCATATTGTGAGATGCATGCTTTTTATGTAGTTTAAGGTCACCTCTACAGTGTACACCATACATCTGTGTTGTTAAGGGGATAACTCTGTATACCATACATCTGTGTCATCAAGGGGTTACCTGTACACCATGCATCTGTGTCGTTAAGGGGTTACCTCTGTACACTTTGTGTATGTGTTGTTAAGGTATCACCTGTACACCATACATCTGTGTCGTACCTCTGTATACCTTATGTATGTGTTGTTAAGGGGTCACCTGTACACTGTACATCTGTGTCGTTAAGGGGTTACCTCTGTAAACCTTATGTATGTGTCGTTAAGGGATTACCTCTGTACACCATACATCTGTGTCATCAAGGGGTTACCTGTACACCATACATCTGTGTTGTTAAGGGGTTACCTCTTTTGTGTACCCCATACATCTGCGTCATCAAGGGGGACCTGTACACCATACATCTGTGTCGTTAAGAGGATACCTCTGTAAACCTTATGTATGTGTCGTTAAGGGGTTACCTCTGTACACCATACATCTGTGTCATCAAGGGGTTACCTGTACACCATACATCTGTGTCGTTAAGGGGATACCTCTGTACACCTTATGTATGTGTTGTTAAGGGGTTACCTCTTGTGTGTACCCCATACATCTGTGTCATCAAGGGGTTACCTGTACACCATACATCTGTGTCGTTAAGGGGTTAATTCTGTATACCTTATGTACTTATGTATGTGTTGTTAAGAGGTCACCTGTACACTGTACATCTGTGTCGTTAAGGGGTTACCTCTGTACACCATACATCTGTGTCATCAAGGGGTTACCTGTACACCATACATCTGTGTCGTTAAGGGGTTACCTCTGTACACTTTGTGTATGTGTTGTTAAGGTATCAACTGTACTCCATACATCTGTGTCATCGAGGGGTTACCTGTACACCATACATCTGTGTCGTACCTCTGTATACCTTATGTATGTGTTGTTAAGGGGTCACCTGTACACTGTACATCTGTGTCGTTAAGGGGTTACCTCTGTAAACCTTATGTATGTGTCGTTAAGGGATTACCTCTGTACACCATACATCTGTGTCATCAAGGGGTTACCTGTACACCATACATCTGTGTCGTTAAGGGGTTACCTTTATACACCTTATGTATGTGTTGTTAAGGGGTTACCTCTTGTGTGTACCCCATACATCTGCGTCATCAAGGGGGTACCTGTACACCATACATCTGTGTCGTTAAGAGGATACCTCTGTAAACCTTATGTATGTGTCGTTAAGGGGTTACCTCTGTACACCATACATCTGTGTCATCAAGGGGTTACCTGTACACCATACATCTGTGTCGTTAAGTGGTTACCTCTGTACACCTTATGTATGTGTTGTTAATGGGTTACCTCTATACACCTTATGTATGTGTTGTTAAGGGGTTACCTCTTGTGTGTACCCCATACATCTGTGTCATCAAGGGGTTACCTGTACACCATACATCGGTGTGGTACCTCTTTATACCTTATGTATGTGTTGTTAAAGGGTTACCTGTACACCATACATCTGTGTCGTTAAGGGGTTAATTCTGTATACCTTATGTATGTGTTGTTAAGGGGTCACCTGTAAACTGTACATCTGTGTCGTTAAGGGGTTACCTCTGTACATCTTATGTATGTGTCATTAAGGGGTTACCTGTACACCATGCATCTGTGTCGTTAAGGGTTTTTTACTTTTCACGTAGTAGTGATGTAATCCATCTGATGCTGTGAAAATCTAAGTCTGGGTACGAGACTAGTAACGACAGTGGTCCCATTTACATCCTGTACTTGTGTCTGCTGTGGGATCAAATCCATGGTCCCATTTACATCCTGTATGTGTGTATTTTGGGGTCAAATCCATGGTCCCATTTACACACTGTAGGTGTATCTATTGTGTGGTCAAATCCATGGTCCCATTTACACCCTGTACTTGTGTCTGTTGTGGGGTCAAATGCATGATCCTATTTACACCCTGTACTTGAGTCTGTTTTAGGGTCAAATCTATGGTCCCATTTACGCACTGTAGGTGTATCTATTGTGTGGTCAAATCCATGGTCCAATTTACACCCTGTACTTGTGTCTGTTGTGGGGTCAAATGCATGGTCCCATTTACACCCTAAACTTGTGTCTGTTGTGAAATCAAATCCATGGTTCCATTTACACCCTGCATGTACTTGTGATCAAATCCATGGTCTCATTTACACCGTGTTCTTGTGTCTATTGTGGGATATTTGTGGGATCAAATCCATGGTCCGATTTACACCCTGTACTTGTGTCTGTTGTGGGGTCAAATGCACGATCCTATTTACACCCTGTACTTGAGTCTGTTTTAGAGTCAAATCTATGGTCCCATTTACACCCTAAACTTGTGTCTGTTGTAAGATCAAATCCATGGTTCCATTTACACCCTGCATGTACTTGTGATCAAATCCATGGTCTCATTTACACCCTGTAAGATCAGAACACATGAGATGTATACGCGATTTATCTGCCAGTGACTAACATGCCAGTATGCATAGCTAAAATAACCCATTGCTTAACCCAGCTAGGCTACCTTCTTTCCTACCCCTTCCCCTCGCGATCTTTAAATATCCTAACACTCAGTGTTGCTTATGAGTACTACCTGTTGAGGGCCCAGAATAGCTAACACTCTTTTCATTGCTTAACACAAGCTTCCTTCATTCCTACCCCTTCCTGTCCCCTCTGAATCCTTGAATCTTACCATACAATTCTGTGGTCGATGTGCGAGTTTTGCTTATGAGTACTACCTGTTGGGGGCCCAGCGTGTCCCCTCTTGATTGTTCAATCTTAACATGGAATTCTCTGTGTTTGATGTGTAAGTGTGGCTTATGAGTATCACCTGTTGAGGGAACCCTCTTTTCATGCTTCCTTCTTTGCTACCCCTTCCCCTCTCGATCTTTCAATATCCTACCATGCAATTCTCTGTGAGTGGTGCTTATGAGTACTACCTGTTGAGGGCCCAATGTAGGTAACCCTCTTTTCATTGCTTAACCCGAGCTTCTTTCTTCCTCCTCGCTGTCCCCTTTCAATCTTTAAATATCCTACCATGCAACTCTCTATGTTTGCTGTGTGAGTGTTGCTTATGAGTACTTCATGTTGAGGGCCCAGTATGGCTAACCTTCTTTTGGTTGCTTAACACGTACAGGCTTCCTTCTTTCCTATCTCTTCCTGTCCCCTCTCAATCCTCCACACAGTTCGCTGTGTTTGATGTGTGAATGTTGCTTATAAGTACTAGTACTTGTTGAAGGCCCAGTAGAGTCAACCCTCTTTTCATTGCTTAACCCAGGCCTCTTTCTTCCGTACTCCTCTCAGTCCTTCAGTCCTTTCATGCATGCACCACATAAACTGCCCATGAACATGGCAGCATTACTATCATACACCTAGTAGAGTTTGTTCTGGACTGCAGTATGTGGATTTGCCTTCATCCACAGTTTGACCAAGGTCTGAATAAGAGAGACAGAATGTAGGGGGTGCACTGTTTGTTCTTGAATACATAAACCCTAGGACCATGTGCATGAATAATGCATCTCATTGTTTAGTGTAGCTAATTTTTCATTCCTAAACCAACAGTTTAGGTAACTAATTAAATATTAATTGGTGCATGGACCGTGGCATACTCATTGCTAAAAGGAATTGATCTTGATTTATGCTGGATGCTGCAAGACCAATATTTGGAAGATGGAGCACCTGCCCACTGTTTATAGGAGTAAGAGGATGAAGAGCAGTAGCCAGCATGAAGTACCGATCTGATGCCCGTAGATTTTTTTTGGCTGTGACCCAACTCTCAAGTCAATGACCCTGCAAGACCTGCAGCTGGTTATCACCAACCCAGCCATGATCAGGAGAGCAACATCATAGATCTGGAACTAAAACTTCAATGGCAATTATGGACTGTAACTGGAATATTACATAGCTATATTTCAGTGATGAAAGAATGCTTTCCAAAAGCACACATAACAGAAAGAGGAAGGGAGGGGGAGTGAGTGAGTGAGTGAGTGAGTGAGTGAGTGAGTGAGTGAGTGAGTGAGTGAGTGAGTGAGTGAGTGAGTGAGTGAGTGAGTGAGTGAGTGCGTGCGTGAGTGAGTGAGTGAGTGAGGGAGGGAGGGAGGGAGGGAGGGGGAGTGAGTGAGTGAGTTGCATGGTAGGATATTGAAAGATCGAGAGGGGAAGGGGTAGGAAAGAAGGAAGCCTGTGTTAAGCATGAAAAGAGGGTTCCCTCAACAGGTGGTACTCATAAGCAACACTTACACATGAAACACAGAGAATTCCATGTTAGGATTGAACAGTCAAGAGGGGACACGCTGGGCCCCCAACAGGTAGTTCTCATAAGCAAAACTCACACATCAAACACAGAGAATTGTATGGTAAGGTTAAAGGATCGAGAGGGGACAGGAAGGGGTAGGTTTAGAAGGTAGCCTGTGTTAAGCAATGAAAAGAGGGTTAGCTATACTGGGCCCTCAGCCCACACATCAAACACACAAGGTTGCACGGTAGGACAGGAAGGGGTAGCTTTAGAAGGTAGCCTGTGTTATAGCAGGGTGATTTAGCTATGCATACTGGAGCGTTAGTAACACTGACAGATAACTTTGAATCACGTATACATCTCATGTGTTCTGATCTTTAAAAACTGAACTTGTTATGAAAAGACAATTGTCTAGTCTTGTGATCGATTCATTAGAAGCACACATGTATGTGGATTGCTGTCGAGTATTAGGTATTTGAGTATGTGCATGGTATAGCAATGCTCCTACAAATTTTAAAGTGCATGAGTGATTAGGTACAGAGAGGTGCATGGAATGATTGAAGGATTGAGAGGGGACAGGGTAGGAAAGGAAGAAAGTCTGGCTAGTCTATGAAACAAGGGTTAGCCATGCATTCTAGTGTGTTATAAGCCCTCAACAGTTACTCATACGTAACACTCACCACCATCTCTACCGATTTTTAACTCAACTTGTAATCAAAAGGCAATGTCTAGTGATTGATTCACTATAGTCCTATTGGAATGCACACTCTTATGGAATGGTGTCAGGTATTGTGTATTAGCAATCTGTGCATGGGCATATCAAAGAACTCAAAAGTGTAGGAGTAATGTGGATTAGGTACAGAGAGATGCATGGAAGGATAGAATAATGTAGAGGAGACAGCTAGACCCCAGCATGCGAACCTTCAACTGGAGCCGACCCCAAATACTGAGGCCAGCCACAATGGCCTTCTATCCTAGCCCCACACAGCTCCTCACTGCAAATGCAAATGAAGCCACTACCTATGAAACCATTATCCCCCACACTACAAGAGGACTTACTGGTAGGGGAACCATCGTGGAGCTACCATCTCGCATTGGACAAATGGGGATACCACCACTGAAGCAGCCTCCATTTGTAGAGTGTACCTGCCTACGTTTTTCTCTTCACACATTTTGTGTTGTACATGTAGATCTGAACTACTATAGACATGTACATGTACAGAGTAAAATTTATCTGGTGTGAAGCCATGCTGTTAGTGGTGAATATGGTTACCTGCCCTATCGGTACTGATTGCGGTGGGTCTGCACCCGTGGTTGGTGTATATAGACAACCAAGGCTTGCAGAGGGCGTTTTGCCTTCTGGGAACTACGTAGGCCTACTGTACTGTACGCGAGTAGCAAAATATGGAAGTGCCATTTTAAATTGCATGCACAGTCACAGCTACAATGTGGCACGATGAAGACATCAGAATTCATGACCACACAAGTGGAGTTAATAGACCCTACAAATTTAATGGATTCATCAACTACGTTATACCTAGCCCTAGGCTGGTGTTTCTGCAAAAATGTATTTGCGCGGGTAGTGTATAGTGGCCGTGGGGCACAGGTGAAACTGGGTTACACTGGTAATGTCTGGTGACATCTCTGACAGTGTAGGGTCTGCTAACTCCACTTGTGTGATCATGAATTCTGATGTCTTCATCGTGCCACATTGTAGCTGTGACTGTGCATGCAATTTTTGTGACATTCAAAATGGCACTTACATGTTTTGCTACTAGTTCTCAGTACATGTAGGCAAAACGCCCTCTGCAAGCCTTGGTTGTCTATTACACCAACCACGGGTGCAGACCCACCGCAATCAGTACCGATAGGGCAGGTAACCATATTCACCACTAACAACATGGCTTCACACCAGATAAGATTTACTCTGTACATGCACAAAACACGTAGATCTACATGTCTACAGTAGTTCAGATCTACATGCACAACACAAAATGTGTGAAGAGAAAAACGTAGGCATGTACACTCTACAAATGGAGGCTGCTCCAGTGGTGGTATCCCCATTTGTCCAATGCGGGCTGGTAGCTCCACGATGGTTCCCCTACCAGTAAGTCCTCTTGTAGTGTGGGGGATAATGGTTTCATATGTAGTGGCTTCATTTGCATTTGCAGTGAGGAGCTATGTGGGGCTAGGATAGAAGGCCATTGTGGCTGGCCCCAGTGTTTGGGGCTGGCTGCAGTTCAAGGTTCCACTCCACATGCTGAGGTCTAGCTGTCTCGACCCCATTCAACCCTGGTAATGTGGCAGCTGGCAGCTCTCCGGCCTGTTGGTAGTATGATTACACCATTTGTAAGAGGGGTGTTTAGGGGTGGGTGGGAGGGCTGGTCGTGTGGGGACTGAGAGTGCTATTCAGTAGGGGATGGCCTGGGCCTCGGATACAACTTGCAGTAGAGGAGGATAGGTAGTGGGAGATAGGGCCATGGGGATGAATGGGGCATGTGTGAATCCAGTTGATGGCTCCTCTAATATTGTGGGGGGTGCCGATTCCTATCGCAGTGTGAGAGCTGCATTATTGTGGGGACCCCAATGACCCTGTATAGGATTTTTTAGCACCTGATTGCTCCCTTGCTGACAGTCTGATAACTCCACCTGCAATTGCTCCATGCACTGGTGCTAACTGTCTGGATATGTAGTGTGGGGCTATTAAGTCAACTTGCATTAATGGTTCTGTCCGTTAGCAGTGAGGGAGCTGACCTGATTGGACCCTGGGCCATTACAGGGTGTAAATGGGACCAATGCATTGACCGCACAACAGACACACATACATGTACAGAGTGTAAATGAGACAATAGATTTGATCCTAAAACTGACTCAAGTACAGGGTATAAATGGGGTCAAAGATGTGACCCCACAACAGACTCAAGTACAGGGTGTAAATGGGAACATGGATTTGATCACAAGTACAGGGTGTAAATCAGACCATGAATTTCATCCCACAACAGAAAAAAGTACTAGGTGTAAATGGGACCAATGAATTGACCCCACAACAGACAAAAGTACAGGGTGTAAATGGGACCAATGAATTGACCCCACAACAGACACAAGTACAGGGTGTAAATGGAACCATTGATTTGACCCCACAACAGACACAAGAACAGGGTGTAAATGGGACCATGGATTTTACCCCACAACAGATACAAGCACAGGGTGTAAATGGGACCATGGATATGACCCCACAACAGACAAATGTACAGGGTGTAAATGGGACCAATGAATTGACCCCACAACAGACACAAGAACAGGGTGTAAATGGAACCATGGATTTGACCCCACAACAGACAAAAGTACAGGGTGTAAATGGGACCAATGAATTGACCCCACAACAGACACAAGAACAGGGTGTAAATGAGACCATGGATTTGATCACAAGTACAGGGTGTTAATAGAACCATGGATTTGAGTCATTACAACAGACACAAGTACAGGGTGTAAATGGGAGCATGGATTTGACCCTAAAACAGACTTAAGTACAGGGTGTAAATGGGATCATGCATTTGACCCCACAACAGACACAAGTACAGGGTGTAAATGGGACCATGGATTTGACCCCACAAAGATACACCTACAGTGTGTAAATGGGACCATGGATTTGATCCCAAAATACACACATACAGGATGTAAATGGGACCATGGATTTGATCCCACAGCAGACACTAGTACAGGGTGTAAATGGGACCACTGTCGTTACTAGTCTCGTACCCAGACTTAGCTTTTCACAGCATCGGATGGATTACATCACCACTACGTGAAAAGTAAAAAATCCTGAACGACACAGATGTATGGTGTACAGGTAACCCCTTAATGACAAATACATAAGATGTACAGAGGTAACCCCTTAACGACACAGATGTATGGTGTACAGGTGACCCCTTAACAACACATACAAAAGGTGTACAGAGGTATCTCCTTAACAACACAGATGTACAGTGTACAGGTGACCCCTTAACAACACATACATAAGGTATACAGAGGTACGACACAGATGTATGGTGTACAGGTAACCCCTCGATGACACAGATGTATGGTGTACAGGTGATACCTTAACAACACATACACAAAGTGTACAGAGGTAACCCCTTAACGACACAGATGCATGGTGTACAGGTAACCCCTTAATGACACATACATAAGATGTACAGAGGTAACCCCTTAACGACACAGGTGTATGGTGTACAGGTGACCCCTTAACAACACATACATAAGGTGTACAGAGATATCCCCTTAACGACACAGATGCATGGTGTACAGGTAACCCCTTAATGACACATACATAAGATGTACAGAGGTAACCCCTTAACAACACAGGTGTATGGTGTACAGGTGACCCCTTAACAACACATACATAAGGTGTACAGAGGTATCCCCTTAACGACACAGATGTATGGTGTACAGGTACCCCCTTGATGACGCAGATGTATGGGGTACACACAAGAGGTAACCCCTTAACAACACATACATAAGGTGTATAAAGGTAACCCCTTAACGACACAGATGTATGGTGTACAGGTAACCCCTTGATGACACAGATGTATGGTGTACAGAGGTAATTCCTTAACGACACATACATAAGGTTTACAGAGGTAACCCCTTAACGACACAGACACAGATGTACAGTGTACAGGTGACCCCTTAGCAACACATACATAAGGTATACAGAGGTACGACACAGATGTATGGTGTACAGGTGATACCTTAACAACACATACACAAAGTGTACAGAGGTAACCCCTTAACAACACAGATGCATGGTGTACAGGTAACCCCTTGATGACACAGATGTATGGTATACAGAGTTCCCCTTAACGACACAGATGTATGGTGTACACTGCAGAGGTCACCTTAAACTATATAAAAAGCATGCATCTCACAATATGGTTCATTTGTCATGAACCATTGTTGGTCTTGTTGTAAGTATACAAGTGCGGCTGGGGTGCCATACGTCTTGCCACACACCGAACAGGAAAATGGCCTGTCAATTTCAGATTTTAGCGTACGCCTCGCGGCCTGCGCTTGGGTGGACCCTGGCTTCCTTTGTCGACACTGGAATCCGTGTTCGTCACCTGGAACAGCAGGCTGCTTGTGAGTGTTCTTTTTGTGCAGGGACAGGGGGCCTGGCTACTGGCATACTTCTTGCCACATACATGTACAGTGCATTGGTAGGCAAGGATTAGTTCAGACCTGGGTCTGCATTTCCTCCTGCCAGAAACACAGCTATTGCCTTCACCTTGCAATTCACTGTGAGTGTCATCTGCATACTTATGACCCTCAACAGTAGGTAAGTGAGGAAGGTCTTGGTTTGTCATTTTTTGCTACTGCATGGGATGAAGCATTACTGCATGTATAGGAAGAGTTGGCCTCTGAGCTTTGTGAAGGCTTAGGACACACCTTGTCCCTTTTCTTGGGGTCACGAACGTATTCCCTCAGTCACCTTCTCGTACAGGTACAGTGACCGCGTCAGGGACAATCCATATGGGGGTAATAACAGGTGGCATCACTTGGCTCTGATAAGCCTAATGTCCTTTATGGCCACTCCAGCCCTCAGCATGGTTACCTCGGTGGGGTTTGTGTCCCATGGCAAGGTCTCCATCCTCACGACACCAGGGTGGTCTTGATCAAACTCAAATGTGCGGTAGTGTCCTAGGCCAACCAGAGGACCAAACCACTGGCCCAAGAAGGCATTCCAGTCCTGGTACAGCTGTGACACACAAGTGACATCCTGGCCACAGTGCCGGACACAGTCAGCTAGGTTCTGCTGTAAGTCCATTCATTGGGATGTGTGGCTTCCCTTGATTGAAATTGTGGGGGCTGCTGATATGGGCAGGTGGTTCCATAGGTAGTGCGGGTTGGTGGCGTCTGCTGTTGGTTATGTGGGGCTGCTGTCTGGACTTGCAATGTAGCGAGGCATATGTGGGGGTGGGGCTGGTGTCCATCCGCAGCTGTGGGAATCAGGGTCTGGGTACGAGACTAGGGCTGCTGGCTCTTAGTCATTTAGGGGCTGCTTACTCCCTACAACCACCATCGTCAGTAGTATAACCGCCGTCACTACCGTTCTCAATCTCCCCACCTCGTCGAATGTATCTTGAATATCGATCGTCGTATCCGTATCGCTCAAACTCGTCCGCCGATTGAAACTCTTGCGAGTGTGTTGTCTTCAGTGGACGTCGCCATATCCGTTATCTACATAGGAGATAACGAATAACAACTGTGACAGGGACGATACATTAAATACTTACCCATCAGATCTAGCTAGCGCAGTATGGGTGTGGCTATAAGTTATCAAAGTCTCGGCCCACAGGAAGTAGTTGCATATTCATGTGCTTTGATGAATGGAAGCGGGCCTCGCACGTCCAAAGGCCGCGATTCGAGCGGGAAACGTGTACCAACTTTGCGCCGCTGTATCTCCGTAACGGATGACATAAAAATTAACGAACAGAACAAATCCATAGGTATAGGACCTCTCTACCTACAAACCGAATTTGAAGCGATTTCATTACTCCTACCTAAAGTTATGGCGGGTGTGAACCCGGTGGGGTATCGAACATTGCAATACTGGCACGGAGCAAGTGCAAGACTCCAAAATGAATTTTAAAATAGAGAAACGGTGTAGTATGAAGTGCTGAAAATAGGAAGTCGATAGCTTTTACCATTCAGAAGTTATAGCGATTCAAACATAAGGGAATTTTATAACATTTTATATATATATACGAAGGCTCATTTTGTCGTGAACTGTCCCATATATGGAACGTTCTATGCGATTTTGATGCTTGTGAATTTATATATATAACATCCAATTCAAAGCTCTATATCTTCCACACGGTTTGAGCTCTTGACTTTCTATTTTCAGCACTTCATACTACACCATTTCTGTATGCTAAAATATAATTTGGGGTCTTGCACTTACTCCGTGCCAGGATTGCAACGTCCGATACCACACCGGGTTCAAACCCACCATAACTTTCGGTAGGAGTAATCAAATCGCTTCAAATTCGGTTTGTAGGTAGGGAGGTCCTATACCTATTGATTTGTTCTGTTCGTTAATTTTCATGCCATCCGTTACGGAGAAACAGCTGTGCAAAGTAAGTACACGTTTCCCGCTCGAATCGCGCCTTTATATGTGCACGGAACAGTTTCCATTCTCCGGAGTGCATGAATATTCAACTATTCCTATAGGGCGTGATAACCACACCTATAAGGTCACCAAACAAACGGGCGGCTGAATTGTAGTGCTTGTTAGTATAGACTTACGGTTGTTTTTCGGTGTAGATAAACGATATGGTGACGTATAACACGAGTGAACGCGAGCTCGTCGAGTTTCACTGAATCAGTCGGCGGATGAGTTCGAACTGTACGAATACGACGATCGATATTCAAGATACATTGGACGAGGATGGAGAGATTGAGAAAGGTAGTGATGGCGGTCTTACCACTGAAGATGGTGGTTGTGTTAGTGATAGGGAGTGAGCAGCCCCTAAATTACCAAAAGAGCCACCAGCCCCACCCCCACATAGCCAGGGGCTAATGGGGCTAGGCCCTTCACTGCAAGTTCCCTCAGCAGCCCTGGGGCCAAAGAGGCCATCCCCACACAGCAGAACCACAAGCCCCCTTACTGCAAGTGCACACTATATACCTTTGGAACCATTAAGCCCCATGCTGCAATTTAAATTATTAATAATAGCCTCACATTCCAAATAGTGGAGCCAACAAGAGGAATTAACAGGCCCAATAATTCTAGCAAGGGAGCCACCAGCTAACCTGGTCAATGGAGCTAGCATCCACAATGCCAGGGGAGACACAGCCCTCTCGCAGATAGATCATCAGACCTCCACACTGCCAGCAGGGATGTAGCCCCCACAATAATGCCAGGGAGATGCCAGCCCTCAGGCTGCAAATGGAATCAGCATCCCCAACCATTTCAGGGGTGCCATGAACTACATGTACCAACAACATGTGATGACCTCACTAACAGATCAACCATTAGCCCTCATTCCGCAAGTGGACTTAACAGGCCCCACACCCAGGGGCTAACTCCCCCCCTCCCCCCCCCCCCCCCCCCTTTCATTCAATCCAAGTTGAGTCAGCTGGGACAACCAGTAGAACAACCAGCCCCCTCACCGCAAGCTCATGAACAATAGCAGTGGAACCTGTAAAGTCTACACTGCAACTGAACTTAATAGCCTCACACTGCAGTCAGCAGCCCAGGAACCATTCTTACAGAACACCCTCAGCTACCCAGGGCCAATGGGGTAGCCTCCACAGTGTCAGTCATGACGCCACCCCAAGTTGAGTCAGCAGCCCCCACACAAACAAGGGCCTGTAAGGCCAGCTTCGCACAGTAGAACCACCAGCCCCTCTCTGCTCACTTCAAATGGAGCCACTAAACCCTCTACCAGTATACACTGCAAGTCCAGACAGCAGCCCACACCAGTGGAGCCCTCTCACAGATGGAGCCCAGCAAGGAAGTACCAGCTGCCACACAAACAGTGGTTAATCGAGCTCCCAGAATAATGCCAGTGGAGAAACCAGCCCTCGCACTGCAAATGGATTCAGCAACCCCAAAAATTTCAGGGGAGCCATGAACTACATGTATATGTACTTGCCCCCACTACCCGTCCTTCAATGAAAGAGGGGCCAATCAGCCAATGGGACAGTACAACCACCAACCCTCCTCATTGGTCAGGGGACATGTACCAAGAACAACTTAACAGGCCCACCACACACTGGTGCCAGCCCTCGTCCCTCCCCCCCACCCCCCCCCCCCCTCCCTCTTCTCACTACCTGTCCTTTACTGCAAGTTGCGTCAGCAGACCAGGGGCCAATGGGGCTAAGAACTACCACTCCCCCTCACTGCAATCACACACTACGTACCTTTGGAACCAACCAATAACCCAAGTGATATCAATACTGCAAAACCTGACCCCCACACTACCAGCAAGGAAGCACCAGCTGCCACACAACCAGAGGATCAATGTGGCCCCCACTTAATGCCAGTGGAGAAGGCAGCCCTCACACTGCAAATGGAGTCAGTAACTCCATGCAACAATTTCAGGGGACATGTGCATGTACGCACATGTACCAATGGAATCACACATGCCCCACCAATGGAACCAGTGGAACGTTTAGCCCTCACAGCAAGTGAACTTATTACTTAGCAGTCCCCACAACACCCCCTCCCACTACCTGTCCTTCACTGAACGAGGGGGCTAATGGGACCATCCCCACACAGTACAACTACCAGCCTTCCTCATAGCAAGCCAATGGAACCATTAACTCCCAAGCTAATTGAACTTAATAACCTCACACTGCAAGTCCAGTCAAAAGCGCTGCACAACCAGTGGAGCCACCAGCCCTTCCACATATGGTGTTATTAGACCATTCACTGCCAGCAGGAGGGTCAATGGGGCCCCCATAACAGTGCTCATTGACCCTGGTTCAAGATACATTGGTCAAGGATGATGGCGGTCGTACCACTGACGATGGTGGTTGTGTTAGTGACAGGGAGTGAGCAGCCCCTAAATTACCAAAAGAGCCACTAGCCCCACCCCCACATAGCCAGGGGCTAATGGGGCCAGGCCCGTCACTGCAAGTTCCCTCAGCAGCCCTGGGGCCAAAGAGGCCATCCCCACACAGCAGAACCACAAGCACCCTTACTGCAAGTGCACACTATATACCTTTGGAACCATTAAGCCCCATGCTGCAATTTAAATTATTAATAATAGCCTCACATTCCAAATAGTGGAGCCAACAAGTGGACTTAACAGGCCCCACACCCAGGGGCCAACCCCCCCCCCCTCCCCCCCCCCCCCCCTTTCGTTCAATGCAAGTTGAGTCAGCTGGGACCCCCACATAGTAGAACAACCAGCCCCCTCACCGCAAGCTCATGAGCAATAGCAGTGGAACCTGTAAAGTCTACACTGCAACTGAACTTAATAGCTGCAGTCGCAGCCCATGGAACCATTCTTACAGAACACCCTCAGCTACCCAGGGCTAATGGGGTAGCCTCCACAAAGTCAGTCAAGACGCCACCCCAAGTTGAGTCAGCAGCCCCCACACAAACAAGGGCCTGTAAGGCCAGCTCCGCACAGTAGAACCACCAGCCCCTCTCTGCTCACTTCAAATGGAGCCACTAAACCCTCTACCAGTACACACTGCAAGTCCAGACAGCAGCCTACACCAGTGGAGCCCTCTCACAGATGGAGCCCAGAAAGGAAGTATCAGCTGCCACACAACCAGTGGTCAATCAAGCCCCCAGAATAATGCCAGTGGAGAAACCAGCCCTCACACTGCAAATGGATTCAGCAACCCCAAAAATTTCAGGGGAACCATGAACTACATGTATATGTACTTGCCCCCACTACCTGTCCTTCAATAATAGAGGGGCCAATCAGCCAATGGGACAGTACAACCACCAACCCTCCTCATTGGTCAGGGGACATGTACCAAGAACAACTTAACAGGCCCACCACACACTGGTGCCAGCCCTTGCCCCTCTCACCCCCTCACCCCCCCTCTTCTCACTACCTGTCCTTTACTGCAAGTTGTGTCAGCAGACCAGGGGCCAATGGGGCCAAGAACTACCACTCCCCTTCACTGCAATCACACACTACGTACCTTTGGAACCTGCAACCAATAACCCAAGTGAAATCAATACTGCAAAACCTGACCCCCACATGTACACTGCCAGCAAGGGAGCACCAGCTGCCACACTACCAGAGGATCAATGTGGCCCCCACGTAATGCCAGTGGAGAAGGCAGCCCTCACACTGTAAATGGAGTCAGTAACCCCATGCAACAATTTCAAGGGACATGTGCATGTACGCAATGGAATCACACATACCCCCCTTCAAACACTACCAATGGAACCAGTGGAACATTTAGCCTGTCCTGTAGGCAGCTCTACACAAACATTGGAGCTACCAGTCTTCTCACAAATAGAGTTATCATACCCCCACACTGCTAGCAGAAATGTGGCCCCCACAATAATGCCAGTGGAGATGCCAGCCATCACACAGCAAATGGAGTCGGCATCCCCAACAATTTTAGGGGAGCCACTAACTACATGTATCAATAACACATGCCCTCACTACCAGATGAACCATTAACCCTCACTCCGCATGTGGACCTAGCAGGTCCCACGCACTGGAACCTGCCCACCCCCACCCCCCCCCCCCCACTACCTTTCTATTGCTGCATGTAAGTTGAGTCATCAGTTGAGGGGCCACTGGGATGAGCCACCAGCCCCCTCACCTCAAGCTTGTGAACAATACCAGTGGAACCTGTAAAGTGTGCCCTACAACTGAACTTAATAGCCTCACATGTCCATGCAGTCAGCAGCCCATGCACGACTTATGGAACCATTCCAGGGCCAATGGGGTTGCCTCCACAAATCCAGTGAAGACGCCACCCCAAGTTGCATCAGCAGCCCCCACACAAACAGGGGCCTGTAGGGGCCAGCTCCGCACAGTAGAACCACCAGCCCCTCTCTGCTCACTTCAAATGGAGCCACTAGACACACTGCAAGTCCAGCCAGCCATCTGCTGCCACATAACCAGGAGTCACCCCACAATAATGCCAGTGGAGACCCCAGCCCCCTGAACTACATGTACCAACAGAGCCACACATTCCCTGCTTCCCTGCTCCTAACACAACACATGGTACCAGTGGAACCATTAGCCCTCACTGCAATTGGACTTAGCACTGGAGCTAGCCTCCCCCCCAAACTGCATATGGACTTGGCACCCGGACACTTTTAGGGGAGCCATCATGTTTATTACCAGTCCCCATTGGAGCCACTAACAAATAGAAACACAACTACTGAAGTTGCCTTTCATTTGCAGTGGGTTCATGTGTATACCTGTTGTCTGTATCTGTTTATCTGAGGTTTAGTGAAGCCTTGTTATTGGCGGGTGAATATCATTACCTGCCCTAACAGATTTAGGGTCATGGTAGTTGGTTTATATAGGCAAGCAAGGCATACAAGAAGGTTTGAGTTGTACATTTCTTTTCTAAAATGTACATGTACCCTCTTGCTGGAAACTAATGCTTTATGTACATGTAGTAATAAGTACCATTTTAAATGTCATAAAAAGTAACAAGTGGAATATACAACTGCATGTAAATTGCACACGTAGACACAGTCCATAAAGGCAACAATATTGTGCATCACACCTTGCTTTCTTCCCAAGTGAAGTTAGCAGACCCCACACTTTCAGCAAAGTCACCAGCCTCCTCACTACCAGTGTAACCCACACATTAAGGCTAACCATTTGTAGAGTATGGGCATTATTATGGTGGCCCCATTGACCCTGGTTGTGTGCAGCTGCTAGCTCCACTGCTGGCAGTGAATGGTCTGATAACACCATATGTGAAAGGGCTGGTGGCTCCACTGGTTGTGCAGCACTTTTGACTGGACTTGAAGTGTGAGGTTATTAAGTTCCCTTGCAGTGTGGGAGTTAATGGTTCCATGGGCTTGCTATGAGGAAGGCTGGTAGTTGTACTGTGTGGGGATGGTCCCATTAGCCCCCTCCTTCAGTGAAGGACAGGTATTGGGGGGGGGGGGGGGGGGGAGCGTTGTGGGGACATCTAAGTAATAAGTCCACTTGCTGTGAGGGCTAAAAGTTCCACTGGTTCCATTGGTAGTGTTTGAAGGGGGGCATGTGTGATTCCATTGGTACATGTACATGTGCGTACATGCACATGTCCCCTGAAATTGTTGCATGGGGTTACTGACTCCATTTGCAGTGTGAGGGCTGCCTTCTCCACTGGCATTAAGTGGGGGCCACATTGATCCTCTGGTTGTGTGGCAGCTGGTGCTCCCTTGCTGGCAGTGTACATGTGGGGGTCAGGTTTTTCAGTATTGATTTCACTTGGGTTATTGGTTGCAGGTTCCAAAGGTACGTAGTGTGTGATTGCAGTGAAGGGGAGTGGTAGTTCTTGGTCCCTGGTCTGCTGACGCAATTTGCAGTAAAGGACAGGTAGTGAGAAGAGGGGGGGTGAGGGGGGGGAGAGGGGCAAGGGCTGGCACCAGTGTGTGGTGGGCCTGTTAAGTTGTTCTTGGTACATGTCCCCTGACCAATGAGGAGGGTTGGTGGTTGTACTGTCCCATTGGCTGATTGGCCCCTCTTTCATTGAAGGACAGGTAGTGGGGGCAAGTACATATACATGTAGTTCATGGTTCCCCTGAAATTTTTGGGGTTGCTGAATCCATTTGCAGTGCGAGGGCTGGTTTCTCCACTGGCATTATTCTGGGAGCTCAATTTGACCACTGGTTGTGTGGCAGCTGATACTTCCGTGCTGGGCTCCATCTGTGAGAGGGCTCCATTGGTGTGGGCTGCTGTTTGGACTTGCAGTGTGTACTGGTAGAGGGTCTAGTGGCTCCGTTTGAAGTGAGCAGAGAGGGGCTGGTGGTTCTACTGTGTGGAGCTGGCCCTACAGGACCTTGTTTGTGTGGGGGCTGCTGACTCAACTTGGGGTGGCGTCTTGACTGACTTTGTGGAGGCTACCCCATTGGCCCTGGGTAGCTGAGGGTGTTCTGTAAGAATGGTTCCATGGGCTTCTGACTGCGGCTATTAAGTTCAATTGCAGTGTAGACTTTACAGGTTCCACTGCTATTGCTCATGAGCTTGCGGTGAGGGGGCTGGTTGTTCTACTATGTGGGGGGTCGGGGGGTCTCAGCTGACTCAACTTGCATTGAACGAAGGGGGGAGGGGGGGGGGGTTGGCCCCTGGGTGTGGGGCCTGTTAAGTCCACTTGAGGAGTGAGGGCTAATGGTTGATCTGTTAGTGAGGTGATCACGTGTTGTTGGTACATGTAGTTCATGGCTCCCCTGAAATGGTTGGAGATGCTGATTCCATTTGCAGCCTGAGGGCTGGCATCTCCACTGGCATTATTTTGGGGGTACATCCTAGCTGTCAGTGTGGGGGTCTGATGATCTGTCTGCGAGAGGGCTGGTGTCTCCACTGGCATTGTGGACGCTAGCTCCATTGATCAGGTTAGCTGGTGGCTCCCTTACTGGAATTATGGGGCCTATTAATTCCACTTGTTGGCTCCACTATTTGGAATGTGAGGCTATTATTAATAATTTAAATTGCAGCATGGGGCTTAATGGTTCCAAAGGTATATAGTGTGCACTTGCAGTAAGGAGGCTTGTGGTTCTGCTGTGTGGGGATGGCCTCTTTGGCCCCAGGGCTGCTGAGGGAACTTGCAGTGAAGGGCCTAGCCCCATTAGCCCCTGGCTATGTGGGGGTGGGGCTGGTGGCTCTTTTGGTAATTTAGGGGCTGCTCACTCCCTGTCACTAACACAACCACCATCGTCAGTGTTACGGCCGCCATCATCCTTGACCAATGTATCTTGAACCAGGGTCAATGAGCATTATTATGGGGGCCCCATTGACCCTCCTGCTGGCAGTGAACGGTCTGATAACACCGTATGTGGAAGGGCTGGTGGCTCCACTGGTTGTGCAGCGCTTTTGACTGGACTTGCAGTGTGAGGTTATTATGTTCAATTGCAGCTTGGGAGTTAATGGTTCCATTGGCTTGCTATGAGGAAGGCTGGTAGTTGTACTGTGTGGGGATGGTCCCATTAGCCCCCTCATTCAGTGAAGGACAGGTAGTGGGAGGGGGTGTTGTGGGGACTGCTAAGTAATAAGTTCACTTGCTGTGAGGGCTAAACGTTCCACTGGTTCCATTGGTGGGGCATGTGTGATTCCAAATGTTGGTACATGTGCGTACATGCACATGTCCCCTGAAATTGTTGGGGCTACCAACTCAATTTACAGTCTGAGGGCTGCCTTCTCCACTGGCATTAAGTGGGGGCCACATTGATCCTCTGGTTGTGTGGCAGCTGGTGGTCCCTTGCTGGTAGTGTGGGGGTCAGGTTTTGCAGTATTGAGTTCACTTGCAGTATGGGGGTTAATGGTTGGTTTCAAAGGTAGTGTGTGATTGCAGTGATGCGGAGTGGTAGTTCTTGGCCCCATTGGCCCATGGACTGCTGACGCAACTTGCAGTGAAGGACAGGTAGTGAGCAGAGGGGGGCTGAGAGGGGGGAGGGGCGAGGGCTAGCACCAGTGTGTGGTGGGCCGGTTAAGTCCACTTGCATTGAGTGATAATGGTTCAACTGGTAGTGACAGCATGTGTTCTTGGTACATGTCCCCTGACCAATGAAGAGGGTTGATGGTTGTACTGTCCCATTGGCTGATTGGCCCCTCTTTCATTGTATAGGACAGGTAGTGGGGGGGGGGGGGGGAGGGGGGGGGACTGCTACGTATTAACTATGAGGACTTAAAGTTCCACTTGTGTTTGATGGGCCTTTGGGGTTTCTTTGGTACATGCAAGTACATTTACATGTAGTTCATGGCTCCCCTGAAATTTTTGGGGTTGCTGAATCCATTTGCAGTGCGAGGGCTGGTTTCTCCACTGGCATTATTATGCGGGCTCAATTGACCACTGGTTGTGTGGCAGCTGGTACTTCCTTGCTGGGCTCCATCTGTGAGAGGGCTCCACTGGTGTGGCCTGCTGTCTGGACTTCCAGTGTGTACTGGTAGAGGGTCTAGTGGCTCTATTTGAAGTGAGCAGAGAGGGGCTGGTGGTTGTATTGTGTGGGGCAGGCCCTATTGGCCCTTGTTTGTGTAGGGGCTGCTGACTCATCTTGGGGTGGCATCTTCACTGACTTTGTGGAGGCTACCCCATTGGCCCTGGGTAGCTGAGGGTGTTCTGTAAGAATGGTTCCATGGGCTGCTGACTGCTGTGTGAGGCTTTATTAAGTTCAGTTCCAGTGTAGACTTTACAGGTTCCGCTGCTATTGTTCATGAGCTTGCGGTGAGGGGGCTGGTGGTTCTACTGTGTGGGGATCCCAGCTGACTCAACTTGCATTGAAGGAAAGGTAGTGGGGGGGGGGGGGGGGGGTTGGCCCCAGTGAGTGGGACCTGTTAAGACCACTTGCGGAGTGAGGGCTAGTGGTTGATCTGGTAGTGAGGTCATCACGTGTTGTTGGTACATGTAGTTCATGGCTCCCCTGAAATTGTTGGGGATGCTGATTCCATTTGCAGCCTGAGGGCTGGCATCTCCATTGGCATTATTCTGGGGGCCACATCCCTCCTGGCAGTGTGGGGGTCAGATGATCTATTTGTGAGAGGGCTGGTGTCTCCACTGGCATTGTGGATGCTAGCTCCATTGGCCAGGTTAGCTGGTGGCTCCCTTGCTGGAATTATGGGGCCTGTTAATTCCACTTGTTGGCTCCATATTTGGAATGTGAGGCTATTTTAATTGCAGCATGGGGCTTAATGGTTCCAAAGGTATATAGTGTGCACTTGCAGTGAGGGGGCTTGTGGTTCTGTAGTGTGGGGATGGCCTCTTTGGCCCCAGGGCTGCTGAGCGAACTTGCAGTGAAGGGCCTAGCCCCATTAGCCCCTGCCTATGTGGGGGTGGGGCTGGTGGCTCTTTTGGTAATTTAGGGGCTGCTCACTCCCTATCACTAACACAACATTATCGTCAGTGGTACGACCGCCATCACTACCTTTCTCAATCTCTCCATCCTCGTCCAATGTATCTTGAATATCGATCGTCGTATTCGTACAGTTCTAACTCATCCGCCGACTGATTCAGTGAAACTCGACGAGCTCGCGTTCACTCGTGTTATACGTCACCATATCGTTTATCTACACCGAAAAACAACCGTAAGTCTATACTAACAAGCACTACAATTCAGCCGCCCGTTTGTTTGGTGACCTTATAGGTGTGGTTATCACGCCCTATAGGAATAGTTGAATATTCATGCACTCCGGAGAATGGAAACTGTTCCGTGCACATATAAAGGCGCGATTCGAGCGGGAAACGTGTACTTACTTTGCACAGCTGTTTCTCCGTAACGGATGGCATGAAAATTAACGAACAGAACAAATCAATAGGTATAGGACCTCCCTACCTACAAACCGAATTTGAAGCGATTTGATTACTCCTACCGAAAGTTATGGTGGGTTTGAACCCGGTGGGGTATCGGACGTTGCAATACTGGCACGGAGTAAGTGCAAGACCCCAAAATATGTTTTAGCATAGAGAAATGGTGTAGTATGAAGTGCTGAAAATAGGAAGTCAAGAGCTCAAACCGTGTGGAAGATATAGCGCTTTGAATTGGATGTTATATATATAAATTCACAAGCATCAAAATCGCATAGAATGTTCCATATATATATATAATTATATATATATGGGATTTATTATGACTACTACAGAAACAATAACACATTAAATAAAAATTATATTATATAGCCATAACACTAACACTAAAAATAAACATAATCTAGAACCTAGACAACATCGCCCTAGAGTTTGCCCTCACCAGGGAGATATTTAGCCGTGCATAAAGTTCAAAGGTTGCCATGGACTTTGGCACACAGCCATGGACAGCAAGGCGAGATGCAAGTTTAGAAAAAGATTGCTGAGCCTCCTTGCCCCATGCCCCATAAGACTCCACCACAAGAGGGATGGAGACCCACCCACCCCAACTCTGCACACTTTGCATCATTGGCAGTGTGCTTCCTAAGCTCAGCCGCCTCTGATGCTGCACCTGCTCTTGCTCCCGCTGCAGACAAAACATTGGAGTTTAGCGGTGAGACAACAGAGATGTCAAAGGCGGCTGGCTTTCCTCGATCCCAGTCCTGTACAAGAATATCGGCCGGTCTTGACTGGGAGTATGTTTAATCATATAGATTGATTGCTTACTTTTAAAAGTAAAAAAAATACTTGTGTATGAGTTTTTATAAATGTCTTGTTTTGTTCTTTAGAGTGCAGTGTGATATTGTAGTATATTGTCGTATTGGAGAAGACATCGCCTCATTACGTAGAGAGCGAGCGAAAGAAAATCGACTCCGCTATCACAGAACAAGCAATCGCTATAGCGATCGTTTTAAATCACGTAGAGTAGACTGTAAAACCTGACCGTAAATGTCAAGAAAACTTGTGTTCAAGACAAGACAAAATCGCGGGTCCGTTACACGTAACACGAGGCACGGGCACGCTGAACTTCAGAAGCCATCTATTAGAATCGCCGTTACTTTTTGTTTAGCATCCGTACAGAAGCTATGTTGCTTGCTATTTTATATAAAGAATACAGTTGTAAAGACAAAACCGCAGGGGTCCCTTGCTTACGCAAGTAAGCACCACGCGCTTACGTAAGAATGCAATGATCTATGGTTAATAACTATACATGTGATTATTAATAACAATTAATGATCAATGCCGGTCGATTTGGTTAGCCTTTTTGCCTTGCTAGTGTGGAAGCGCCTTTAGGAATCTTTCTCTTTTGTTCGGAATTTCCTATTAGTGAATGTTAATATTATTCATTATGGGTCTGAAAGGGGGGGTTGCAACCCCCCCAACCCCCCCCCTGGATCCGCCACTGCTGAGCTGTATTCTGCAAAAGTAGCGGCGATTCTAAAAGATGGCTTCTGAAGTTCAGTGTGCGCGTTAATTCCTCGTATAACGGACCCGCAATTTTGTCTTGTCCTGAACACAAGCTTTCTGTGACATTTTCAGTCAGTGTAGAAGGTTTTACAGTCTACTCTACGTGATTTAAAACGATGGCTATAGCGATTGCTTGTTCTGTGATAGCGGAATCGATTTTCTTTCGCTCGTCCATATGCATATGATTCATAATCAGTGCAACCATGCAAGAGGCGATATGATGTATACTTAAGTCTTCGGCAATATCACACTGCACTCTATAGAACAAATATATAAACTCTTACTCAAGTATGCATGCTGTTTTGTTACTTTAAAAAGTAAGCATATATATTATTAAACATGACCTACATGTATGAGAGATCGAGGCACCGTATACATGTGGAGAGCGCTAGATGGCTAATGAATGAGAAGGATCAAAACATATGCAACATCTTTTGACTTTGATTTCCATGCATGCGTGCACTAAAAAGAAAGAGTACCTGTGGATGAAATCTGCGAGCACATCCCATGTTTCAAGCATCCGATTGTAGTACGTACATAGATCCAGCAATTCTTATAATCGTAAATTGCTGAATTATTTAATATATACAATTTCCGTTTTTGCATGCAGTTTTATGCCGGTAGTGATTTGAGCATGATATAAGAAAGAAAGCGCTGGCGGCTGGGGCGAAGCCCCAGACCCCGCTGGGGGAGCTTACAGCGCTTCCCCAGGCCCCCTAGCTGGGCGGGCGGGGTCCCCATCCCGCACCCTCCCCCTCTTTAATTCATTATTATTCATGAACAACCCCCCTTTTCTAAAATCCTGGATTCGCCCCTGCAGTTATATAATGAAAACAATTTAAAACCAAGACAGAAGTTCTTTCACGACATAAGATGTAATAAATAGCTGATTTATAATTTAAACACAAGACAGAATTTACAAATGTACATGTATATAAAGCAATTTAAACACAAGACAGAAGCCGGCTATATAATGAAAACAATTTCAAAACAAGACAGAAGTTCTTTCACGATATCAGATGTTTAATGTAATAAATAGCTGATTCTTCGTATACGATGTTTCTGGGCTGTGGTTCATCCTTTGCAGGAGCGTGATCATTAGCTACAATGTAAAGAATAGATTCCGATTTGCCACCTCAAATAATCTTACATGTATGCGTACCTCACGGTAGAGGACATCCAAGCAAGGGTATTTGCTTGAGGGCCCCTAAAACCTTCATCTATTGCAATCCCGAACAACGAGTGTTAGACTGCCTCTACCTGTGCGATAAAATACATAAGATTTTTACACCAACTTACACTAACGCACTTACTAAGATATTATTGATTGGCCATCTTGAAAAATAGATTTTCAAGTTCCAATTTTTTGCCTCAGGCAGTGCTGATAGTAATGGAAAATTGGAGGTGGCATGCAGTCTTCTTTTTCTGTTTTTGGCATGAAGAGTGTTCACAGTGATTTTGATGTATACTGACAGATATTGTTCTTAAAAATAACAAACCTAGAGCATGTTTGAACAATATACTTCAATGTAATCTTCATGTCACTAAATCAAAATTGACAAGAATGTTAGTATCCACACAGTATTGGCTTACTTGTTGACATATAGGGTGGAATTTTCCCTGCCTTCAACAATTTTAGTTTTCATAGAAGCACCTCTCTGATAGGGATTCCACTGGGTTCACTTCTGGAATTGGTTGTCTAAAACTGGGTACTAAATCTTTATATGTATAACTGTGTGCTGCTTTGGAGAACCCAAAAACCATCATATAAAAGTAATGATATGAAATGAAAAGCAATAATAACCGCGGGCATGTTTTATACCTTGTTTTGCTTACTGGGTCTCCACTGCTAGTGGTGTGCATTCCAGCCCAATTCGGAGCACTTTGGGTCATTCAAAATATGCTTGCGACACTCCACCACTAAAGCTGCAGACCCTGCCATCACTCCAACTAAAGCTGCAGACCCTGCCATCACTCCCACTAAAGCTGCAGACTCTCCCATCACTCCCACTAAATCTGCAGACCCTGCCATCACTCCCACTAAAGCTGCAGACCCTGCTATCACTTCCACTAAAGCTGCAGACCCTGCCATCACTCCCACTAAAGCTGCAGACCCTGCCTGCCATCACTCCCACTAAAGCTGCAGACCCTGCCATCACTCCCACTAAAGCTGCAGACCCTACCATCACTCCCACTAAAGCGCTGCAGACCCTGCCATCACTCCCACTAAAGCTGCAGACCCTGCCATCACTTCCACTAAAGCTGCAGACCCTGCCATCACTCCCACTAAAGCTGCAGACCCTACCATCACTCCCACTAAAGCGCTGCAGACCCTGCCATCACTCCCACTAAAGCTGCAGACCCTGCCATCACTCCCACTAAAGCTGCAGACCCTGCCATCACTCCCACTAAAGCTGCAGACCCTGCCATCACTCCCACTAAAGCTGCAGACCCTGCCATCACTCCCACTAAAGCTGCAGACACTGCCATCACTCCCGCTTCAGACAAAATAGAAGGGTTTAGCAGTGAGGTAACAGTAAGATCAAATGCAACTGGCTTCCCAAGAGACCAGTTGGGGACCAGAACATCTGCCAGTCTGGTGTTGTGTTTGTCATGCCCAAACCTTGACTTGGGCAGATACATTAGCTTGCCTACAACACTCCACAAAAACATCACGGAGTTTATTGTGGTGGGAAACCACATCACCCCCATGCTTGCAAGTAATAGCATGGTGGCCCAGTGGATCCAAGGCAAGACTTGGACAGAAGGTGCAATTGAAGCCCTGAGCCAAATCCATACCCAGCCACTACTTGGAATTCCAGAGGGTCCATGTGCAGGTTAAGACCTGGTGAGAGAAGAACTGAAAGCCAGGCCACTGCATTGGGGGAAGAAACTGATAGCAAACATGCTCTGTCAGGTAAGGATGAATGGTCAAAAAGAAGCTTAAATTGGTGGTTCTCAATCTTACTAGACAGAGCATGCTGATGGCACAGTAAGGAGACAATGTCATCTAGAGTGATGACATCAGCAGATGGAGTGAGTGCTTTGAAGAGGTTTACTGAAGTATGCAGGTGGGACATGGACACTGAACACTGCTCAGATGCACTTACAGATGAAATGTAGGCTGCTGCTGAGTGGTGTGAAAGGCTACGTAGACCCAGCCCACCTCTGCTAAGAGAGAGTGGGGCCTGTTCCCAGGAGTTGCCAAAGGCATCAACTGCAGTGCATTCAGCAAAAGCATATATCATGAATGTCATTATCAAACATTTGCAGTGCATCAGCCATAAGAGAGGGAAGAGTAGAACGAGCAAGATATATCATCTTACAGAAACTGCCTCACTGATGAAGCAGAAGAAGTGCCACCTGAGGATCCTCAGAACCAACATCCTCCAACATGTGCAGAAGCTCATGTACATGTACCTTTGCATGTTTCTGAGATCAGTGCATATTTGGCACAGATGACAAAGTCATCAATTGGAGCACTCAAGATTTCAAAGTTGAGTTCTTTTGAAGACTTCATCTCAGATAGGAAGATGCTCAAATCGCCTGTACTGTACAATAATATTAATATTCATGCTTAGCAAGGTTGTCACAGAATTTTACATACTACCACATCCAATACTTTATACCATTGGAAAAGTGGTATTTGTTGCCAAATCACTATAGAGACTTGTCACATGTTTCTAAAGTACCTGAACACTGACATTAAAGGTAGAGGTACTGTTTGTTTTTTTTCTACTGTTGCACTTATTAAGACTTCCATTCTGTACATTATTGTCATTTTTGGAATTTTACAAGTACTCCATGGTCCAATAGGTAAATAACCCCCCCCCCCCCCCCCCCCCCCCCCCATACCAATAATGAGCTGTATGTCAAATTTAGCATAACACATTGTGATATACATCAAAAGTGATGTCATTAAACTAAAAGCATATCCAGCAGCCTCATTAAATACAATGATTGCATGTATACATACGGAACAGCCAAGTCGCATGTCAGAGGCTCCATCATTTGACACTGTGGAACTAGGAATCTCCCTCAATCCTCAAATGCACTACAACAGTGACTGCCATCTTTTGGATGCCAAATCTAGCTTGCATGACTACCTGCACACTACAAATGTTTATTGTTATTGATTGTAGCTATGGTTGTTATGCACGTGTACAAGAAGTTACAGCATACCTGATTTAGAATGAAATAGAAAATTAAGAAATCAGCAACAAATCCATGCATGAAAATTAGCCCCCCCTGAGTAAGGGCACACAGACCAGCCTTGGTGCCTATGTTTGTGACAACAATTGAGTTACATACTACATAGAGCATTACAATGGAAGGTCCCATGGTGTATAAACTGTTGATACAGTCTGGCTGAGTGCTTTGTTACAGGTTATGCTAGGATACAATAAACATTGCTGGACAGACCAGTTGAACACTACTTATGAATAATTCATCATGATGGAGTGATGAAACTTCAGGTGCTATGACTATATACATAGTATGGCATGAGGGTGCCCCTCCCTACCATCACACCCTTCCCTACCATCACACCCCTCCCTACCATCACACCCCTCCCTACCATCACACCCCTCCCTACCATCACACCCTCCCTACCACCACACCCTACTCTTTGGTTACCAGAATTGTACATGCATGCATGTGCAAGTAACAAATATGTTTTTGTGCCACTCGACTACTGCATAACTTCACTCCATAAAACCTGTCAATTGCTGATTACTACTTGTATTAGTTTCTCCCACATCAAAAATGTGCACATGCACCTAGCATATGACCTGAGGAATGCACTGGTAACAGTTTATGTAGATTTGCAAGAATTTTGATAGTTGTACTACATGGATCCTTATACATGTATAGATGCACTTTGCTATACAATGAAGTTGATGTGGTATCATTTTAGTGGGATTTGGATTGGCCATGTACTCAGAAACCAAACAAACACAAGTGGATGTGTGGCAGCAAAATTCAGCTAGTTAATAACTGATGTTAACTCTTGTGCTATTAGCTTTAAATTTCAGTTGATAGTAAAATTCACCACACGTTTACTGCACTTAGCCAACTGAAATAACAATGAAGAGACAAAATGGGTTTTGCACCTACTAAATGCTGTCACTAAAACCGTATACATATTCACAGTGAGCCGAGAACATGTTGGCTACAAGGTCTGGTTTGGTATACTGAACCAAGCCAAAGAGTAATAAAACCAGGACTTCACAGTTACAACTGAAACTTTTGGATAGGATATCCTATGCTTGATGAAAAGCACTGAATGAACTTCTGAGCAACACAAAATAAATGATTGAAAATATGCATCTCATCAGTTTCTACATGTGCACTGTAGTCCTCTGAACAATTATAACAGCTCCTCCACAATCTGCCGACTATCTGACTTTAGCACCTTCTCAAGTCCAAGACATGTCACTGCAAGTTTCGTTTTCACTATAATCACATTAAGGCTAGGAGGCTGAAGTACTATATGTGAGCCAACCATGTCTACCAGAGATTTTGCCCTCTGGTGGGCCATTGATCCTTTAGGCATGTGCCAAGGAAGACAGGTTAGATATTCCAGTAAGCCATGCTTCACTAGAACTTGTCTCTCCTTCTCTCCCTGAAGAACAACTTGCAAACCTAGCACAACCACTTCCAAACACCTCATGGAGATGTCAATTTCAGACAGTGACCTCCATTTGGAGCACCTATACAGCAGCTTCATATATGGCAATATGTCATCCCACTTGTATCCATATACAGTTGATGCCCACTTGTACAATTGTTTAGAGTCAGCACAAAGAAGGAACTCTTTCAAAAAATCCAATGCTTTAGGAGCTTTGAAGCTTTCTTTATTAGCTAAAACCAACAAAGAAATAACTATGGAAGCAAAAAACCTGTGAGGTAAGGCATAAGTGATAATGTATAGTACATTAGAGTAGCCACTGACTTACTTGATAAGGTTGGAGTCATTTTTCACGCATTCTGCTTGATCCATTCCTTCCAATACTGTTGGTGTGATACACATGGAGGAAGCACCCATTATTGCATTGATGACATGTGGCTTGACAAGGTAGTAATGTGATTTGTAGTTGTATGAAAGATTTTCTAAGCAACACAGAACCTTCATTCTGACCACGTGGCTGAATGAAGGTGTCACTAAACATCCAA
>OX442425.1:1434235-1641994 GCA_949361645.1 Spongilla lacustris
GGGGTGTATAATTCAAATTATGCGATACTGCTTACGCACGTTTGGGTCTGGGTATGAGACTATATATTTAAAAAAAAAACCGCGCTCTTTATTTTTCTGATAATGGTAGGTAGCAACTTTAGCTGGGGGTCTCTCTGCCTTTCTAGATACGTCACACGATTGAATACGAAGACGACCTGCCACATCATTTCGGCCACCCTTGCGTGATTACTAGCGATAGGTTGCGCGCTGGGCCGGAAATTTTTTTTTAAAAGGAATAAATTTGGGATCGTTCACGAGAGAAGGGACCTATATATAGCGCATATTATAAAAAAATGCTATAAAAATGACATTACGTTTGAATTGCTATAACTTTCGAACGGTTAAGGCTATCAACTTGCTATTTTCGGCACTTCATACTACACCATTTATCTATGGTTAAGCATATTTTGAGGTCTTGAACATGCTCCATGCCAGTAAAGCAACATCCGATACCCCAAGGGGTTCAAACTCGCCCCAACTTTCGGCAGGAATACAGTGGAAATCATGGTACTTGATCCTAAAATTTTTCTTCATATGAATTAGGTTTACTTGAATTTATTTTGATTGATATGCACAGAAATGAAAATCTGACAGCGCACGTTTGTTACATAAGTATTTGCCAATATGCAATCATAAATAGTACTCATCACGTGACGTTTTGGTTTCACTATGCTCTTTGGTAGTAAACAAATTACTATTTCAAGTTTTTGGTGAATTTTTCTCTCGATTGCTTATGGATTGTTATGAATCGTGGTGTATAAGAAGAGAGGGGGTTCCCCCATCATTTCCTCGAGTTGGATTTTTAGCCCGGTAAAACGTAACGGCGTTTTCGATACAGACGCCATGTTTTATATGGTTTTGTGTTAGGTGAGCAACTTCGCTTTGCGCCATTTCTATGACTCAGAAATTTACGAGAGAGTAGTACCTCAGTACTTTATTGTTGGAGATCTATTTTGCTGTGCCAATGCGCAGTGTATCGCTAAAAAAAATGCCTTCAAAGAAATCTGGCCTAAAAACGTAGCCATTTTGCAATGAATCCATTAAAATAGCTTCGTTATTGAAGTTAACCTCTGTTTATTCGATTATGGCTGAGGGCGTTGGTTGTGTTGTTGGCAAGGAAAACGGTTCAGTACAAGCCAAATCACTCATCGCTTGCCGTGAAAGGCTAGTCCTGACCTCACCTCGTGGCCGGGTCTCCCTTTGGAAATTTTCATTTTCCACAAAGTGGTTTCCATGCAGACTCTGCTGCTTGGCTAGCTTTTCTCGGTAAGCGGTGAGTGATTTGGCTCTGTAATGAACCGTTTTCCTTGTCAACAACACAACCAACGCCCTCAGCCATAATCGAATAAACGGAGGATAACTTCAATAACGTACCTATTTTAATGTCATTCATTGCAAATGGCTACGTTTTAAGCCAGATTTCTTTAAAGGCATTTTGTTAGCGAGACGCTGCGCATTGGCACAGCAAAACAGAGCTCCAACGATAAAGTACTGAGTGTACTACTCTCTCGTAAATTTCTGAGTCATAGAAATGGCGCAAAGTGAAGTTGCTCACCTAACATAAAGCCATATAAAACATGGCGTCTGTATCGAAAACACCGTTCCCTTTTACCGGACTAAAATTCCAACTCGACCAAACGATGGGGAAACGCCCTCTCTTCTTATATACCACGATTCGTAACAATCCATAAGCAATCGAGAGAGAAATTCACCTAAAACTTTAAATGGTAATTTGTTAATTACCAAAGAGCATAGTGAAACCAAAAAGTCACGTGATGAGTTTTATTTATGAACGCAAATTGGCCAATGCTTATGTAACAAATGTGCGTTGTCAGATTTTCATTTCTGTGCATATCAATCAAAATAAATTCAAGTAAACATAATTTCGATTAAGAAAAATTTTAGGATCAAGTACCACGATTTCCACTGTACTCAAATCACTCCAAATTCGGTTTGTATATGATGAGGTCCCTTAACTATTAGATTGTTTTCTTATGTCATCCGTTACGGAGATCCAGTTGAACAAACTACGTGCACTTTTTCTCGCTATATTCGCGCCAATGATATAACCACCGCCTCCCCATACATCAAATCATTCGCCGGAATCGAGCGCAAAAACGTGCGCGCAGTTTGTTCAACTGTATCTCTGTAACAGATGGCATAAAAATTAACGAACAGAACAATCCAATAGCTAAGGGACCTCTTTATGTATAAACCGAATTTGGAGCGATTTGAGTATTCCTGCCGAAAGTTAGGGCGAGTTTGAACCCTTGGGGTATCAGATGTCGCTATACTGGCATGGAGCATGTTCAAGACCTCAAAATGTACTTTAGCATAGATCATCATCATCATCATCATCATCATCATCATCATTATCATCATCATCATCACCATCATTATCATCATCATCATCACCATCATCATCATCACCATCACCATCATCACTATCACCACCACCACCCCACCACCACCACCACCACCACCACCACCACCACCACCACCACCACCACCAAATACAGTCTTAATATAATAATAATAATAATAATAATAATAATAATAATAATAATCCCACTTGGCCATCATGCTGTTACCTGCAAAAGGGGTGGTGATGTGGTTTCCCGCCACAACAAACTGCGTGATGTCCTTGCAGAGTCCTGCCGGCGAGCTCATCTGGGTGTCCAGGTGGAAATGGGTAATAATCTCACCAATCACAGCCACACCCGTCCAGCTGACCTTTTAGTTCCAAACTGGGTCTTGGGCAAGGCAGCAGCGTTTGACCTGTCTGTCACATCTCCGCTTAATCCTACAACTCTTTTGGAAGCGAGTGTGACAACAGGAGTAGCTGCACTGACCACTGAGCTGAGAAAGCACTCCTCCAATGACACCAAATGTAAGGAACTTGATTGGGTCTGTGTACCATTGGTGGTGGAGTCGTATGGAGCCTGGGGAAAAGAGGCTTTGGAGTCCATCTCTCAGCTAGCCTCTCGACTAGCCACTTGCTCGTCCAAGACAAAATCTGTGGTTCTTACCGAACTCTACGGGCGGCTGAACCTTCACCTGGTACGAGCTAATGCCATTGCCATCCTTTCCCGTAGCATCAGTCAAAGTGATGTAGGGTAGATATATAGTTAGCATTTTGTGTACATTGTGTTTAGTCTAGTTGTATATGTTTATATATCAGTGTATTTGTGCATATCCAAAAAATAATAATAATGATTTTGTGTACATGTAAAAAAATAAAATAAAAATAAAAATAATAGTAATAATGATGATGGCGTACTTGCAGGTGAGAGGTCAGCAGTAGTGCGTGCCCTGCATTTGATTGAAGAGCTAGGACCACATTTAGGGCTTCACATCAATCTCCCCAAATGTGAAATGTTCAGCAAGAATGGCAGCTCCCAATTTCCAGATACAGTAAAGTCCTCCATCCTTCCTCATTTGGAGATCCTGGGGTCACCAATTGGGGACTTCATATACTGTTCTCGTTTCTTTGCTGAGAAATGCAGCCTTTTTAGGGCTTTGCTGAGAGCCTTAACTGATGTCTCTGCTGTTGACCTTCACGTTGCCATTTCACTTCTCCGCATGTGTGGGGGTTACTGCAAGTTTGTGCATCTAGCTAGAACCACACCTACAAGCCTCTGCTCTGACTCCCTAAAGCTCTTCGATGAAGAGATGAGACTTTGCTTTGCTTCTTGCCTAGCAGTAGATGTGCCTGACACTCAGTGGCATCAAGCTCAACTTTGCCCTAAGTTTGGTGGTCTAGGCCTTCGCTCCCTGTCTCTTCACTTGTGTGCTGCCTTTATCTCTTCACTAGTAGCCTCAGACTTAGGGAGCCCAGACAATATTCATCTACAGCAAGCTGTTTCCCATTTTAATGCCCAGGTTTCTCCACAGGACTTGCTTACTGTGGAGGCAGTGCTTAACACTCCCCCTCAACAGAAAGCCCTATCTTTAAAACTTGATACCCACATGTTCCAAGCTCTAGTTTCTTCTGCTTCACCAGCCAACAAAGCTCGCATATTGTCAGTATCTGCACCCCATGCAAGTTCTTGGGTCTCTGCCATCCCTTCTGTAGGCTTGAACATGCACCTAGATACAGAAGAGTGCCAAGTGGCTATCAAATGGTGGCTAGGCCTCAACACATCAACTGCTTCTTCTCGCTGTACTTGACCCTCTTGGTCACCATGCAACCTCATGCCGGCATGGTGGAGATGTGGTCACCTGTCACAACCACCTTAGGGACACCTTTGCCGAACTCTGCCACCGAGCTCACCTGCCCGTAAGGGTTGAAGTGGGATATGGCCTATCTGGAGATCATATCCACACACGTCCAGCTGATGTGTTGGTTCAAGGTTGGGACAGAGGCAAGCCTGCTGCCTTCGATATAACGGTCACTTCACCCCTCACTCCTGCCACCTTAAGAGATGCCAGTACTTCCTCAGGGGCAGCAGCCCATGCTGCAGAATGTAGAAAACATTCCACCAATGATGCCAGGTGTCAGGAGCTGGGGTGGGTGTGCATCCCACTGGCTGTAGAGACATTTGGGCATTGGGGAAAGGAGGCCCAAAATGTGTTCTCATGCCGAGCATCTTTACTGTCCATCCACCAAGGTCGCCCCAAATCTGTTGCCCTGTTTGACATCTACAGCAGAATGAACATGTGCCTGGTCAGATCAATATCCAGGGGAGTAGTAGTTCTTTAGGAAATTTGTGTGTAGTGTAGTATAGTGTAGTGTAGTGTAGCCTGAGGTACTTGTGAGTTGTGTACGTAATGTATTATTTCTTATATAATAATAATAATGATGACACCGTTTATTTGTCCCTTTGTACTCCTGCCACCCTTCCACAAGACAAGGCCAGGCTTACTGCAGTAGCTGCTCCACATGCCTCTGCTTGGTTGTCAGTTGTCCCCAACAACAACTTGGGACTCTATCTCTCTCCTCATGAGTGGAGAGCTGTGACCAGGTGGTGGATTGGAGCAGATGTAAACACAGAGGATTCGGAATGCCCTTTTTGTCACCAACATCAAGACAAATCGGGACACCATGCCACAGTTTGCAACACGAATGGCGAATGCATCAGTCGACACAACGCTATTCGTGATGTGATATATGGCATGGCATCCCAAGCTGCTCTTTCTCCTCAGTTGGAAAAGCAGTACATCCTCCCTGGAACTCAAATGAAACCAGCTGACCTTTTTATTCCAACGTGGTCTGCAGGCAAACCTTTAGCCATAGATATATCTGTTGTCAGCCCGACACAATCACATCTATTACTGTACAACCACACACAGACCGAAAAGCTTTGTGCAGCTCACTGGAGGGAGGAGCAGAAGAACACAAAATACTTGGAGGCCCTTCACAGTCAGAACATTCTGTTCATACCCATGGCAGTAGAAACGTTTGGTGGATGGGGGTTGGAGAGCAGACCAGTTTTTGCCACTCTTGCGGACAGAATTTCGGGTCGCACTGGCCAGGCAAAATCATGTGTCGTCAATCAGCTGTATCAAAGATTGGCCATCACATTGCAGAGGCAACATGCATGTGCAATGATTGCCAGGCAGCCATTGTAAATAAGAATTTGAACATGAACTTTTCTTTTTAAAATGTATTATATATTCTGCATGTACCTTGTTTTTTCTCATAATAATAATAATAATAATAATAATAATAATAATAATAACAACACCTTAAACAAGCAGTAGAGGCATTCAACTCCATTGTTCCAACTCCAGATGCAGTCTGTGTAGAGGATGTGTTGACATCACCCTTCCACCAAAAGATGCTATCCACAAAAGTGGACAACCACCTTTTCAATATGCTCCTAGGGAACTCCTCCCCCGCAGATAGAGCTTGCCTGCTTTCAGTCTCCTCCCCACATGCTGCCTCATGGATCTCAGTTATTCCCTCTGAGGGGCTTGGCCTCCATCTGGAGCCATCTGAATTTCAGGTAGCCATCAAGTGGTGGCTGGGCCTTGACACCTCTAGTGGAGCTATGTGTGCTCTGTGTCCAGGGAGTGTGCTCGATCCCCTAGGCCATCACGCCCTCACCTGCAAGCTGGGTGGTGATGTTGTCTCTCGTCACAATAAACTCCGAGACACCCTAGCAGAGGCCTGTCGCAGGGCCCACTTGAGTGTTAAGGTGGAGGCAGGAAGCAACCTCACTCTTGACCATAGCCACTCCCGCCCAGCTGACATACTGGTACCCAACTGGTCTGTGGGCAAGCCAGCAGCCTATGACCTATCTGTGACCTCACCGCTCAATTTAAAAGTTTTGTTGGAAGCGGGACTCACAGCTGGTGCAGCCACCAGAGCTACAGAGCTGAGGAAGCATGAGGCAAATGATGGAAGTGCAGGGAGCTTGGGTGGGTCTGTGTCCCCAGGCTAAATCTTAACCTTGTTAAAGCAAACGCCACTGCAATGCTGTCTAGATGCTTTGCCTCGGACATGTTCACTGTTTAGATTAGGTAGTTACTTATTTTTCATGTTATCCTGTATTATCATTGTCATTAAAAATGAATATAATAAAAGTCAAAAAAATAAATAATAATAATAGGACTCCCCTTTGTTTATGTTTTTGGTACATATGTGTATTTGTAATTGTAATTTTTTGTGGTTGGGGAAGCAAGGCACCTGCCATACAGGCTATTGAGGACAGCTGCCTTTGCCTTGTTCGAACTGGTTGCTAGGCGAGAGGCCAGACACGACAATGACTCCATGGCTTCAGCACCCCAAGCCCCATATGATTCAACAACCATGACAAGAAGCTCTCTCAAGGGTTGCCAAGAAATTAGCCATCAGGACGAGTCGTTTCTGGCCTGAGGTGTTAGCCTCAATCTACTGCCGCCTGGGCATTACCCTGATGCGCCAGAATGCAAGGGCTCTACTGGGACAAACCACAGGTGTAGTAGATATTAGTTCAGTGTACATGTAGCTTTAGTATTTAGTTTCTTGCATTGTGTTCCTCATATTATGTATTATTTAGTGTAGCGGTGATGTAATACAATATAATGTAATAATAATTAATAATAATAAAATGTCCGGATAGGTTAGTAGAACTGTAGGTTTGTTAGTGGCATCTAATGTAAGTTAGTTATCCTTATTATTGTAATTGTGTTTGTCCATTTATCATGCAATAATAATAATAATAATAATAATAATAATAATAATAATAATAATAATAATAATAATAATAATACATGTCACATCTCCGCTTAATCCTACAACTCTTTTGGAAGCGAGTGTGACAACAGGAGTAGCTGCACTGACCACTGAGCTGAGAAAGCACTCCTCCAATGACACCAAATGTAAGGAACTTGATTGGGTCTGTGTACCATTGGTGGTGGAGTTGTATGGAGCCTGGGGAAAAGAGGCTTTGGAGTCCATCTCTCAGCTAGCCTCTCGACTAGCCACTTGCTCGTCCAAGACAAAGTCTGTGGTTCTTACCGAACTCTACGGGCGGCTGAACCTTCACCTGGTACGAGCTAATGCCATTGCTATCCTTTCCCGTAGCATCAGTCAAAGTGATGTAGGGTAGATATATAGTTAGCATTTTGTGTACATTGTGTTTAGTCTAGTTGTATATGTTTATATATCAGTGTATTTGTGCATGTCCATTTATCCAAATAATGTGTAATAATATTAAAATAATAATAATAATAATAATACTTTGATTTTGTTATATAGTTAGCTTTTTGTGTACATTGTGTGTAGTCTAGTTGTATATGTTTTAATAATAATAATACTAACTAATGGTCCCAAATGTCAGGAGTTGGGGTGGACATGCATTCCGCTTGCTGTCGAGACCTTCTGCAATTGGGGCAAGGAGGCTTATCTAACTTTTTCTAGGTTGGCATCCCACCTTTCAATCATCTTGTCCACTCCCAAACCTTGTGTCTTGGTGGATATTTATAGCAGGCTGAACATGACTTTGGTCAAATCCATTGCCAGAGCCATCTTGGCAAGGGAGCTCCTGCCCTCATGACTAGTGTAGAATTACTATAGGTGTAGTTTGTAATAATAATAACTGTAAGTGGTAGCATATTAATAATGTTTTCCATTCATGTATTTTCCTGTATCTTGTAATAATAACACATTTTATTAAATAAAATAAATAAATAATAATAATAATAAGAATAATAATAATAATAATAATTTCAAGTTGCTGTCAAGTGGTGGCTAGGTTTAGACACTTCTGGTGATGCCCAATGTGCACTGTGTCCTGAAAAAAGTCTCGATCCTCTTGGCCATCATGCCACAACATGCAAGCGTGGTGGGGATGTTGTATATCGCCATAACAGGCTTCGGGACATTGTGGCCGAGTCCTATCGCCATGCCCATCTTAGTGTCCATTTAGAAGTAGGCCATAACCTTACTCCCGACCACAGCAACACACGCCCAGCAGACATCCTCATCCCTCACTGGTGCATGGGCAAGCCTGTGGCTCTGGACCTCTCCGCTTAACCCACTTACCTTCTGGAAGCGGGAGTGACGGCTGGTGCAGCAGCTAAGGCTACCAAGGAGAGAAAGCTTAAAGCCAACACGGGCAAGTGTGCTGATTTGGGTTGGGTATATGTCCCGGTTGTTGCGGAGTCTTATGGGGCATGGGGTTTGATGGCTAGGGATTTCTTTTCTAAACTTGGGTCCCGTTTGGCTACATCATTGGGAAAGTCAAAGTCAGTGGTCATCCATGAGCTGTATGGGAGGTTGAGCATGAATCTTGTCAGGGCCAATGCCACCGCGATCCTGTCCAGGTCCATACCTCCTCCTGAGCTTCAGTAGGCTAGCAACTTGTTTTGTGCATATCATGTGTCTGTGTCATGTTTGTACTGTATCAATCCAATGCATGTACTGATCAATAAATAATAATAATAATAAAACAATAATATGGCGTCCGCTTTCGCGGTTGCGGCTATTTTGAATTCATCGTCTAGATAGGCCTATTCATGCCTAATCGCAGCCAATCCAGCCCAGGAAGATCTATAAGAGCTCATCCCTGCTGCAGCTGCAATGGCAGAAACGCCCGTTGCAAGTTTTGCGCGTGTGCGAAGGCAGGACGAGCCTGCACGTGTTGTCTCCCTGCTAAACACGGTAAGTGCTGTAATAGATTTTCTCACCACAGCGCTTCGACGACGGCGACGGTACCTTCGAACCATCTCCCATGGTCTACCACTCGCTCCCCTAACACTGAGCAGCTGGAATCATTACAACCAACACTACAGCAGCTGCAAGCGTCCATAGAGACGATGGCTCCGGCCTTGTCTTCAGAGCTTCCGCCATCACTTCCGAGCCCCTCGGCATCGTACTGCCCTCAAAATATGCAGCAGTCGTCATCTGGGTTTATTGATCCCTCATCGACGTTACTTTGGGCAACGAATCAGCAGACTTGTTCCCAATCTCCATCGTCACCTTCCCAGGAGTGCGAGTCACTATCGGCCACTTGCTGCAAGTGCCATTCCTCAGGCGCCCGCTGCACGGCTTGCAAGTGCTGCCGGGAGGGGCGCTCCTGTGTGAACTGTTACCCCGGGAGAAGGGGAAATTGTGCTAATGCTCCTGCTCCCCCAAACGTCATTATTCAACCCACTTCTCATCTTCAACCATTGCATCCTATGACACAACCATCTTCCACCGTGCTGCCTCCAACCTCCCCGCCGGCGCACACTGTCTCATCTCTTCCTACTTCGCCCCAGCCTTGCAATCCTCCTACTCTTTCACAGCGCCCCCCAGTAGAATCCCGGCAAAATCCTCCGGATCCTTCCCCCCTGTCCACCTCAGCTCCTCCAGTCACACCAATCAGAAAGCAGTGTACCATCGAGGGGTGTACAGCTCTTATAGCCCCATCCATGTGGCGCATCCACATGTCCCTACATGCCAGTGGAGCCCTTCCTGGTCAGGTACCTGCAGAGTGGCTTTTGGACCAAAATTTGTTTGTGTGTCCCAACTTTTCCCAATTAGTGGCTAACACCAGGCAGGCCTCTCACCTCCAGCGCTGCTCACAAAGACTAACCGACCAAACAGCCCATCTCCAGTCCCCCATAGCACCAGAGCCACAGATCAACCTGAGTCTTCCCACCTTTGAGGAGGTCTGTCAGCTGCATCACCCAACTCTACGCTTCGTTCCTACCAAAGCCCGGCCGGCATTTGCCCGAGCCCTCTCATCAGCTCTGAAGGAGGTCCTCCTCCATAATTCCAAAGAGGCTTGGTTGAAACTGTTCATGCTCCCAAAGTGTGTCCTTCCCTCTTTGAAGCAGAGAAGTGTCGTCAACCCACACACCCCAATCGAGTCACTGTGCAAGATGTGGCTAAATAATGATCTGGTCACCCTCTGGTCAATGTCTGTAACCCGAGCCAACCTCCATAATTCTTCCAAAAACCTCAGAACATCTACCCACAGTCAAGAAATCTCTTCAGCCATTTCACTAGGCCGCTCAGGATTGATGGGAAAAGCTTGCCGCATGCTGCTCTCCAGTGGCATTGCACCTTCTAACAGTGCAACATGGAACTTGCTACAGTCCAAGAATCCTCCCTGTCCTCACCCCACAATCCCGGACGTAGCCAGCAACCCCGTTACCCTTGGCCCTTCCTTTGACATCCTGCGCATTTTGAGATCCTTCACTAAAGGAACCTCGGCAGGTCCCTCTGGCCTATCTATTCAACACATACTTGATGCAGTTTCAATACCTCTCCAAACCCCAATCTGTGACTCCCTGAGGGGGGTTGTTAACATTCTAGCCTCAGGTAAGGCCCCCAAAAGTGTTTCTGCTTTCTTGTCTGGCGGTAGATTGATTGCACTAAACAAGGGTAAAATCAGCGAGGGTCGATATACTGACATTAGACCCATAGTTGTTGGTGAAACACTTCGCAGACTCACAGGAAAGTGCCTTTGCTCTATCCTCAGAGATAAGTTCTCCACCTTTTTTCAGCCTTCCCAGTTTGGCGTGGCATGTAAGGCAGGCGTAGAAAAGGTGGTTCACAAATTGAGAAAGTGCATTGATGATGGCTGGATGAGTGGGGACTTCGTAGTCTGCAAGGTTGACATGTCTAATGCATTTAACAGGGTTTCCAGGCAAGCAGTTCTTGATGAGTGTTCCTCTTTCTTCCCTGAACTGCTACCATGGGTCTCATGGTGCTATGGTTCTCACTCCATTTTGTGGCACTCCATGGGCAAAATCAGCTCACAGTCAGGTGTTCAGCAGGGAGATCCCCTTGGCCCAATGTTGTTTGCTTTGGTCCTCCATAAGCTTGTTTCTAGCATAGAGGCTGACGACGATTGCATCGATCTTCGCTTCAATGCTTGGTTCCTGGATGATGGCATACTGGCGGGGGAGAGGTCAGCTGTAGTACGAGCTCTGCATCTAATTGAAGAGTTGGGGGCCCCACCTGGGTCTGTTCATCAATTACCCCAAGTGTGAAGTGTTTAGTAGGAATGGTTTCTCTCTTTTTCCAGCCTCTGTTAAGTCCTCATTCCTACCCAACCTGGAGATCCTTGGGGCTCCTATAGGTGACCTTGTGCATTGTTCTCGCTTCTTTGCTGAGAAACACAATCTTTTCAAGGTACTTCTGAGAGCCATCTCAGATGTGGCTGCAGTTGATCTCCATGTTGCCATCTCTCTCCTCCGCATGTGTGGAGGCTACTGCAAGTTAGTACACCTTGCTAGAACCACCCCAACCATCCTCTGTGAAGATTCCTTGAAGTTCTTTGACGAAGAAGTGAGACTTTGCTTCTCTTCTTGTGTAGCAATAGATGTGCCAGACCCACAATGGCAGCAAGCTCAACTTAGTCCTAAGCTGGGTGGGCTCGGCCTGCGTTCTCTGTCTCTTCACTCGGGTGCAGCCTTCATCTCTTCTCTGGCATCTTTAGAAATGGGGAACCCTGACAACATTCATTTACAACAGGCCATTATTCGTTTCAATGCCCGAGTCTCCCCACAGGACTCCATCACCATGGAATCAGTGCTCAATTCTCCTCCTCAGCAGAAGTCACTGTCCCAGATGCTGGATTCTTTTGCTTTCCATTCTCTGCTGTCTTCAGCTTCCCCGGTGAACAAGGCTCGCATGCTCTCAGTTTCTTCTCCCCATGCCAGTTCTTGGATTACTGCTATCCCTTCTACGAGGTTGAAAATGCATCTTGAATCAGCAGAGTTCCAAATGGCCATTAGGTGGTGGCTCGGTCTCAAAACTTCAGACACCTCTCCCTGCCCCTTCTGCCCTGATCTGGTTCTTGATCCTCTGGGTCACCACGCGACTTCTTGCAGGCATGGGGGAGATGTGGTGATCAGACACAACCACCTTCGTGACATCGTTGCTGACTTCTGTCGCCAAGCCCACCTCTCAGTAAGAGTGGAAGCTGGGTATGGGCTCTCTAGTGACCACTCTAACACTCGCCCAGCGGATGTCCTGGTTCAGGGCTGGGACAGAGGATCTCCGGCTGCCCTGGACATCACTGTAACATCTCCCCTCACCCCTGCCACCTTGAGAGACGCCAGTTCCACTGCTGGGGCAGCAGCCTATGCTGCAGAATGCAGGAAACACACTGCAAATGATGCTAAGTGCCAGGAGCTGGGCTGGGCCTGCATCCCCCTAGCAGTGGAGACCTTTGGTAACTGGGGCATGGAAGCTCAGGGTGTCTTTTCCCGCCTCGCTTCTGCACTCGGGATGCACCAAGGAACTTCAAAGTCTTGGGCTCTCCACACCATCTACAGCCGCCTTAATATGTCCCTGGTGCGTTCAGTGGCTAGATCCATTCTAGGTAGAAGCTATGTAGTTTAGAACATCTATAGGTGTTTTTTGTGTGCAATAGTGCTTTTATTCTTAATAAAAAATTTAAAAAAATTAATATATATATGGGACAGTTTCCGCGAAAATGTCACCCTTTTATAACATTATAATGTTATAAAAATGCTTCTTGTTTAAATAGCTATATCTTCCGAACTCTAAACGCTATCGAATAGCTATTTTCAATAGTTCATACTACACCATTTCTCTATGATAAATTACATTTTGGAGTCTTACACTTGCTCCACGCCAGTATTGCAACGTTCGATACCCGACCGGGTTCAAACCCGCCATAACTTTAGGTAGGAGTAATCAAATCGCTTCAAAATTGGTTTGTAGATACAGAGGTCCTATACCTATCGATTTGTTCTGTTCGTTTATTTTTATGCCATCCGTTATGGAGATACAGTTGAACAAACTACGTCCACTTTTCCCGCTCGATTCGCGCCAACGATATAACAACCGCCTCCCCATACATTGAGCGGGACGCGATTTGCCAAAATCATTGGCGCGAATCGAGCGGGAAAAGTGGACGTACTTTGTTCAACTGTATCTCCGTAAAGAATGGCATAAAAATTAACGAACAGAACAAATCGATAGGTATAGGACCTCTGTACCTACAAACCAAATTTGAAACGATTTGATTACTCCTACCTAAAGTTATGGCGGGTTTGAACCCGGTCGGGTATCGAACGTTGCAATACTGGCGTGGAGCAAATGGAAGACTCCAAAATGTAATTCGTCATAGAAAAATGGTGTAATACGAACTGTTGAAAATAGGAAATCGATAGCGTTTAGCGTTCGGAAGATATAGCGATTCAAACAAGAAGCATTTTTATAACACTATAATGTTATAAAAGGGTGACATTTTCGTGGAAACTGTCCCATATATATGGAACGTTCTATGCGATTTTGATGCTTGTGAATTTATATATATAACATCCAATTCAAAGCGCTATATCTTCCACACAGTTTGAGCTCTTGACTTCCTATTTTCAGCACTTCATACTACACCATTTCTGTATGCTAAAATATAATTTGGGGTCTTGCACTTACTCCGTGCCAGTATTGCAACGTCCGATACCCCACCGGGTTCAAACCCACCATAACTTTCGGTAGGAGTAATCAAATCGCTTCAAATTCGGTTTGTAGGTAGGGAGGTCCTATACCTATTGATTTGTTCTGTTCGTTAATTTTCATGCCATCCGTTACGGAGAAACAGCTGTGCAAAGTAAGTACACGTTACCCGCTCGAATCGCGCCTTTATATGTGCACGGAACAGTTTCCATTCTCCGGAGTGCATGAATATTCAACTATTCCTATAGGGCGTGATAACCACACCTATAAGGTCACCAAACAAACGGGCGGCTGAATTGTAGTGCTTGTTAGTATAGACTTACGGTTGTTTTTCGGTGTAGATAAACGATATGGTGACGTATAACACGAGTGAACGCGAGCTCGTCGAGTTTCACTGAATCAGTCGGCGGATGAGTTCGAACTGTACGAATACGACGATCGATATTCAAGATACATTGGACGAGGATGGAGAGATTGAGAAAGGTAGTGATGGCGGTCGTACCACTGAAGATGGTGGTTGTGTTAGTGATAGGGAGTGAGCAGCCCCTAAATTACCAAAAGAGCCACCAGCCCCACTCCCACATAGCCAGGGGCTAATGGGGCTGAACCCTTCACTGCAAGTTCCCTCAGCAGCCCTGGGGCCAAAGAGGCCATCCCCACACAGCAGAACCACAAGCCCCCTTACTGCAAGTGCACACTATATACCTTTGGAACCATTAAGCCCCATGCTGCAATTTAAATTATTAATAATAGCCTCACATTCCAAATAGTGGAGCCAACAAGTGGAATTAACAGGCCCAATAATTCTAGCAAGGGAGCCACCAGCTAACCTGGTCAATGGAGCTAGCGTCCACAATGCCAGTGGAGACACAGCCCTCTCGCAGATAGATCATCAGACCTCCACACTGCCAGCAGGGATGTAGCCCCCACAATAATGCCAGGGAGATGCCAGCCCTCAGGCTGCAAATGGAATCAGCATCCCCAACCATTTCAGGGGTGCCATGAACTACATGTACCAACAACATGTGATGACCTCACTAACAGATCAACCATTAGCCCTCATTCCGCAAGTGGACTTAACAGGCCCCACACCCAGGGGCTAACTCCCCCCCACCCCCTCCCCCCCCCTTTCGTTCAATGCAAGTTGAGTCAGCTGGGACCCCCCACACAGTAGAACAACCAGCCCCCTCACCGCAAGCTCATGAACAATAGCAGCGGAACCTGTAAAGTCTACACTGCAACTGAACTTAATAGCCCCACACTGCAGTCAGCAGCCCAGGAACCATTCTTACAGAACACCCTCAGCTACCCAGGGCCAATGGGGTAGCCTCTACAGTGTCAGTCATGACGCCACCCCAAGTTGAGTCAGCAGCCCCCACACAAACAAGGGCCTGTAAGGCCAGCTTCGCACAGTAGAACTACCAGCCCCTCTCTGCTCACTTCAAATGGAGCCACTAAACCCTCTACCAGTATACACTGCAAGTCCAGACAGCAGCCCACACCAGTGGAGCCCTCTCACAGATGGAGCCCAGCAAGGAAGTACCAGCTGCCACACAAACAGTGGTTAATTGAGCTCCCAGAATAATGCCAGTGGAGAAACCAGCCCTCGCACTGCAAATGGATTCAGCAACCCCAAAAATTTCAGGGGAGCCATGAACTACATGTATATGTACTTGCCCCCACTACCCGTCCTTCAATGAAAGAGGGGCCAATCAGCCAATGGGACAGTACAACCACCAACCCTCCTCATTGGTCAGGGGACATGTACCAAGAACAACTTAACAGGCCCACCACACACTGGTGCCAGCCCTCGTCCCTCCCCCCCACCCCCCCTCTTCTCACTACCTGTCCTTTACTGCAAGTTGCGTCAGCAGACCAGGGGCCAATGGGGCCAAGAACTACCACTCCCCTTCACTGCAATCACACACTACATACCTTTGGAACCTGCAACCAATAACCCAAGTGAAATCAATACTGCAAAACCTGACCCCCACATGTACACTGCCAGCAAGGGAGCACCAGCTGCCACACAACCAGAGGATCAATGTGGCCCCCACGTAATGCCAGTGGAGAAGGCAGCCCTCACACTGGAAATGGAGTCAGTAACCCCATGCAACAATTTCAAGGGACATGTGCATGTACGCAATGGAATCACACATACCCCCCTTCAAACACTACCAATGGAACCAGTGGAACATTTAGCCTGTCCTGTAGGCAGCTCTACACAAACATTGGAGCTACCAGTCTTCTCACAAATAGAGTTATCATACCCCCACACTGCTAGCAGAAATGTGGCCCCCACAATAATGCCAGTGGAGATGCCAGCCATCACACAGCAAATGGAGTCGGCATCCCCAACAATTTTAGGGGAGCCACTAACTACATGTATCGATAACACATGCCCTCACTACCAGATGAACCATTAACCCTCACTCCGCATGTGGACCTAGCAGGTCCCACGCACTGGAACCAGCCCACCCCCCCCCCCCCACACTACCTTTCTATTGCTGCATGTAAGTTGAGTCAGCAGTTGAGGGGCCACTGGGATGAGCCACTAGCCCCCTCACCTCAAGCTCGTGAATAATACCAGTGGAACCTGTAAAGTGTGCCCTACAACTGAACTTAATAGCCTCACATGTCCATGCAGTCAGCAGCCCATGCACGACTTATGGAACCATTCCAGGGCCAATGGGGTTGCCTCCACAAATCCAGTGAAGACGCCACCCCAAGTTGCATCAGCAGCCCCCACACAAACAGGGGCCTGTAGGGGCCAGCTCCGCACAGTAGAACCACCAGCCCCTCTCTGCTCACTTCAAATGGAGCCACTAGACACACTGCAAGTCCAGCCAGCCATCTGCTGCCACATAACCAGGAGTCACCCCACAATAATGCCAGTGGAGACCCCAGCCCCCTGAACTACATGTACCAACAGAGCCACACATTCCCTGCTTCCCTGCTCCTAACACAACACATGGTACCAGTGGAACCATTAGCCCTCACTGCAATTGGACTTAGCACTGGAGCTAGCCTCCCCCCCAAACTGCATATGGACTTGGCACCCGGACACTTTTAGGGGAGCCATCATGTTTATTACCAGTCCCCATTGGAGCCACTAACAAATAGAAACACAACTACTGAAGTTGCCTTTCATTTGCAGTGGGTTCTTAGTGAAGCCTTGTTATTGGCGGGTGAATATCATTACCTGCCCTATCAGATTTTGGGTCATGGTAGTTGGTTTATATAGGCAAGCAAGGCATACAAGAAGGTTTGAGTTGTACATTTCTTTTCTAAAATGTACATGTACCCTCTTGCTGGAAACTAGTGCTTTATGTACATGTAGTAATAAGTACCATTTTAAATGTCATAAAAAGTAACAAGTGGAATATACAACTGCATGTAAATTGCACACGTAGGCACAGTCCATAAAGGCAACAATATTATGCATCACACCTTGCTTTCTTCCCAAGTGAAGTTAGCAGACCCCACACTTTCAGCAAAGTCACCAGCCTCCTCACTACCTCACTACCAGTGTAACCCACACATTAAAGGTAACCATTTGTAGAGTATGGGCATTACTCGTGGCCAGAAATTGCGGACATGAATGATTTGAATTCCGTAATACGCATAATAAAAAAATTGTACAGAATGTCTATGGAGAATTTCCAACAATCACTCACACTTTTGTGCGGAAGTCTTCTAGCTACGTTTGTAGACGTTTAAGTGATACAGTGGGTACAATCGCATACTTTGTATATATTTTGTTCCGTCAAAATGTGCGCGCAGTAAATTCCACACGAGGGTTTGCCTTATTGTATACTTTTCAATGGCTGACTTGACATTTACCTCTCTTTTTCATTGTAGGTTTGTCGCGTGGACCATCTACTCTTGTTTGTAGGGTGGCCAACAAAGCTAGAACTATCAGGCTATGTACTTTACCAACTTTTTTCTACTGCCCATGTGCATACATAATTCCAAATTCAAGTGTATGATCGCTACTACTTCATCAGTACAATTTAGCCGTATAACTGATGAAGATACTTAATAATAAATAGCTACTAGTAATAGAGTTAAGGTTATACATGTATACATGTATATGTACAGGTACTTGACCATATTCTTGCCGGGACTAGTCACTCACAAAAGGATATCATGCACATACGTGGCATGGCCAGTCATGCGCGACTTGGTTGGGTATGTTCGCTGGATCTCAATATGTACGTTTAGTTACTAGTCCTCTGCCTACTGAAAACGAGTAAAACCTAAGTGTTACTGTTAGTCTGAAACTAGAGCTCTAGCGCTGCAATTCTGCCGCAGCCCCCCCCCCCCCCCCCCCCCCCCCCCCGTATTAGCCTATACGCGTATACCCCGGTAGCCAGCTGTCATTCCAGGCGGGGCTGAAACTTATCTATGGCTATAAGTGGTTCCAACGTGCAAACAGCATATCTTGGGATGTGCTTAATGTTGGTGGATATCATGCACATACGTGGCATGGCCAGTCATGCGCGACTTGGTTGGGTATGTTCGCTAATTCAATGTACTTTATGTTGGTGGATCTCAATATTTATATAAATGTCACACGCTAGTCGTACGTATTGAGATGTGTCTCAAACGAGTAAAACCTAAGTGTTACTGTTAGACTGAAACTAGAGCTCTTGCGCTGCAATTCTGCCGTAGGCGTAGCCCCCCCCCCCCCCCCCCCCCCCTACATCCATATTAGCCTAAGCGTATACCCCGGTAGCCAACCGTCATTCCAGCTGCATGGGCCTGAAACTTATCTATGGCTATAAGTGGTCCCAATGTGCAAGCAGCATATCTTGGGTGTGCTTTGATGGTTTCCTTTGTGAGCCGGTGCAAACATTTGATGAAAGAACACCCCGTATGCATAACAATTAACGTCTATAGGAGCATGACCCATGCACTCTACAATGGTATCCAAACACTAGTGGCGCCATTGTCTCTGAATATAGGAAAACAGTAACTGTGTATTGCTGAAGTCAGGGGATACAAATATCTAGTTACATACCCCCGGATCTCCACCCCTCCCCCCAACCATAAGACCTATGCACTCTACAATGGTATCCTAACACCAGAAGCTGTTATTTACATGTCCCTCAGTACAGAATAATGTGTCTTGGGTGTGTTTGTCAGCTTCATTAATGACTAATGCCTTTTTAAACATTAGTGTATTGACCACTTGAACGGACCATGCATGCAGACAGATTTTCTAGCGATTAATAAATTACACTATATATATGTATAATATATAATCTATCTATATAATTATATATATATATAATTATATATATATATATTATATATATATATATGTATTATCGCAAACTGCATTTGCCATGTTTTTGGTTCATTCTGTTCTTGAGAGTGCGAGCGTGTGAATTGATAGTAAAGATGGAATCATTAGCTCACAGTGCGGAACTAGGTCTCGAGCTCGATGACTCTGGCAAGAGAAGCTACTCGCTGTTAAGAGATATGCTGCCTCCACTGGAGACGCTAGTGGTAACAGTTCAAGGGTCTGACGGATCGGATGGTGTTTCTTCGGTATTAATACCTAACCGTTTACTTGAGGAATGGGCGAACGCTCGGAGTACGGAAACGAACTTTGTAGCGTTAGTCAACGAACGAATCGAGGGAGATGCGATTGCTTTCGATCCTGAGGCGCTGCGTTTGCAAGCACAATTATACAATCGATCACTTGCTACGTGCTCTAAATTGCGAAAAGCAAGAGGTCGAAAGAGAGAGGAGCAAATGCAAGATATGCGAGAGGAATTAGCTGGAGCGCATGAATTATTCACCTCGCAGAATTCACAGCACGGAAGCAAAATTGATGACGTAAGCAGCAGGCACGCTAGAAGGAAGATATGTGAAGTCGAAGAGAGTGCACGTGAAGCATTGGAATTTCTGCCGTCATATGGGCTAATTGCAGAGTCTCTGAAAGTCCATACAAGTGCCGGCAAAGGTATCAGCATAGCGCTGTCCCCAGATGCAGAAGGTGTCAATACCCCGGACAGCTGCTCCAATCTGCGGGTTTTGTATCTCCTGGATAAGTTTGGGGTTAGCGACAGCTTTTACCACGAACTGTGTATGATTTTTTCAGACTTACCTAGGAGTCATGGTATAAAAAAAGCACGAATCGAGCTTAATAGGTCCATGACACTTCATCGTATTGATGGGTTTGAAGGAGCTTATCGACCATTTGAAGAGATTTTATGCGAACAAATATCAAGAATGGTAAGCCCGTTTTATTTGCACGTGTATTTTTATTCTTAACATCGCAGATATCAGATGACTCAACAGTGTTTGCGCCTAACCGCAAAATTACAGTTAGGATTTCTGGTGACGGTGCCAAGTTTTCGAGGAGTTCAAGTTTCACGCTCTTATCCTACGCTATTCTGGTTCCATCAGGGCGATATCTAACTGGACCAGGTAGGTATAGCATATATAACTATTAAAGAGCAACTATATGTATTAAATATGTAGGCAACCACACCGTTGCAGTAGTGAAAGGAGGTGAAGATTATGATACTATCTCACAAGCATTTGCTGCAACCTTTGCTGAGATTAACCACCTTCAGCATATGGGATATGTCACTGTGAATGGCGTTCGCTTTCAAATTGAACTCTTTATGTCTTCAGACATGAAGGTGCGTATATATTAACATACATGTTGTAAACTGAAATCATGATAAGTGCATATTTCATAAAGTTCATGCTTATGGTCCTTGGTCTTAATGGAGCTAACTCTACATATGCTTGTCCATTCTGTGAAGTTCATCGTGATCACAGGTTAAATATGCCATTCACTGCACACCGCAAAGTGTATCGGCAGTATAAAGGGATGTTATTTTATCAACTATAGGTGGAATATGCATGGCAAAGCCGGAAACAGAGTACATAAACACGGTTGCTCGTACAATTGCTACCCTAAAGTAAGAAGAATAAATGCTTGCATCAGTGTATACACATGCATAACACGCATATACATGTGCATAACATGCATATACATGTAGACAAGATAACATGCACAGTGCATGTCTTGTATATGCCGCAGTCGAGGCTTTGCTACCAATGGCAGGACTGCAGCAGAGCATAAGGGGTCAATACATCGTCCACTCATCAATATACCACTGGATCATATAATTGTCGATGAACTACACTTTTTCCTGAGAGTTTTTGATGTTTTGCTAAGGAACCTTATTCTGTTAGCAACATTAAAAGACAAGGAACTTCGAGGGAGAAATGGCACGCATTTACAGAACCTGGTGAATATGATTAAAAGTTGTGGGGTTAGTTTTGAAGTTTGGGAGTCAGAGACAAGTACTGGATGTCACGAGTGGACATCCTTAACAGGTGAAAGTAAAAAGAAGGTTCTGAAGGTACTAAGCCTATCAGTATATACACGGATTGCCAAATTTTGCATTTCTCTGTCCCCACAGCTTCTTCCTCCCAAGATGAAAGATATCCCTCTACCAAGTGACCTGCTGCCTAAAGTAGTTAAGCTGTGGAAGGTATCATGCGCATACAAAATGGCAACTTTATTCATATACTAATATATTACTCAGGATTTTGATGACCTCTACACTATGATTTCTTGTGCATCACCACCTCCAAATGCTGCAGATGTTATCCATCAAAAGGTACATACATGCAGTGTAGTATTTTATATTATATACAAGTGTCTTGTATGATACATGCATACTGCATGTATACAGGGCAAGCAATGGATAGATCTGTTCCTTAGTATCAAAGAAGAAGGCCACCAAAGAAAATATGTAACTCCGTATATGCATGTGATGGTATATCATACCCCAAACGTTATACGTCAGTATGGAAACTTGAAACAGTTCTCCTGTCAAGGTTTGTACATCAATCATCTACATGTGCAGTTAACCATCCAATACTATTCAGGAGTGGAGAAGCACAACGATGATGCAAAAAGATACTACTTTTCCAGTCAGCGATGGGATGCCCCAGCTGACATCATGATGACGGAGTACAGGCTGGAGTTACTGCAGGAGTATGCTAGAGAGAAGAGGGCATATACCAAAAGAAAACCTGCATATTGGCATGAAGGTGGAATTGAGGCTTCCAGAGCTGAACGTCGTGAATAGATGGGCAATATTGGTATTGTTATATGACCAACCAAGTTCAGGAATTGATTCTCTGGCTAGACCATGCATGCATGCTGTGAATGAGGTGTATAGGTTGTCTGCAATTATGACCTATATACATGTATTGTCTCTCTTGTTCCTCCTTTACTATAGATTAATAATAATAATAAAGGAATAAATTAATGGTTAATGTAACTATACCTTGCAATCGTTTAACTGAGCGAAGAAATGAGTACGTTCTACCCTGTTGAACGTGTGGTCGCTACTCGTAAACAAAAAGTACATTTATGGCTAAATGCTAGCTTTGCATGCATTGAATTCGAACTTTGCACAGGGTCTTGAGTACTTGATATTGTGGAAAGGCTATCGCAATGAAGACAGTAGCTGGATTAAAGAAAGCGACCTCAATCTTGCTGCGAAAAGGTACGTAAGTTATAAGTTATACATGTATATATTTTTATTTCTCTTTCCAGAAGCTTTCAACACCCCCAACCAGGATGGAGGATTATAGACAACAGTGTGTCATTCCTACTGACCGAAATGGCAAAGAGTTTAAAGAGTGGCTGCATTCGAAGATGCAAATTCTCTAGTCCTTTTAGAATGGATGTCTTTAAATATTTGTTCGAAGGAAAAGGAGTCCGTCCATCATTTGGGCAAGGAACGAACTATGAAAAAGAAAACTTTGATGAAAGATTCTTCCCATCCAACTGGGATGTGGCATACGATCACCTTGGAGATGGATGCAAGGTTCATTATCCAATTCGCATAAGCAGCAAACTTAAATGGTCACCCATTGTATATGAGAAAGAAAACAATGGCGTACTAGTGAAAAAACCAAGAACGTTCACAGAAGTTATAGTTGTGCATGTAGTAAAAAGGCGTTGCTAGGTTTTTTTGTTTTTGTCTGTACAGGCCTGCTAACTTATATGGACTATGTCATTAACAAGAAGGGGGAGGGGGATCACAGCACCCCGGAATGTACGTATATAATGTAAGTGTCGCTAAGTGCCAGAAAAACAATGCACCAAAAAAAAAAAACAGCCTAGTAGCTATGACTCTACGAAGGTGTTCGGCCTCTAGCGAATGGAATTAATTAATACCTAGATTCAAGTTCAACTGGTTCACACACGGGGCCTCCTACTTATACATGTAGGACGTGTGGTCATCAAGTATATGGGCTCGCTATGCACACCATAGCTTACACACACACAGGTGATCCACCATTCAGATGGGTCACTGAGGCGTCGGAACCGGGTTGGGGGGGGTAGACGTATACTTAGGCCCCCCCCCCAACGTTACTCCTTTAGCTTCACTCACCGATATACCTAGTTGGGCGTGGCCCGCCCTTCGCGTATTGGCGGAAGGGCGGGCCACGCCCAACTACGGTATACGAGCGTTACGTAAGTACATTAAAGCGCTACGTGTATAGATTAAAAAAAAAATTAAATTTTAAATATAACCGTATATGCTCTACATGTATTTTGGCCACGAATGAAAGCCGCTCAATATAATTGATTGTATCCGACGTCGACTCGTGAAGGACCATCTTTTGCAGTTTGCTTTGTTACCATAGCCGAAAAATGGCAGAATACATTAGGATATCAAAATAGGGATCCTGTGACCCTCTATCATGTTACATTGGGAGGGGGGGGGGGGGGGGGGGGGGTATGGGTATAGATAGTATAGAGTGATATGCAATGAGCTGACTGTGCTGTTCAGTGCTATATACTGTGTGATGGTCCTGACTCATACCCAATGCAGGTACCATGAATACAAGTATATACTGCAAGGTTCTTTACAATGAGCTGCAATGTTTTGAATGCGCTCTGCATAATGTTACATGCAGGAGTTCATAATGTTTGCCTTTAAACATACACTGGCCTGTTAACTGTAAATGAGTGTGATAAAATGGTGCATTCCTACAGATAATCATGTAGTGGGCTTTATGTGTACCACATGCATGTATCCACCTCATCCCAGCTGATCAATGTGAAAGCAGTTCAGGAATTGATTCTCTGGCTAGACCAGGCTAAGTTTGTTAAGGTCTATAGGTTGTCTGCACTTATGACCTATATATTGTCTCTCTTACTAGATGTTTTGAATGAGCTTTGCATGATGTTACCTGCAGCAATTCATAAAGTTTGCCTTCAAACATCCACTGGCCTATGAATGTGATAAAATGGTGCATTCGAACAGATAATCACGTACATGTAGCGGGCTTTACCACTGTACTTTTGTGCAACTCATGTATAGCAACCACAAGAGTTATTTCAGGGTTTTACATGTAGCCGATTGTATATGTGATATGACAATTTCATAAATGTATTTTGTATACTTTAGAAATCATAAAATGTACATCTCCTTGCAATCACACATGTTACACAACTTGTAGATGGTTATAGCTATGGACTTCCTACTTTCACCGCATCATACTACACCTTTTCTGTATGGTAAAATGTACATCGTGGGATCTTGCTTTTACTTCGTGTTTGTATCCCCGAATCCCGAGATTATCAAAACCCACTAAACTTTGTGCAGGACTATTGCTTTACTGCTGATATGACCATGCAAATTGCACCAGCACATTAAAAATGACAGATGGGTAAATAATCGTATACAACAAAAATTTCTCCATGTGCTGTTCGATAGCTTCGAACGCTTTGGCTTAACTCACGCCAACGAAATGGTAAAACACCACTACTATTCTCATTCCCGCCTGATGTAGCGACACCTCGCGTTAAAATACTCAATAGGTTATCATGATTATAGTTCTACTATTGTGTCGTGTGAGAATGCACGAAATTACTTGGTATGGTCTAGATACAAATAAAACGCTCAACTAAATTTGCGCATGCGCATGTAGGATTTAGTTTTGATACTATTTCGGCAACAAAAAACCATGCCAGGACCTGTTGTTATTATACACTAGTCTGGCACGCCAAATTTATAATTTGCACACTTGCGCTGCATCAATCCACTAAGCATGGGCGTACCGTAGTAGTATCGTGAAGACTCGTATTTCCCGTTGCTAAAACGGAGGTTCGGCACACTATATTGTAGTGTAACTATTTTAATGTTCTCGTTAGTAGATGATTTTAGCAAGACTTGTGTCTCGTGAGCACACGACACATCAATATTAAACGATGACGCAAGGTATTACATAATGACATACATTTATGAATAAATTAAGCTTGGTTGTAATTAATTAATTTGTCTTGAATTTAGTTAATGGATGCTTAATGTTCTTTTAATGATACTCGTATATTATAATCAGACCGATTTTTAGCGAATACTAAACCTGTTTTGAATTCAATTTAAAAAAAAAAAAATTGGTTAATTGATTTGAATTAATAATTTCTTGTTGTGAAACATGATAAATCATAAAAAAAGGTGGCAAATTTATTGGTGAAATCAGAATTCTCAAATCTCTATCACAACCTTACACATTCACTCATGTCCTCAATTTCTGGCCATGATTATGGTGGCCCCATTGACCCTGGTTGTGTGCAGCTGCTAGCTCCACTGCTGGTCTGATAACACCATATGTGAAAGGGCTGGTGGCTCCACTGGTTGTGCAGCACTTTTGACTGGACTTGAAGTGTGAGGTTATTAAGTTCACTTGCAGTGTGGGAGTTAATGGTTCCATGGGCTTGCTATGAGGAAGGCTGGTAGTTGTACTGTGTGGGGATGGTCCCATTAGCCCCCTCTATCAGTGAAGGACAGGTATTGGGGGGGGGGTGGAGCGTTGTGGGGACATCTAAGTAATAAGTCCACTTGCTGTGAGGGCTAAAAGTTCCACTGGTTCCATTGGTAGTGTTTGAAGGGGGGCATGTGTGATTCCATTGGTACATGTGCGTACATGCACATGTCCCCTGAAATTGTTGCATGGGGTTACTGACTCCATTTGCAGTGTGAGGGCTGCCTTCTCCACTGGCATTAAGTGGGGGCCACATTGATCCTCTGGTTGTGTGGCAGCTGGTGCTCCCTTGCTGGCAGTGTACATGTGGGGGTCAGGTTTTGCAGTATTGATTTCACTTGGGTTATTGGTTGCAGGTTCCAAAGGTACGTAGTGTGTGATTGCAGTGAAGGGGAGTGGTAGTTCTTGGCCCCATTGGCCCCTGGTCTGCTGACGCAACTTGCAGTAAAGGACAGGTAGTGAGAAGAGGGGGGGGAGAGGGGCAAGGGCTGGCACCAGTGTGTGGTGGGCCTGTTAAGTTGTTCTTGGTACATGTCCCCTGACCAATGAGGAGGGTTGGTGGTTGTACTGTCCTATTGGCTGATTGGCCCCTCTTTCATTGAAGGACAGGTAGTGGGGGCAAGTACATATACATGTAGTTCATGGTTCCCCTGAAATTTTTGGGGTTGCTGAATCCATTTGCAGTGCGAGGGCTGGTTTCTCCACTGGCATTATTCTGGGAGCTCAATTTGACCACTGGTTGTGTGGCAGCTGATACTTCCGTGCTGGGCTCCATCTGTGAGAGGGCTCCACTGGTGTGGGCTGCTGTTTGGACTTGCAGTGTGTACTGGTAGAGGGTCTAGTGGCTCCGTTTGAAGTGAGCAGAGAGGGGCTGGTGGTTCTACTGTGCGGAGCTGGCCCTACAGGACCTTGTTTGTGTGGGGGCTGCTGACTCAACTTGGGGTGGCGTCTTGACTGACTTTGTGGAGGCTACCCCATTGGCCCTGGGTAGCTGAGGGTGTTCTGTAAGAATGGTTCCATGGGCTTCTGACTGCGGCTATTAAGTTCAATTGCAGTGTAGACTTTACAGGTTCCACTGCTATTGCTCATGAGCTTGCGGTGAGGGGGCTGGTTGTTCTACTATGTGGGGGGTCGGGGGGTCTCAGCTGACTCAACTTGCATTGAACGAAGGGGGGGGGGGGGGGGGGGTTGGCCCCTGGGTGTGGGGCCTGTTAAGTCCACTTGAGGAGTGAGGGCTAATGGTTGATCTGTTAGTGAGGTCATCACGTGTTGTTGGTACATGTAGTTCATGGCTCCCCTGAAATGGTTGGGGATGCTGATTCCATTTGCAGCCTGAGGGCTGGCATCTCCACTGGCATTATTGTGGGGCTACATCCCTGCTGTCAGTGTGGGGGTCTGATGATCTGTCTGTGAGAGGGCTGGTGTCTCCACTGGCATTGTGGACGCTAGCTCCATTGACCAGGTTAGCTGGTGGCTCCCTTACTGGAATTATGGGGCCTATTAATTCCACTTGTTGGCTCCACTATTTGGAATGTGAGGCTATTATTAATAATTTAAATTGCAGCATGGGGCTTAATGGTTCCAAAGGTATATAGTGTGCACTTGCAGTAAGGGGGCTTGTGGTTCTGCTGTGTGGGGATGGCCTCTTTGGCCCCAGGGCTGCTGAGGGAACTTGCAGTGAAGGGCCTAGCCCCATTAGCCCCTGGCTATGTGCGGGTGGGGCTGGTGGCTCTTTTGGTAATTTAGGGGCTGCTCACTCCCTGTCACTAACACAACCACCATCGTCAGTGTTACGACCGCCATCATCCTTGACCAATGTATCTTGAACCAGGGTCAATGAGCATTATTATGGGGGCCCCATTGACCCTCCTGCTGGCAGTGAACGGTCTGATAACACCGTATGTGGAAGGGCTGGTGGCTCCACTGGTTGTGCAGCGCTTTTGACTGGACTTGCAGTGTGAGGTTATTATGTTCAATTGCAGCTTGGGAGTTAATGGTTCCATTGGCTTGCTATGAGGAAGGCTGGTAGTTGTACTGTGTGGGGATGGTCCCATTAGCCCCCTCGTTCAGTGAAGGACAGGTAGTGGGAGGGGGTGTTGTGGGGACTGCTAAGTAATAAGTTCACTTGCTGTGAGGGCTAAACGTTCCACTGGTTCCATTGGTGGGGCATGTGTGATTCCAAATGTTGGTACATGTGCGTACATGCACATGTTCCCTGAAATTGTTGGGGCTACCGACTCAATTTACAGTCTGAGGGCTGCCTTCTCCACTGGCATTAAGTGGGGGCCACATTGATCCTCTGGTTGTGTGGCAGCTGGTGGTCCTTGCTGGTAGTGTGGGGGTCAGGTTTTGCAGTATTGAGTTCACTTGCAGTATGGGGGTTAATGGTTGGTTCCAAAGGTAGTGTGTGATTGCAGTGATGCGGAGTGGTAGTTCTTGGCCCCATTGGCCCATGGACTGCTGACGCAACTTGCAGTGAAGGACAGGTAGTGAGCAGAGGGGGGCTGAGAGGGGGGAGGGGCGAGGGCTGGCACCAGTGTGTGGTGGGCCGTTTAAGTCCACTTGCATTGAGTGATAATGGTTCAACTGGTAGTGACAGCATGTGTTCTTGGTACATGTCCCCTGACCAATGAAGAGGGTTGGTGGTTGTACTGTCCCATTGGCTGATTGGCCCCTCTTTCATTGTATAGGACAGGTAGTGGGGGGGGGGGGGGGGGGGGGGAGGGGGGGGGGACTGCTACGTATTAACTATGAGGACTTAGAGTTCCACTTGTGTTTGATGGGCCTTTGGGGTTTCTTTGGTACATGCAAGTACATTTACATGTAGTTCATGGCTCCCCTGAAATTTTTGGGGTTGCTGAATCCATTTGCAGTGCAAGGGCTGGTTTCTCCACTGGCATTATTATGGGGGCTCAATTGACCACTGGTTGTGTGGCAGCTGGTACTTCCTTGCTGGGCTCCATCTGTGAGAGGGCTCCACTGGTGTGGCCTGCTGTCTGGACTTCCAGTGTGTACTGGTAGAGGGTCTAGTGGCTCTATTTGAAGTGAGCAGAGAGGGGCTGGTGGTTGTATTGTGTGGGGCAGGCCCTATTGGCCCTTGTTTGTGTAGGGGCTGCTGACTCATCTTGGGGTGGCATCTTCACTGACTTTGTGTAGGCTACCCCATTGGCCCTGGGTAGCTGAGGGTGTTCTGTAAGAATGGTTCTGTAACGCGGCCACGAATTCAACAGAGAATGCTGTTAGAATATATTAGCAGCACTTAAGAGATACAATCACAGCAGCTCTCTAGATACAAAAGGACCTACGCTTATATACAGATAAATGCACGTGCATACAGACAGACAGTCTAGGGTTCAAAGGTGGACCACATCAGGTGATAATGTACATCTGCATTACACTGCTCCCTCCTCATTTGAGATGCTCTCTATTAATGCCCATAATAGTCAGGTGGACGACGTGTGCGTTGAGGGTACCGTGTGTTTGTTGGGCGGGGAATGAGTGACTGACGCCTATTGACAACAGGAGGATCTTCAATCGGAGGTGGTACATCAATGGGAGGTACAGGTACATCGCCAGCAGGTGGTTGTGCTTCTGGGAGTGGCTGTACTTCTTCGTCATCACTCATGATCTCCAACTGTTCACCTAATAGCTCAGGTTGAGGTACTCTGGCTGCAGACTCTTCATTTTGAGTGACTCTAGTTTTAGTTGCTGGAACATGTGCTGGAGCTTGTATTCCTTCAATACATGGTTTCAGTCGATCGAAGTGCACTACTTGAGTACTTTTTCCTTTCAATGCTCTAATCTTGTAGTCACTCTCACCTATACGTTCTTGCACTCGATAAGGTCCTTTCCATGGATGATGCAGTTTCCTTGACTGTCCACGAGGCACCACTATTGAGTGCAGCCAGACAACATCACCGACACTGTATGGTTTACCATGCACTTTCTCATCATAGAATGACTTCTGTCTCTTATGCTCCGCATTGCATTTCTCTCGCACTACTGCATAAGCATTGTGTAAGGCATTCCTGAGCTCAGTTGCATATTCTCCTGCTGTGAAGCTATCACTTGGGCCAGTGCCATACATAAGGTCCACAGGAAGCCTTGCTTGACGACCAAACATCAGATAGAATGGAGTGTATCCTGTTGACGAGTGAACACTAGAATTATAGGCCATGCACAGTTTTCTAATACACTGGTCCCAATCAGATTGATTGTTCACAGTAGTTGCCAACATGTCCAATAAAGTTCTATTGAACCTTTCAACCATGCCATTACATTGGGGATGATAAGGTGTGGTACGTGACTTCTTAATGTGCAGCAGCTTACAAACTTCTCCAATAAGTTTTGACTCAAACTGTCTGCCCTGGTCCGAGTGCAATTGTTCTGGAGGGGAAAATCTACAGAACATTTCATTCACCAATTTCTCAGCTACTGTCACTGCCTCTTGGTTAGGTATAGCATAGACCTCAACCCACCGAGTGAAGTAATCACTAGCCACTAGTACATACCTATTGCCATCCTTTGTCTCCGGAAGGGGACCCATTATGTCCACCGCTACAATCTGCATGGGGGACCCAGCCTGCACGGTTTGGAGTGCTGCTCTATTTTTTGGTGCACTTGTCTTCCTGGTAGCACAGCTTGCACAGGTTTTACACCACTCCCTTGCAGCTTCCATGCTTCCAGGCCAATAGAAGCGCTCCTTCAGACGGAAAGACATCTTCTCTTCTCCTATGTGCCCGCCAACTGCACCACTGTGCAATTCATTCAGTAGAGTCGCCCGAAGTATAAAGGGTATCACAAGCTGGTGACCACAAAGTTGTCCTTTTTGAAGTGATCTCCACAATGTACCATTTCTGACACACAACATTTCCCACAACTGGAAAAGGCGACGCCCCTCAAGACTCCAGGACTTGACTTCATCAGGATGTGGCTTGCGATCAAGTTCAACAGCTTGGAGCACTGGGCCCACAGATGGATCAGCCAGCTGCAGTTTGCGCATCTCTTCGGAGGGGTATGACTGGAATGGAAGATTAATAATCACACCTACTTGGGTTGGAACATCATCAGTTGGGTTGTGTGAATCACGACCACACTGTCTGCAGGGCATCCTGGAGAGTGCATCTGCATTCCCATGCCGTATCCCTGGTCTATGTACAACAGTGAAGTTGTATTCTTGGAGACGTTCTATCCAACGGGCAAGTTGTCCTTCAGGCTCTCTAAAATTCTGAATCCATATCAGTGAGCCATGGTCTGTCCTCAAGGTGAAATGCTGTCCCAGCAAGTAACAGCGGAAGTGGTGTACGAACTCTACAACAGCAAGTAATTCTCGTCTTGTCACACAGTAGCGTTGCTCCTGTCTGCTTAATGATCTACTTGCATAGGCAATAACACACTCACTACCATCATCTTGACCCTGAGAAAGGACTGCTCCTATGCCATTCTCACTAGCATCAGTGTCTAGGATGAACGTCTTTGAGTAGTCTGGGAAGGCAAGTACAGGTGCTGACACAAGGCATGCGCGGAGTTGATCAAATGCATTCTGACAAGACTCATTCCATTCAAATGTTACATTCTTCTCCGTCAATCTCTGCAGAGGTTTTGCGAGGGAAGCAAAATTCTTGATGAACCGCCTGTAGTAGTTCACCAAGCCCAAGAACTGTTGTATTTCCCTCTTGTCAGTTGGAGTAGGCCAATTGGACACCACCTCTGTTTTGTCTGGGTCTGTTGAAATTCCACTGGCTGAGACAACATGCCCTAGAAACCTGACTTTCTGCTGGCAAAAATTACATTTCTTAGGTTGAAGCTTAAGACCAGCTTGCCTCAACCGTGTCAAAACATTGCCAAGGCAATGCAGGTGTTCTGAGAATGTCCTGCCCACAACAACAATATCGTCGAAGTACACCAAGCAGTCCGTCCACTTGAGATCATTCAGCACTCGATCCATCAATCGCTGAAAAGTTGCAGGTGCATTACAAAGCCCGAAGGGCATTACCTTAAACTCAAACAATCCCTCTGGTGTTGTAAATGCAGTCTTCTGCCTGTCTGCCTCCTCGACTTCCACCTGCCAGTATCCGCTTGCAAGATCCAGTGTACTAAAGAACTTCGTTCCACCAAGTGTGTCTAGGGTGTCGTCCACACGAGGGAGTGGGTAGGCATCCTTCTTCGTGACTGAATTCACTTTTCTGTAATCAACACAAAATCGCATAGAGCCGTCTTTCTTACGTACCAGTATGATTGGAGAGGACCATGGGCTGTGAGATGGTTGGATGACATCCTTTTCCAGCATTTCATCCAGCATTTTTCTTACTTCGAGCCGACGAGCTTGTGGGACACGACGTGGTAACTGGTGTATTGGCTGGGCATCTCCTGTATCTAGGTGGTGCTTGATTTCTCCTGTTCGACCTATATTACCAGGGTGTAAACTGAATACATCAGCATAATCCAAGAGAACAGAAAACAACATCTCTTTATCCCTGACACTGAGATGGTCACCAATCTTGGATACCATCTCCCACAGAGCCTTTTGATCATCGTGTGGGACATCCTTATCTCTTGATACGGCGTGAACATTGAGGTCTTCATCACCTGGAGGATCTTTCTCCAAGGCCTCCATAGTGGCAATCCGGGTCCCTTTCTTCACCACCACAGCCTCCTTTCTTGGATTGAGCACTCTGAGTGGAACAGAACGTCCTGAAGGACTAACAACAGCATGAGCAACCATTAGTCCATGGCGACCATGCCGGTCACCCTCCACAATCCAGGAATGATTGAATACTTGATGATCCAGCTCCACCATGATTTCCTGCTCACTTTCAGCAGGGATTAGCAACTTTTGCTTCACAACCAATCCTATCAGAGGAGTGCATGTGTACGGCTTCTGTTGAGTATTATCAAGTGATAGTGACACTCTTTGACATGGGAAGTCGATACGTCTCAGCCCGCTATCTATGACACATCTACACTGCTCCAAAAAATCTAGACCCAGGATTGCTTCAACTGACAAGTCATCTACTATGACAAATGTAGCAGCCATTGGGGTAGGAACTTCAGCAAATTTCAATTGCACTAAACCTACTCCCCTTATACTAAGTGGTATGCCACTTACACCAACCAACTTTTGTCCAGTGCCTTCCTCCAATTTGAGTTTGCTGTCCAATTTGGCTGCCTTAGCCCAAATGTCACTACGAAGGAGAGAAACTGCTGCTCCTGTGTCAATTATAAACTCAATTGGTAGGGTGGCTATACAACCTTTCAAACGGTAACTTAACCCACAGTTTACTGACAGAGTGGGCACAGTTAAAACACTATTCTGGGTCCTTACAGGCTCTCCCCCTCGTGCTGGACCCCCTAGCACTGGAGGGTGGCAGTTTTCCTGCTGCTGTTGTTTACTACTGACTGGACAATTGCGTGCTATGTGACCCATTTCTCCACAACTCCAACATGTAACAGTACTTCTACCACCGTAACGCCCTCCAAACCTACGTAAGGGCGGACGCCCCTGGCTTCCTGAACTTGGTTCCTGCAATAGCTTCTCTAAACGGTCTAGGCGCTCGACGAGCAGTTTCATTTCTTTCGTTCCCTCTGTTGTGACAGCAGCAACAGCTGGCTCTTTTTGATGTGGTACCGCACATACGGGCTCTGAATGTTGTTGAGTAGGAATGCTAACCGTGCCGGTAATGGACTTACTACTGCTATGCCCCAGATATGTCTCCATCTCAATAGTGGTGGTAACAGCTGCTTCCACGGTTTTAGGACGCGTCTGCCGTACACTAAAGGAGAGATGAGAATCTTCAATCTGAGACAAAAATTGGTTCAGCGCAAGGCGTTCGCGGGCCTTTTCTTCGAGATCTGGGTACGCTTTATCCGCGAGTACTCTTAATGCGTCACCAAACGAAGCCCAGTCCTCGTCGTTTTGCCTCTTCCTAACCTGAAGTTCTGCCATGTGCAGGTCCCTTGAACTGTCGGGGTGGAAACGACGACGTAACGCATCTTTGCACTCACCGTATTTCGTACGAGCGTCTTGCGCTAGCCTCCGGTACGCTGTATGAGCCTTTCCGGTAAGTCGCACTCGAATCCATTTCAGTTTCTCTTCGTCACTGTCCCACTTGTTCACTGCTGCGCAGTCTTCAAAGTGCTCTATCCAGTCGTCCCAGCGACTAATTCCAGATTCGCCGCTAAAAGGTTCGGGTAGGAGAACTGGTCGAGCCATTCCAGCTGCCGACTACGCCAATGTAACGCGGCCACGAATTCAACAGAGAATGCTGTTAGAATATATTAGCAGCACTTAAGAGATACAATCACAGCAGCTCTCTAGATACAAAAGGACCTACGCTTATATACAGATAAATGCACGTGCATACAGACAGACAGTCTAGGGTTCAAAGGTGGACCACATCAGGTGATAATGTACATCTGCATTACAGTTCCATGGGCTGCTGACTGCTGTGTGAGGCTTTATTAAGTTCAGTTCCAGTGTAGACTTTACAGGTTCCGCTGCTATTGTTCATGAGCTTGCGGTGAGGGGGCTGGTGGTTCTACTGTGTGGGGATCCCAGCTGACTCAACTTGCATTGAAGTAAAGGTAGTGGGGGGGGGGGGGGGGTTGGCCCCAGTGAGTGGGACCTGTTAAGACCACTTGCAGAGTGAGGGCTAATGGTTGATCTGGTTGTGAGGTCATCACGTGTTGTTGGTACATGTAGTTCATGGCTCCCCTGAAATTGTTGGGGATGCTGATTCCATTTGCAGCCTGAGGGCTGGCATCTCCATTGGCATTATTCTGGGGGCCACATCCCTCCTGGCAGTGTGGGGGTCAGATGATCTATTTGTGAGAGGGCTGGTGTCTCCACTGGCATTGTGGATGCTAGCTCCATTGGCCAGGTTAGCTGGTGGCTCCCTTGCTGGAATTATGGGGCCTGTTAATTCCACTTGTTGGCTCCATATTTGGAATGTGAGGCTATTTAAATTGCAGCATGGGGCTTAATGGTTCCAAAGGTATATAGTGTGCACTTGCAGTGAGGGGGCTTGTGGTTCTGTAGTGTGGGGATGGCCTCTTTGACCCCAGGGCTGCTGAGCGAACTTGCAGTGAAGGGCCTAGCCCCATTAGCCCCTGCCTATGTGGGGGTGGGGCTGGTGGCTCTTTTGGTAATTTAGGGGCTGCTCACTCCCTATCACTAACACAACATTATCGTCAGTGGTACGACCGCCATCACTACCTTTCTCAATCTCTCCATCCTCGTCCAATGTATCTTGAATATCGATCGTCGTATTCGTACAGTTCGAACTCATCCGCCGACTGATTCAGTGAAACTCGACGAGCTCGCGTTCACTCGTGTTATACGTCACCATATCGTTTATCTACACCGAAAAACAACCGTAAGTCTATACTAACAAGCACTACAATTCAGCCGCCCGTTTGTTTGGTGACCTTATAGGTGTGGTTATCACGCCCTATAGGAATAGTTGAATATTCATGCACTCCGGAGAATGGAAACTGTTCCGTGCACATATAAAGGCGCGATTCGAGCGGGTAACGTGTACTTACTTTGCACAGCTGTTTCTCCGTAACGGATGGCATGAAAATTAACGAACAGAACAAATCAATAGGTATAGGACCTCCCTACCTACAAACCGAATTTGAAGCGATTTGATTACTCCTACCGAAAGTTATGGTGGGTTTGAACCCGGTGGGGTATCGGACGTTGCAATACTGGCACGGAGTAAGTGCAAGACCCCAAAATATGTTTTAGCATAGAGAAATGGTGTAGTATGAAGTGCTGAAAATAGGAAGTCAAGAGCTCAAACTGTGTGGAAGATATAGCGCTTTGAATTGGATGCTATATATATAAATTCACAAGCATCAAAATCGCATAGAATGTTCCATATATATATATATAATAATAATAATAATAATAATAATAATAATAAATTAAATAAATAATAATAATAATAAGCGGGACTAGCAGCAGGTCAGGCTGCCAGAGCTACTGAGCTGAGAAAGCATGAAGAAAACGATGCCAAATGCAAGGAGCTAGGGTGGGTTTGTGTCCCCATGGTGGTTGGGATATGGTGCTTGGGGGACAGAAGCAATGGAGTCTTTGGCACTTCTGGCCTCTCGCCTTGTGACCAGCTCCAACAGGGCTAAGGCTGTGGTCCTAGCGGAGCTATATGGCAGGCTGAACCTCTGCTTAGTTAGAGCCAACGCTGTAGCCATCCTCTCCAGATGCTTTGTACCAGACCAGTAGTAATGATAAGTAGTAATAATAGGGTGTATTTATGTATTGTGAATATCTATTATCGTGATAAATGTAAAAATAAAAATATAAAAATAAATAAATAAAATAATAATAATAGCTCCAGCATTGGCCCGTACCAAAATCATGCTGAGACGACCATAGAGGGTGGCCACAGCTCTTGACTTGGTGGAATTAGTCCGGACAGCCAGGCATGATGCCACAGTTGAAAACACCTCAATGGCTTCAGCTCCCCATGCACCATAGGTTTCCACCACTAAAGGAATGCACTGCCAGCCTAACTGTTTGCACTTAGCATCATTTTGCAAGTGCTTCCTTTTCTCTGCAGCTCTAGCAGCCACACCAGATTACATGCCCGCTTCCACAACTAACGATGAATTTAGCGGGGATGTCACACTGATGTCAAATGCTGCAGAAGCACTGCCATCCCAGTTGGAGACTAAGATATCAGCTGGTCTAGTATTTGACTTGTCCAGCCCCCAGCCACATCCAACCTCAAGGTGAGCTGATAAAGATGCATGGCGAAATGTGCTGAACAATGCATTTCGAAGCATGTTGTGCCTGTTTGTTACATCCCCTCCACAATTGCAGGTTATACAGTGATGACCTAAAGTGTCCAATGCTTTGTCAGGACAAAGAGGACAAACTAGAGGATTACCCTCAGGAGATGCCGTGTGGCTAATGCCCAACCACCATCTGATAGCAGTCTGAAACAAATGTGGTTGTAGGTGTAGGTCTAAACTATCTGATGGTACAACAGTTAACCAGGCAGATACATGTGGGGATGATGTAGAAAGTAACCGTGCTTTATCAGCACACAAAGCAGCATCAAAGAGGTCGTTTAACTGAACATCTTCTAGCCTTTCTGACAGTTGTCTCTGAGAAAGGGTATGATCTACAAAATCATTAACAGAGAGGGGGCACAAATGTGTTGTACTGTGCAATGGCAGAAGCTAAATGGCAGTGAGTAGATATTGCACTGTTAGAATTGCTCAGTGATGCCATGCAAGCAGCTGGTGAATGGTGTACAAGTGAACGAAGCCCTAACCCACCTCTACACAGACTGAGTTGAGCCTGATGCCAGGCATGATCTGGAGTGTCAACACCTGTACACTTGGAGAAGAATAGAAGAATGTCAGAGTCGAATTCTTGCAAAGCATTAAAAGCAAGTGAAGGTGGAGTGATTCTGGCAAGATGGGATAGTTTGCAAAACCCAGCGCATTGGCGCAGTAACGTAAATGCCACATGGGGATCAATGCTTCCTATCTCCTCTAAGCTGGACAGGAGTGCACGAGCTGCAAAATGTTTTTGATTATGAACTTATTGCAGAACTCCGCATCACCGACTGGGGCTCCCAAAATCTCAAAATGTGGGATATTGGAGTATGGGATTGAAGGAATAAACATTGATTTGTCTTTACCTAATAACTCACATTTCTGTAAGTTCACATGTAAGCCAAGATCTGGCCCCATGCTTTGTATGATATCCAATGCTCTTGACACTGCAGATGTTGTTCCAGCCAGAATTCCATCATCAAGGTACCAATCTTTCTGCTGTAGTCCTGCACATCCATCATCCTCAGCAATAGCCTTTACTACTCGCTGTAGCACAGGAGAAAAAAGGAAAGGACCAAGTGGGTCACCTTGCTGAACACCCTGCTGTGATGAGAGTATTCCTAATGGGTGCCACAGACTAGGGTGATGTCTGTAGCACCAAGAAGCCCAAGTCAACAGCTCAGGGAAATGTTTGGCACATTCATTAAGTAAAGCTTGTCTTGACACTAGGTTAAAGGCATTCCTCATGTCTATCGTAAGAACAGAAAAATCCTTGTTGGACCAGTGTTCATCAATGCATAACCTTGTGCAATGGATTATTTTTTCAGCTCCACAAGAACATGCCACTCCCTGTTGAAATGGATGGAAAAAATCAGCAGCTTTATCTCTTATTTTGTAGCATAAACATTTGCTAGTGGGCCTCCTCAAAACCTCCCCTACTGCAATTGGCCGAAAATCTATAAGACAGTTTGGCTTGTTCTTAGTAAGTGTAGTCAAGTTACCCCCCGCTAGATATACTGACATTTGTTGAGGAGCTTTCCCTGCAGCCAGTAAGTTCTCACAACATGGCGCAACGTAGCACAAATTGGAGTTGGCAGGGGAACTGCAGCTGCATTTAACAGGTGTTGCACTCATAAACTTGAAGGACCAGCTGCAGTGGCTTTGGGAAAGGACAGCACTTGCATCCATTCGTATTATGACTATTATCTCTGCCGATACGTATATATCCACACATAATAATAATATTTTGCATTTAATGTTGGTCCCACACACACAACACACCACACCACAACACACCACACCACAACACACCACACAGGTTGAGCTGAAATTTTCAGACATGGACAGCTGCAGTTGGACCTGGAGGTGCCACCAGTGAGGGTTGGGGAGGCCTGTGTCTAACAGCAGCCATTGTGGCAACACCGCTGTCTACTGGCCAACCAGTGAGGACTGTGGGCATGTGCTGGTGGTAGAGTGCATCCCTTCCAGCAAAGATGGAAGGTTTGCCTATGCCACCACTCACCCTGTAGAAGCAACACCCCCATCGTCAGCCATTTCCAGAAGGCACCTCCAGACGCCCACCCTGTTACCGGCTGGGCAGCTTCGTGTTGTGTCCTACAACATACTGGCTGACGTTTATGCCTCCACAGAGTACGCAGCTCACGTCCTTTACCATTACTGCAAAAGGGAGGCTCTAGATGGAGAGTATCGGCAGTGTCGCATTGTTAGGGAGCTGCTTGGTTACCATGCCGATGTCATGTGTCTACAGGAAGAGTTGGAGCGAGGATGTATGCAGAGTTCATACAACCTTCCCTGGCTCAGGCTGGCTACAGAGGATGTCTGCAGCTGAAAGCAGGAACGGTGAGTATCCAGAAGAATCCAGAAGAATCCAGAAGAATCCAGATATCAGGGTGTTTTTGTATGTGTTAGTGGGAAGAAGAAATCACTGGTGTTCTGCACTTCAAATTTGTACTCCTTCTAAAGGCAAACCATCCCTGGATGATGTGGTCAATGAATTTGATCAGGGAGTATGGATCACCTCATTCACTGATCACATTCATTGACCAAAGTGCCCATTTGCTTAGAAGTCACTGCATGATAAAAACTACCTGGCAATTGATGATTAAAAGGACCAGAGGTGGAATTTGATATTGTTATATGAGTTTTGCAAAGGGGCCATGTGTTTTTTCATTATCAATGAATATCCACAACCATTTAAGTTCTGCTTAGCATATTGCATATGTTAATACTAGTATTTGTCATGAATGTTACGGCTCATCCTTAATGTGCAACAACGTTCTTGAAAAATGATACCCATGTTTGCTCCATTGAAATGTGCCTTCCTTAATTAAAAGGTGTTGAATGGAGGTACGTGTCATCCAGGTTATGAATGCTGTTTTGTAAGCAGCAAAGTGTCCTTCATAACTTAGTGATATTAGTTGTTATCAGGAATATTAGTTTCAGAGGGGTTAAATAAGTAACCTCTGATGGTGACTAGTCAGTATCCTCTGGAGGTAAAGTAGGAAGAGATACATGTAGCTTCTTAACCCACTAACAGTAACGACAAAAATGGTCACTAGTGTCCATGGCTGGTGCCAGCTAATATTACACCCAATAGAAAAGCTGAGATATGCATAAGAAATATCCAAGACCCCTAAAATGTACCATCACTATTACTAGAAAAGGTTATACCTCCTATGGGCTGGAAGGGTCTTTATAGGCTACCGTTAATTGGTTCAATAAGAACTGCATTACGGTTTGTACCATGTTGCATTTCTCTTGCAGGTCCCTGAAGGAGAAGCAGTGTTTTACAACATTTTGAAATTCGAGCTTGTAAGCAATGACTTTGCTTCTCTGAGCAAATTCCTCCAGACTGATTCGTCCTGTGCAGACTTGCGTGTGGCTCTTGAAAAGGCTCCTATCATTCAAGAAGAGCTAACATCAAAGCACACTATTGTTCAGCTTGTAGTTCTGCGTTGCCTGGATGCACCAGATCGCTTCCTGTGTGTGGCCAACACACACCTCTACTTTCACACAGATGGTGATCACATCAGGCTGCTGCAGACTGAGCTCTCTCTGCGCTACCTGAAGAAAGCCTTGGGAAACTTGGCACTGCGGTTCCAGAACGGGACCTTGCACCCGGACATTCAACAGCTGCCCGTGCACTGCTGCCTACCAACTGATGGCACAAGGGAGTGTAGCAAAGGACCACATAGATTGGACCAAGCATAGACTTCCTCCATCTCTATATCCAAAGTGCACATGTGGATTGGTGGGAGGCATCAGACAACCACAAGAGCTGAGGTGTGCAGATGAAGATGGAGGTGTAGTTGTAGGTATAGGTGTAGATGGAGGTGTAGTTGTAGATGGAGGTGTAGTTGTAGATGGAGGTGTAGGTGTAGATGGAGGTGTAGTTGTAGATGGAGGTGTAGGTGTAGATGGAGGTGTAGGTGTAGATGGAGATGTAGTTGTAGATGGAGGTGTAGGTGTAGATGGAGGAGTACCTGGTTGTGCTGACCACTCACTCCATAGTGGGTTCCAAGGTATCCACCTTCAGCAAGACTTCCATTTCCAGAGTGCCTGTGGGATCCCACCATTCACAAACTACACGGAAACATTTGTGGGAACTTTGGATTACATCTTTGTCGGAACGGACCACCTACAGGTGACAGCAACTGTGACCTTTCCATCTCTGGAAGAGGTCAGAGAACTGGTTGCCCTGCCCTCTGTCCACTTCCCATCAGACCATGTTGCCTTGGTGTGTGATGTGTCATGGAAGTCACCTATTAATAAGTAAATGTTTTGCAAATGTGTTGATGTTTTATTAATAATCACAGCTGAGCTCTGAATTGAACCTGTTCTGTATATGGAGATCTCGGATATCCTGCATGAATAGATCCTGGCAACTGGTCCTAAATTTGACCACTGACGAAATGATCAAACATTTTATTTATCGTGCAAATTAGTAATTACCTTAGATCATGATTGAGTGCAGCTGGTAAAATACATGTAATCCATGCATGAAAGATGAATTTACCGGCACTTAATTATGTGTGCTTATGACTTACATTTTATTGTAGCTGGGACTGCATGTATAATGTTACATTAGCATAGGGGACACACCCACTTTCTGCAGGAATGGTGTAAGACGCGTATAGTATAGCTTTTAATATTCATACAGGACATATAAACCCCTTTTGCAAACTATTCCCATATCTGTTTACAAGTGCATTCTTTATGCCATGCATTACTTGCCACGGTGAGGAGACAATGTCATCTAGAGTGATGACATCAGCGAGTGCTTTGAAGAGGTTTACTGAAGTAAGCAGGTGGGACATGTACATGTACTGATCAGATGCACTTACAGACAAAATGTAGGCTGCTGCTGAGTGGTGTGAAAGGCTACATAGACCCAGCCCACCTCTGCTAAGAGAGAGTTGGGCCTGTTCCCAGGAGTTGCCAAAGGCATCAGCTGCAGTGCATTCAGCAAAAGCATATCATGAATGTCATTATCAAGCATTTGCAGTGCATCAGCCCTAAGAGAGGGAGGTGTAGAACGAGCAAGATGTACCATCGTACAGAAACTGCCGCACTGACAATGCAGAAGCAGTGCCACCTGAGGATCCACAGAACCAACATCCTCCAACATGTGCAGAAGCTCCTGGGCCTTTACGCGTTTCTGAGATCAGTGCATATTTGGCACAGAAGACAAAGTCACCAATTGGAACACTCAAGATTTCAAAGTTGATTTCTTTCGAAGACTTCAAATCGCCTTTACTGTACAATTCTATTATTATTATTATTATTATTATTATTATTATTATTACATGTATATACAGATTATACAAATGCAACAATAACCACAAGTCACAAAACAACATACAAACTCAAATGTATTCCTGATGAGGGCAGGAAAGTCTGCACAAAATAGCCCTCACATTATTATTATTATTATTATTATTATTAACAAATTATTAAGATTGATGATATATTGGGAAAAAACAAGGTACAGAATACGTAATACATTTAAAAAAAGAAACGTTCATCTTCAAGTTCTACTTTACAATGGCTGCCTGACAATCATTGCAGAGGGCATTTGCCTCTGCAATGTGATGGCTAATCTTTGGTACAGCTGATTGATGACACACGATTTTGCCTGGCCAGTGCGACCCGAAATTCTGTCCACAAGAGTGGCAAAAACTGGTCTGCTCTCCAACCCCCATCCACCAAATGTTTCTACTGCCATGGGTATTATTATTATTATTATTATTATTATTATTTTTTTTTTTTTTTTTTTTTTTTTTTTTTTTTTTATATTTAAATTATTATTATTATTTAACACATACATGTATACATATAATATATACAATTTAAACACACAACACAATGTCAAACACATACTCTAGATAGAATGGCCCTGGAGTTGGCTCTTATCAGGGTCAAGTTTAATCTGCCATAGATCATATTTGTAGTGACGGACTTAGGCTGCCCCAGTCGGGTGGCTAGTCTTCCGGCAAGTCTGGAGAGACTACGTTGAGCTTCAGGTCCCCAACTTCCATAGGACTCTACCACCAAAGGGATGCAAACCCAACCTAACTCTCCACATTTTGCATCATTACTGTGGTGCTTCCTCTGTTCTGCCTGCATTGCTGCTGAACTTGGTGTCACACACGCTACTTGGAGGGTATCTGAATTAAGCGGGGATGTGACACAAAGATCAATTGCAGCAGGCTTGCCCAACTCCCAGTTAGGGATGAGGACATCGGCAGGACGCGTTTGTCGAGCTTCATGACCCAGACTGCTTCCAGCTTCAAGCTGCGCACCCAAGCCTGCACGCTGACAGAACTCGAAAAGGGTGTCTCGGATTCTGTTGTGGCGGGAAACCACATCGGAGCCATTTTTACATGACAGAGCATGGTGACCAAAGTGATCCAAAGAATGGGACATGCATTGGGGACAAAGCTGACCTTGACTCACAGGAAGGCCTAACCACCACTTAATGGCAACTTGAAACTCAGAGGGATCAAGATGAAGGTTGAGCCTTGGGGAAGGTGTGACAGATAGCCAAGCTGAGGAGTGAGGCGAGGAAATTGAAAGTAATCGAGCCCTATCCGGCAGTGAAGCATTAGCAAATAGCTTGGTAAATTGCTGGTCCTCCAATTTAGCAGATAACAGTTTTTGAGTTAGTTTAGCGGTAGTGATGGAGGTAATGGTGAGCTCATCCATAGTAGATACCGATGCATTGAACATTATTATTATTATTATTATTTTTCATGCTTAGCCTGGTTGTCACAGAATTTTACATAATACTGCCACACCCAATACTTTACCATTGGAGAAGTGGTGTTTGTTGCCAATTCACTGCAGAGACTCATCACATGTTTCTAAAGTACCTGAACACTGACATTAAAAGTAGAGGTACTGTTTTTTTTTTTTTCTACTGTTGCACTTATTGAGACTTCCATTTTGTACATCGTGGTCATTTTTGGAATTTTACTAGTACTCCATGATCCAATAGGTAAATAACCCCCATACCAGCCACATTGAATACAAAGATTGCATGTATACATACAGAACAGCCAAGTCGCATGTCAGAGGCTCCATCATATGAAACTGTGGAACTAGGAATGTCCCTCAATCCTCAAATACAGATGTACAGCACTACAACAGTGACTGCCATCTTTTGGATGCCAAAACTAACTTGCATGACTACCTGCACACTACAAATGTGTTTTTCTTTATAGTTATTGATTGTAGCTATGGTTGTTACGCACATGTACAAGACGTTGTAACATACCTGATTTAGAATAAAATGGAAAATCAAGAAATCAGCAACAAATCCATGCATGAAAATTAGCCACAGAGTAAGGGCACACAGACCAGCCTTGGTGCCTATGTGTGGGACAAGAATTGAGGTACATACTACATAGAGCATTACAATGGAAGGTCCCATGGTGTATAAACTGTTGATACAGTCTGGCTGAGTGCTTTGTTACAGGTTATGCTAGGATACAATAAACATTCCCAAAAATTGCTGAACAGACCATCTGAACACTACTTATGAATAATTCATCACATGGAGTGATGAAACTTCAAGTGCTATGACTATATACATAGTATGGCATGAGGGGTGCCCCTCCCTACCATCATACCCCTCCCTACCATCACACCCTCCCTATCATCATACCCCTCCCTACCATCACACCCTCCCTACCATCACACCCTCCCTACCAACACACCCTCCTACCATCACATCATCCCTACCATCTCACCCTACTCTTTCGGTACCAGAATTGTACATGCATGCATGTGCAAGTAACAAGTATGTTTTTGTGCCACTCGACTACTGCATAACTTCACTCCATAAAACCTGTCAATTGCTGATTACTACTTGTGTTAGTTTCTCCCACATCAAAAATGTGCACACGTAGCATATGACCTGTGGGATGCACTGGTAACAGTTTGTGTAGAATTTTGATAGTTGTACTACGTGGATCCTTACACATGTATAGTCATACGAAGACGCAGCACTTCGGCGGTTAACTGCAGAAGGCTCTTGCGACGTGCATCGGCCACTTTGCTATACAAGGAAGTTGATGTGGTGTCATATTTAGTGGGATTTGGATTGGCCATGTACTCAGAAACCAAACAAACACAAGTGGATGTGGCAGCAAAATTCAGCTAGTTAATAACTGATGTTAACACTTTTACTATTAGCTTTAAATTTGAATTGATAGTAAAATTCATCACATGTTTACTGCACTTAGCCAACTGAAACAACAATGAAGAGAGGAAATGGGTTTTGCACCTACTAAATGCTCTAAGTACTAAAACCATATACATATTCACGATAACATGTTGGCTACCAGGTCTGGTTTGGTATACTGAACCAAGCCAAACAGTAATAAGACCAGGTCTTCACAACTGAGTTATTAATGAAACTTTTGGATAGGATAATACATGCTTGATGAAAAGCATTGAATGAACTTCTGAGCAACACAAAATAAATGATTGAAAATATGCATCTCATCAGTTTCTACAAGTCCTCTAAACAATTTCATTATAATAATAGCTCCTCCACAATCTGTCGACTATCTGACTTTAGCACCTTCTCAAGTCCAAGACAGGCCACTGCAAGTTTTGCTTTCACTATCACATTAAGGCTAGGAGGCTGAAGTACTATATGTGAGCCAACCATGTCTACCAGAGATTTTGCCCTCTGGTAGGCCATTGATCCTTTAGGCATGTGCCAAGGAAGACAGGTTAGGTATTCCAGTAAGCCTTGCTTCACTAGGACTTGTCTCTCCCTCTCTCCCTCAAGAACAACTTGCAGACCTAGCACAACCACTTCCAAACATCTCATGGAGATGTCACCTTTACACAGTGGCCTCCATTTAGAGCATCTGTACAGCAGCTTCATATATGGCAACATGTCATCCCACTTGTATCCATATACAGTTGATGCCCACTTGTACAATTGTTTAGAGTCAGCACAAAGAAGGAAATCTTTCAAAAAATCAGATGCTTTAGGAGCGTTAAAGCATTCTTTATTAGCTAAAACCAACAAAGAAATAACTATGGAAGCAAAAAACCTGTGTGGTAAGGCATGATTGATAATGTATAGCAAATTAAGAGTAGCCACTGACTTACTTGATAAGGTTGGAGTCATTTTTTAGACATTCTGCTTGATCCATTCCTTCCAATACTGTTGGTGTGATGCACATGGAGGAAGCACCCATTATTGCATTGATGACATGTGGCTTGACAAGGTAGTAATGTGATTTGTAGTTGTATGAAAGATTTTCTAAACAGCACAGAACCTTTATTCTGACCACCTGGCTGAATGAGGGTGTCACTAAACATCCAACAATCTGGTCCATTATATCCTCAGAAGAGATGATTAGATTTTGAAACCTATCAGTTTCCGAGACACTGTAAAAAACAGACGTACATATTATATGGTTTATAATTAAAAATTATATCTGGGTCTCTAACTCATCTGAGTCTAGATGCTATGTTCATATCGTTTCATGCAAAACCATTTCTGCTAAGCACATTATGCAGGCACTCAATGAGTTATGCCTCATATTTATAGTACCTACTTGAGCAAAACTGAAAGGGAGTAGAATATGATGTAGATGACGTGATCGTTCATTGCAAGTGAAGACACGTTAGGATTAACAGGTGGGGAGATGGGACCCGCAGTCAATCGAACCCGACGAAATGAACGGACAACACTGTCAAAGTTTATGAAGGCGTTGTACATGTAGGATGGCTTATCTAAATTAGCAATCGTTGTGACTACATTCCACACTATGCGGAGGAGGGTTCTTTCTAGTCTCAGTAGATCCACGTGATATACCGTACTCAATGGAAAATTTAACAGGATGGAATGTAGTCCATCAATCAAAGGCAACTCTCCACTGTGAATGAGAAAGGTACCTAGCGCCACCCTGTCAATACCGGTGCGAGATGGATTATCGTACAAATCTTCTACGCGTTGTGCAATGTCACTGACATGAAGCATTTGGGATAAATGTTGTCTAAAATCTAAAGAGGTATTTCCAAGCGATAGCTTCCTCTGCACATCAGGATCCCGGAGAAAAGAGGTAACGTCTTTAAGGTCTTTTAGCAGGAGGCGAAAGCTTTTTATGTCAACAGTCGATGTGTACTTCACTGTAAGTAGGTCGCCATCTTTTAATCTGTAGTATTCAAGCCTCTTCTCGTCATCCAATTGCTCGGCACCAAAGATCACCACTTGATCGTATATTGGAATTTGGAACTGTTCCTGCAGGGCTTCCTTAAGTTCCCTAACCATTTCGGGAAAGTTGTCCAGCTTAAGGATGACTTCCTGTAGCTTGTTGGAACTAGTATTTACCAGACGAACTTCAAACCTCACGGGAGAGATGTGCATATTCCGACAGTCTGTCTTAGAGGGAGATGTGTTCTCGCTCCGCTTCTCCTCCTTCAAGGGAGGAGCATGTTCGTTGATAGCATCCGCCTCCATGGTAGAAGGTTGTTTTAAAGTACCATTTTTATGGTCGTGCGTATGACTTGAAACTGCCTGATTCCCCATGTTCCACTCGTCGAATTCGATGATGGGTGTGTCTCAGTTGAATATATTCCACATAAATAAAAAAACATTGCGGGGGGGGGGGGGGGGGGTATACGTATATATTTCCGGTAATACTATGAAATATAGATGGGCGTTGTAGATAGTGGTTGCGCATGCGTGATCCGCTTGAGTAGTTACTTTTAACGGTTCACACTTCTAATTTACCATCTAATAGTTCTTGATTATAATGTGCACAACGGCTAATAATAATTCTGCTCGGTAAGCATTGTACATGTATTAACCTTTTCGGGAGATAATTTAATCATAGCTTGCAGGGGCGGCGGAAGCTATTTAGCATCAGCTATAGGGTTGACGTCCGATAGGAAAAGTTGTGGAGGGGAGGAGGGGGGTGCTATTAGCTTTAGGCAAAAAAAAAAATTAAAAAAAAATAATATAAAAATAAAAAATTGTGGTCTCGTTCCCAGACCTACACTATACTGAAGCGATAATGGGCTATTCCATTATTTAACCGTACAGATGGCAAATGGCAAACCTCCCCCCCCCCCCCCCCCCCCCCCCCTCGGGACAATATATAAAAGCACCCCTGGACAAGCTTATATTATACCTCAAACTCCCGGGACAGACTTGTAAATGCCCGCTAGACAACCTTGTATTTAATTCCACCCCCCGGACAATTTTCCATGTTGTTCCACTCCCCCCCCCCCCCTGGATAAAATATGCCTTCTAGCCCATGGAGGTGGATGAGCTTATCAATCCACTTTTCCTCCTATACAACAATAGACCCCAGGGGCGGATACAGGGGGGGGGGGGGGGGTTGGGGGTTGCAATCCCCCCTTTTGTCCAAAATCCTTTTTTTTTGCACGCAGTTTTAGGGGGTTTTGGAGGTTGCAACCCCTCTTTTGTTCCTTTTTTCGCACGCAGTCGTACGCGGACAGCCCCCCCCCCCCCCCCCCCCCCCCGTTAAATCGGCAGAAAGCAACCCCCGCCGCTCGTCTTATTATTCATTAACAACCCCCCTTTTCTGAAATCCTGTATCCGCCCCTTGCCGTGTGTATTTGTGTATCCCATTAGAGAGTTTATCACTTTGACCTAGCACCCTCTTAGTTTATAGTCTGACGTAGCCACATCCTCGCGTTTCCTCCGCAAAGCACGAGGGTGTGGCTACGTCAGACTACTCAATTTAGGGATGGTTTGGCAATTCGATATCAACGGCAACCTTCCTGTATACCTATAATATCAAGTGTGATGGATGTAGTGCAAATCAGTTTCACGTTGCAACATGCATTAGACTGTAAGACAGGTGGTCTTGTCATCCAACGACATAACGAAGTTCGGGACTGTCTTGGGGATATGGCTGCTCAAGTATGCATAGAGTCAGTCCAGGTTGTACGTGAACCAATAGTCAAAGAGGTTGAATCCAAAGCAGACGGTCCAGGATTGAGGGCCGATCTAGGCATTCGAGGTGTTTGGACTCCCCTCGTCTGAACATGTCCCTAATTAAGGCCAACTCAAGAGCGATGTTGAGTAGAAGTGCATTGTAGATTTAGATATATGGTGTAGTTTTAGTTGTGTATTTTAGGTATGTATGTGTGTATAAACATGTAGTATCATTATTAACTTAACACCCTCGAAGTAATTAATACTATAGTACGAGACTCAGGCTGGTATAATTAAAATTAATACTGATACAGTGAGTCAATACAATGTATTCAGCTACCGGTAATTTTTAAATGAATATTAACAATGGTATCGATCCGAATGTAAGATCAGAAAGATGCGTAAACAGCTCCCTATTGATCTAATACCCCTGCGGGCCAGAAGTCCAATCATGCAGCTTGCCCTAAAGTACCAGATGATATTCATCAACTCCTGCATGCATTCCCTCCAATATATTTATCGTTAGAGAGTATATACTCCATACAAAATGATGCCTGTTACAGTTGTCATCTGCTTGGTTCTAACTTGTTTCCAAATGTGAACAAACCTTCACTTTAAGAACTGGAAGAATGCTACTGACAAAGATTTTGTACTGTCCGCTATTCCGCTAAGCATGGTACTGAGCTGATGTGCTCAAAGACAATCAGATTCAGCTCTTCCAATGGAATCAATACACAAATAATTCACAACATTTTTTTACATCAAAAAAAGCATTGGTTGCTGGGGCTCCACCCCAGATCCCGATTGGCGAGCTTTCAGCGCTCCCCCTACCCCCCTAGCTGCATGAGCAGGAGGGGTGCCACCCTCTTGCACTGACTCCGGTCTCTCTGGACTTCCTCGACTTCAGTAAAATCCTGCATCCAGTAGCGGATCCAGGTTGGGAGGGGGTTGGGGGAGGGGGATGGGGGGGCTAGGGGGAGCTATAGCCCCCTTTCTACCTTGGCTAATTAAATATTCATAGTAAAAGTTGCTAATTACTTGCGCGTGCAGTTGCTTCATTGATGGCAGGAACCATAGATATTAGACATGCAGTGTCGTTTTTTTTTTTCTAAATGAATGAACGGTGAGTTCACTAGTAGTAGTACGCATGTTTAGATCATGATCAACGCATCGATCATGAAGTTAGCTATAGGGGCTGGATCCGAATTGTTTTTGCGTTATTTTGAAGGGTTTTTCGACGAAAAAAGCGTTGGCTTCTGGGGCTCCGCCCCAGGCCCCGAGGGGGGGGGGGGGGGGGGAGCTTACAGCGCTCCCCCATACCCCTTAGTTGGGTGGGAGGGGTACTCCCCTCCTGCACTCTCCCCAGGACGGCTCCGCTGCCTATGGATCAGCCCCCCCTCCCCCTAACTGTCCATGCTGGATCTGCTACTCAGTGGCATCTGCCAGTACATGTGTGCCCTACCATACCTACGCCACTGCTGACGGATATGTTTCCTATCAGAGTGACACCTCCCAAGAGTGTTGAATCATCCAAAACCTGGAACAAGGGAAGGAGGGATGGTGAGTGAGGAGGGAGGGTGAAGGGAGGAGGGAGATAAAGGGAGGAGGGAGGGTGAAGGGAGGAGGGAGGTGATAGGAGGTCAGGAGGGATTGGCACTATGTGGGCTATTCATCCTTCCTTACTGTACTAGTAGTCTAGTACTGAACAATTACATGGGATAGCTAAATGTCACTCAAAGCCTCCTGGACCAAGTCAACACAACTGTCTGATGCTCTTGATGTAAGTGGGTCCCTTGTATAAACACACACTCTTACACAAACACACTCTCCACTAACCACCTTGACCTGTACTGGCTGTACATTACAATGGCATACTGGCAGATGTGACACTGTTTGGCAAGAATACAGCTCTCGCTGTAAGTGGCCCTCAAACTGCCCCTCCCCCAGCTGTACTCCTTCCTTTCCCATAAGGTTCGTGGCACACTTGGAGCATGCAGGCCTCTGTGGTCTGCCTATACAGCCACCAGATGAGAGGTATAGCACATTCATAGTTAATCCACACCCACACCCACCCACACACTTTACCCCTTTGTCGCCTTGACAACTTCCTTTCGGAATGGCTACTGGTTTGGAATGGGGTGGAGCATCACCTTCCTCCTTTCAACTATGGTCAGCGCCATAGTACTTACTACATACCTGAGGAGGGCACGCACCATAATTGAGATGGGCAGGTATTAGCCTGTTGGCTCCTGATGGACAATTCTTATACCATGTATGCTGTTCCCTCTTCCAATAGCATGGAAGTGTACGAGAATGAACATGTCAATATGAAAAGATTTGAAAGGCAAGTTTGGGGAACTTAGTGTTGTAATATATTCTATTCCCCCTCCCCTCCCTCCTCTTCTCCCTTCCTTCCTCCTTGCAGGCGTAGCAGAAATGAGCAATTTGAGTATCCTATGTAAGATGTCACCTCATTATCATTTAAATGGAATCTCAATATATCCCTCTTGCTGCAGGGGCTTACTAAATGTTCCCAGTGATGAATGGTGAACGATTGCAATCAATTCGCTGTATATGTTAATGCAATTGAGATGGTAATATCATTTCACAGTGAGAGACTGAGGAGAAAATACATCGCTAAGCTACTCTATATAGAAATGACCTCATACTGATAAGTACATGAATCAAGTCATTGACTGCCGGAAAGTTTCCTCTGTCAGAGGTATAGTTGACTGAATGTGATGCAGCATTGCCACTTGGAAGCTGACTGCAGCAGCTGTCCATACTCATGTGCAGAGGTATATACTACTGCCCCCACCAATTGTTGCGCACCCTGTTGGGTTAATGCAGTTGAACAGTATTGTATATGGTGGGAGCCTTCACCTGACACTAAGTATTGAGCTGGATTTATGTTGAATGATAATTTGAAATGATCCACATTATTAAACAGTACATTATTATAATCACTACATATACACATAACAAGACAATCTAAAGCATCTCAAAGTGCTGGCGGGTTAGTTACCTCAGGCTCTGAGTCTGTATGACGTACACTATACACAAGGATGCATGCAGAAACTACAGTTGCAATTCAGTTTCACTGTTTAAATTATAATAATAGCTCTTCTATAATCTGTCGACTATCTGACTTTAGCACCTTCTCAAGTCCAAGACATGTCACTGCAAGTTTTGCTTTCACTATCACATTAAGGCTAGGAGGCTGAAGTACTATATGTGAACCAACCATGTCTACCAGAGATTTTGCCCTCTGGTGGGCCATTGATCCTTTAGGCATGTGCCAAGGAAGACAGGTTAGGTATTCCAGTAAGCCTTGCTTCACTAGGACCTGTCTCTCCCTCTCTCCCTCAAGAACGATTTGTAGACCTAGCACAACCACTTCCAAACATCTCATGGGGATGTCATCTTCAGACAATGACCTCCATTTAGAGCACGTGTACAGCAGCTTCATGTATGGCAACATGTCAATCCACCAGTATCCATACACAGTTGATTCCCACTTGTATAATTGTTTAGAGTCAGCACAATGAAGGAAATCTTTCAAAAAGTTCAATGCTTTAGGAACATTAAAGCATTCTTTATTAGCTAAAACCAGCTGAGAAATAACCATGGAAGCAAAATACCTGTGAGGTAAGGCATGATTGATAATGTATAGTACATTAGAGTAGCCACTGACTTACTTGATAAGATTGGAGTCATTTTTTAGGCATTCTGCTTGATCCATTCCTTCCAATACTATTGGTGTGATACACATGGAGGAAGCACCCATTATTGCATTGATGACATGTGGCTTGACAAGGTAGTAATGTGATTTGTAGTTGTATGAAAGATTTTCCAAACAACACAGAACCTTTATTCTGACCATGTGGCTGAAGGAAGGTGTCACTAAACATCCTACAATCTGGTCCATTATATCCTCAGAAGAGATGATTTGACTTTGAAACCTATCAATTTCTGAGACACTGTAAAGATAGACAAGTGACAGTTCAGTGCAGTTATCTGGTGTTTCATGCAGTAAAACATTTCTGCTAAGCAGATTTGTCATGCAGGCACTCAATGAGTTATGCTTTCTGCATGCCTCATATTAGTACCTACTTGAGCAAAACTGAAAGGGAGTTGAATATGATGTTGATGACGTGATCGTTCATTGCAACTGAAGACACGTTAGGATTAGCAGGTGGGGAGATGGGAGCCGCAGTCAATCGAACCCGAAAAAATGAACAGACGACATTATCAAAGCTTATGAAGGCATTATAGAACAACTGATGGTAAGCCATCGCTGTGACCACATGCCACAGAATGAGGAGGAGTGTTCTCTCTAGTCGCAATAGATCCACGTGACATAACGTGCTCAATGGAAACTTTACCAGCATGGAATGTAGTTTGTCAATCAAATGCAACTCTCCACTGTGAATGAGAAAAGTACTAAGCGCCATCGTATCTGTACGGGTGCAAGATGGTTTATTGTACAAATCTTCTACGCGTTGAGCAATGTCGCTGACATGGAGCATTTGGGATAAATGTTGTCTAAAGTCTAAATCGACTGTCGAAAGCGATAGCTTGCTCTGCACATCCCTGAGGAAAAAGGTGGCGTCTTTAACGTCTTTTAGCAGGAGGCGAAAGCTTTTTATGTCAACAGTCGATGTGTACTTCACTGTAAGTAGGTCGCCATCTTTTAATCTGTAGTATTCAAGCCTCTTCTCGTCATCCAGTTGCTCGGCACCAAAGATCACCACTTGATCGTATATTGGAATTTGGAACTGTTCCTGCAGGGCTTCCTTTAGTTCCCTAACCATTTCGGGAAAGTAGTCCATCTTAAGGATGACTTCCTGTAGCTTGTTGGAAGTAGTATTGACCAGACGAACTTCAAACCTCACGGGAGAGATGTGTACATTCCGACAGTCTGTCTTAGAGGGAGATGTGTTCCCGCTCCGCTTCTCCTCCTTCAAGGGAGGATCATTTTCGTTGATAGCATCCGCCTGCATGGAAGAAGGTTGTTTTAGATTACCATTTTTGTGGTCTGGTATCATCTCGTGCGCATGACTTGAAACTGCTTGATTTCCCATGTTTTCGTCGCTATGTTCTCTTCGACGTTTAACGATGGGTGTGTCCCGATAAGATCACGGGTTACATGCCTCGTCCCCACTGCTCGTCCTACTTACTATTTAGGGTGGAAGCGGCGCACGTGATCCATACATTTGTACGGAGACTTGAGCGTGCACTCCATGAAGTTGCTAATTGGTTGTTAATTGGATTTTAAAAGCCTCTCCCCCTTTTCGAGTATTTTAAACTGAGGCACACGTTGAAAAACAGTACCTGGTAGCTCTGTACGTATAAGTCTGTTACGAAATACAAGCTCATAGTTAAATTCACAGGCGTGCATAGTGTTACAGTCCCACAAACAACAGTGGTCATTACATAGCACCGAGCATAGTACCGATTGCGAAAACCCTACAGGCCTACACGCTACGAGCTGCACGCTACGCCGGACATACCGGTATGACACGTCACAGATGTGCGTTGACTTGCCAACCTAATAGCTTTCGTAGGAAGTATCAGAAACAGCTTAGATGGTTCCTATGCGACTTACCGTACTCACGATGCAGTCGCCGGCACAAAGCCTTGCTGTGTATATAGTAGTTATGATTGACTTACCGTATATAAACGGTAAGTCAATCATACAATGTATCTACGACAAGCTAAAAGATACACTTCACCATACACCACGATGTGTGCACTACACTTTTCAGTCTTTTAGATACATGTACATGTAGGGTTAGTCAACCTCATAGCTTTCGTAGTGAAGTATATATCTGAAACTGCTTAGACGGTTCCTGTACGACTTACGTACCATACTCACGATACAGTCGCACAAAGCCTTCAAGCCGTCTATGAACTATACTCAACGTTCAACCTGCCCTAACAATGAGTAGGGTTGTATATACAGATTGGCAACTAACCTATACGACCAGCAAAACACGCGTTAAGACTTAAGTGCAAGAAAAGGCTCAAAAGGCTACGATAACTGTACGCCCACGCACCGAAAAAGCGAAACGCGGATTGCAAATAAATGTTGTACCATATATTACTTGCCTTTTTGGTGTTCTTTTCATAATATAATTATTATTTACAGTATATTAAAAGCGATCAACATAACTACTAAAACGAATACACCACACATTGTTTCTTATTATACAGACTACACCTATAGTAATTCTACACTAGTCACGAGGGTAGGAGCTCCCTTGCCAAGATGGCTCTGGCAATGGATTTGACCAAAGTCATGTTCGGCCTGTTGTAAATATATCCACCAAGACGCAAGGTTTGGGAGAGGACATGATGATGGAAAAGTGGGATGCCAACCGAGATAAAGAGAGATGAGTCTCCTTACCCCAATTGCAGAAGGTTTCAATAGCCAGTGGAATGCATGTCCACCCCAACTCCTGACATTTGGGACCATTAGTTAGTATCTTGCGGGTCTCTGCAGCCGCAGATGCTGCACCAGACATTTGGCTAGAATCCATCAATATGGCTGTGCAGAGTGGTGATGTTATATTATTAAATAAATAATTATTAACAGACAAGAAATAACAAAAGAAATAAAGTACTGTACATGTAAACCAGTGATGACCATTGAAGGTCCAGCTCTTGACAGCAGAGCTCTTGCACAGGACCTCCCCAAAGTGAGGCTAAGTCTGCCATAAATGGAAGCAGTGGCCTGGGGACTTGGTGCACATCATGGGTATGGCCAGACGGGTGGCAAGACTCAATAGTGTTTCCCTTGCCTCAGCACCCCAGCAGCCATAGGTCTCCACTGCTAGTTGTGTGCATTTCCAGCCCAACTCGGAGCACTTTGGGTCATTCAAAACATACTTGTATAACACTTTGTCACTAAAGCTGCAGACTCTGCCATCACTCCTGCTTCAGACAAAATGGAAGGGTTTAGCGGTGAGCAATAAAGAGACCAGTTGGGGACCAGAACATCTGCCAGTCTGGTGTTGCGTTTGTCATGCCCAAAGCCATGCCAACCTCGACTTGGGCCGATACATTAGCTCACCGGCCTACAACACTCCACAGACACGTCACTGACAAAAGTTTATTATAGCGGGAAACCACATCGCCCTCATGCTTGCAAGTAATAGCATGGTGGCCCAAAGGATCCAAGGCAAGACTTGGACAGAAGGTGCAGTAGAAACCCTGAGCCAAATCCATACCCAGCCACCATGTTAAGGCTACTAGGAATTCCGGAGGGTCCATGTGCAGGTTAAGACCTGGTGAGGGAAGAACTGAAAGCCAGGCCGCTGCATTGGGGGAAGAAACTGATAGCAAATTAAACAAGCTCTTTTTTCTACTGTTGCACTTATTGAGACTTCTATTCTGTAAATCGCGATCATTTTTGGAATTTTATAAGTATTCCATGGTCCAATAGGTGCATAACCCACATACCAATAATGAGCTGTACATCACTGAAATTTGGGATAACACAATGCTATATACATCAAAAGTCCTGTCCAATCACAATGATGTCATTAAACTAAAAGCATATCCAGCTACTTCATTGAATACAAAGATTGTGGGTGCATGTTTACTGCACTTAGCCAACTGAAATAACAATGAAGAGAGGAAATGGGTTTTGCACCTACTAAATGCCCTTACTAAAACTGTATACATATTTACAATGAGCTGAGAACATGTTGGCTAAAATGTCTGGTTGGATATATTGAACCAAGCCAAAGAGTAATAAGACCAGGACTTTACAAGTTACAAATGAAACTTTTGGATTGTATATCCTTGGATATTACATGCTTGATGAAAAGCACTGCTTGTGAGCAACACAAAATAAATGATTGAAAATATGCATCTCATCAGTTTCTACATGTGTAAACATTACTGATTATAATAATAGCTTCTCCACAATCTGTCGACTATCTGACTTTAGCACCTTCTCAAGTCCAAGACAGGTCACTGCAAGTTTTGCTTTCACTATCACATTAAGGCTAGGAGGTTGAAGTACTATATATGTGAGCCAACCATGTCTACCAGAGATTTTGCCCTCTGGTGGGCCATTGATCCTTAAGGCATGTGCCATGAAAGACAGGTTAGGTATTCCAGTAAGCCTTGCTTTACTAGGACTTGTCTCTCCCTCTCTCCCTCAAGAATGACTTGCAGACCTAGCACAACCACTTCCAAACACCTCATGGAGATGTCACCTTCAGACAGTGACCTCCATTTGGAGCACGTGTACAGCAGCTTCATACATGGCAACATGTCATTCCACTGGTATCCATATATACTATGTGATGCCCACTTGTACAATTGTTTAGAGTCAGCACAAAGAAGGAACTCTTTCAAAACGTCCAATACTTTAGGAAAGTTAAAGCTTTCTTTATTAGCTAAAACCAGCTGCGAAATAACCATGGAAGCAAAAAAACCTGTGTCACAGTGATAAGGAATGATTGATAATGTATAGCAAATTAAGAGTATCCACTAACTTACTTGATAAGGATGGAGTCATTTTTTAGGCATTCAGCTTGATCCATTCCTTCCAATACTGTTGGTGTGATACACATGGAGGAAGCACCCATTATTGCATTGATGACATGTGGCTTGACAAGGTAGTAATCTGATTTGTAGTTGTATGAAAGATTTTCTAAACAACACAGAACCCTTATTCTGACCACGTGGCTGAATGAAGGTGTTACTAAACATCCTACAATCTGGTCCAGTACATTTTCAGAAGAGATGATTAGATTTTGAAACCTATCAATTTCCGAGACACTGTAAAAAAACAGATGTACATATTTACGTTTTTTATACGGTTTATAATTCAAAATTATACCTGGGTCTCTAACTCATCTGAGTTTAGATGCTACGTTCAAATCGTTTCATGCAAAACCATTTCTGCTAAGCACATATGTTATGCAGGCACTCAATGAGTTATGCTTTTCTGCCTTATATTAGTACCTACCTGAGCAATACTGAAAGGGAGTAGAATATTATGTAGATGACATGATCGTTCATTGCAATTGAAGACACGTTAGGATTAGCAGGTGGGGAGATGGGAGCCGCAGTCAATCGAACCCGACAAAATGAACGGATATGAAGGCGTTGTAGGATGGCTTATCTAAATAATAAATCGTTGTGACCACATTCCACACTATGCTGAGGAGGGTTCTCTCTAGTCTCAATAGATCCACGTGACATACCGTACTCAATGGAAACTTTACCAGCATGGAATGTAGTTCGTCAATCAAAGGCAACTCTCCACTGTGAATGAGAAAGGTACCTAGCGCCACCCTATCCATATCGGACCTTGATGGATTATCGTACAAATCCTAAACGCGTTGTGCAATGTCTGACATGAAGCATTTGGGATAAATGTTGTCTAAAATCTAAAGAGGTATTTCCAAGCGATAGCTTCCTCTGCACATCAGGATCCCGGAGAAAAGAGGTGACCTCTTTAAGGTCATTTAGCAGGAGGCGAAAGCTTTTTATGTCAACAGTCCATGTGTACTTCACTGTAAGTAGGTCGCCATATTTTAATCTGTAGTATTCAAGCCTTTTCTCGTCATCCAGTTGCTCGGCACCAAAGATCACCACTTGACCGAACACTGGAATTTGGAACTGTTCCTGCAGGGCTTCCTTTAGTTCCCTAACCATTTCGGGAAAGTTGTCCATCTTAAGGATGACTTCCTGTAGCTTGTTGTAAGTAGTATTGACCAGACGAACTTCAAACCTCACGGGAGAGATGTGTATATTCCGACAGTCTGTCTTAGAGGGAGATGTGTTCTCGCTTCGCTTCTCCTCCTTCACGGGAGGAGCATGTTCGTTGATACCATCCGCCTCCATTGTAGAAGGTTGTTTTACAGTACCATTTTTACGGTCTGTCATGATCATCATCTCGTGAATATGGCTTGAAACTGCCCGATTCCCCATGTTCCACTCGTCGAGTTCTTTCGCTTCGATCAATTCGATGACGGGTGTGTCTCAGTTGAATATGTTTCACATTAAAAAAAGAAACATTGTATAGACCTTTTCGGGAGATAATTTATTTATAGCTTGCAGGGCCAGGGACGCGGCGGATCAGCTATAGGGGTCCGATAGGAAAAGTGAGGGGGGGAGGGGGGGGGGGGGGGGTGCTATTCGCTTTAGGCCGATACAAAATCTGTCAATAGTAGCTAGCAACTTTAGCTTGGGGGCCTCTCTGCCTCTCTAGATACGCCACATGATTGAATACCAAGACGACCTGCCGCGCGCGTCTTTTCGGCCACCCCTGCGTGATTACTAGCGCTTGGTTGGGCCGGAATTTTTTAAAAAGGAGTAAATTTATTGATTAATAGTTATATGGGATCGTTCACGAGAAAAGGGACCTAGCGCATATTATAAAAAAATGTTGGTATTACGTTTGAATTGCTATAACTTTCGAACGGTTAAAGCTATCAACTTTCTATTTTCAGCACTTCATACTACACCATTTATCTATAGCAAATTATATTTTGGGGTCTTGAACATGCTCCATGCCAGTATAGCGACATCCGATACCTCAAGTGGTTCAAACTCGCCCTAACTTTCGGCAGGAATACTCAAATCGCTCCAAATTCGGTTTTTACATAAAGAGGTCCCTTAGCTATTGGATTGTTCTGTTCGTTAATTTTTATATCATCCGTTACAGAGATACAGTTGAGCAAACTACGTGCACTTTTTCCCGCTCTATTCGCGCCAATGATATAACCACCGCCTCCCCTTACATTGAGCGGGACGCGATTTGCTCAAATCATTGGCGGGAATCAAGCGCGAAAACGTGCACGTAGTTTGTTCAACTATATCTCCGTAACGGATGGCATAAAAATTAACGAACAGAACAATCCAATAGCTAAGGGACCTCTCTATGTACAAACCGAATTTGGAGCGATTTGAGTGTTCCTGCCGAAAGTTAGGGCGAGTTTGTACCCCTTGGGGTATCGGATGTTGCGATACTGGCATGGAGCATGTTCAAGACCCCAAAATGTACTTTACCATAGATAAATGGTGTAGTATAAAGTGTCAAAAATAGGAAGTTGATAGCTTTAAACGTTCGAAAGTTATAGCAATTCAAACGCAATGCCATTTTTATAACATTTTTTTATAATATGCGCTAGGTCCCTTTTCTCGGGTAAGGGCTAAACTGAATGATAGAATTGGACGACACGCGCGCCTGGATTATTATTATTATTATTATTATTATTTGGGACGAAAACTTCCTATGTTATAAAACAATCGTGTTGTAACGTTTGAATCGCGCCAATGATATAATCACCGCCTGAGCGGGACGCCAAATCATTGGCGCGAATCGAGCGGGAAAAAGTGCACGTGGTTTGTTCAACTGTATCTCCGTAACGGATGGCATAAAAATTAACGAACAGAACAAATCGTTAGGTATAGGACCTCTCTAAATAAAATCCGAATTTGAAGCGATTTGATTATTCCTACAGAAAGTTATGTTGGGTTTGAACCAGGTGGGATATCGAACATTGCAATGCTGGCACAGAGCACGTGCAAGACACCAAAATGTATTTTACCATAGATCGATGGTGTAGTATGAAGTCATGAAAATAGGAAGTCAATAGCCTTTAACGTTCGGACGATATAGCGATTCAAACGTTACAACACTATAATGTTATAAAACATAGGACGTTTTCGCCATTTATTAATTATCACATGTACAATATACCATACATAAATATGCATATAATCTAACTACTCATGCTCAAATAGAGATACAGTCCTGGACAGGATAGCAGCTCTAGCATTAGCTCTGATGAGAGCCAGGCTCAGCCTACCATATAAACTGGTGGTGGCTTTGGAAAGGGACCAGCCCATTCTCACTGCAAGGCGATTATTATTATTATTATTTTGCCTTTAACATTGGTCCCACACACAACACACACCACACCACACAGGTTGAGCTGAAATTTTCAGACATGGACAGCTGCAGTTGGACCTGGAGGTGCCTGGAGGGATCCCTCACCCACCAGGCAGGGTTGGGGGGGGGGGGGGGGGCCTGTGTCTAACAGCAGCTATTGTGGCAACACCGCTGTCTACTGGCCAACCAGTGATGACTATGGGTGTGTGCTGGTGGTGGAGTGCATCCCCTCCAGCAAAGATGGAAGGTTTGGCCAGCCCGCCTATGCCACCACTCACCCTGTAGAGACAGCACCCCCATCGTCGGCCATCTCCAGAAGGCACCTCCAGACGCCCACCCTGTTACCGGCTGGGCAGCTTCGCGTTGTGTCCTACAACATACTGGCTGACATTTTTGCCTCCACAGAGTACGCGGCTCACGTCCTTTACTGTTACTGCAAAAGGGAGGCTCTAGATGGAGAGTATTGCCAGTGCTGCATTGTTAGGGAGCTGCTTGGCTACCATGCCGATGTCATGTGTCTACAGGAAGTTGGAGCGAGGGTGTATGCAGAGTTCATACAACCTTCCCTGGCTCAGGCAGGCTACAGAGGATGTCTGCAGCTGAAAGCAGGAACGGTGAGTATCCAGAAGAATCCAGATATCAGGGGTATTTTTGTATGTGTTAGTGGGAAGAGGAAATCGCTGGTGCTCTGCACTTCAAATTTATATTGACTAGTAAGCTTACTCCTTCTAAAGGCTAACCATCCCTGGATGATGTGGTCAATGAATTTGATCAATGAGTATGGATCACCTCATTCACTGATCACATTCATTGACCAAAGTGCATGCCCATTTGCTTTTAAAAAGACACTGCATGATAAAAACTACCTGGCAATTGATAATTAAAAGGACCAGAGGTGGAATTTGATATTGTAATATGAGTTTTGCAAAGGGGCCATATGTTTTTTCATTACCAATGAATATCCCCAACCATTTAAGTTATGCTCAGCATATTTTATATGTTGATACTAGTAATTGTCAAGAATGTTACTGGTCGTCCTTATTATGCTACAACATTCTTAAAAAATGATACCCATGTATGTTCCATTGAAATGTGCCTTCCTTAATTAAAAGGTGTTGAATGGAGGTACATGTCATCCTTGTTATGAATGCTGTTTTGTAAGCAGCGAAGTGTCCTTCATACTTAGTAATATTAGTTATTATCAGGAATATTAGTTTCAGAGGGGTTAAATAAGTAACCTCTGATGGTGACTAGTCAGTAAAGATACATGTAGCTTCTTAATCCACTAACAGTAACGACAAAAATGTTCACTAGGGTGCCAGCTAATATTACACCCAATAGAAAAACTGAGATATGCACAGAAAATATCCAAGACAGCATCACTACTGCTAGAAAAAGTTATACCTCTTATGGGCTCCAAGATACCTTTTGCCGTCTTTATGGGCTACCTTAATTGGTTCAATAAGAACTGCATTACGGTTTGTACCATGTTGCATTTCTCTTGCAGGTCCCTGAAGGAGAAGCAGTGTTTTACAATGTTTCAAAATTCGAGCTTGTAAGCAATGGCTTTGCCTCTCTGAGCAACTTCCTCCAGACTGATTCATCCTGTGCAGACTTGCGTGTGGCTCTTGAAAAGGCTACTATCATTCAAGAAGAGCTAACATCAAAGCACACTATTGTTCAGCTTGTAGTTCTGCGTTGCCTGGATGCACCAGATCGCTTCCTGTGTGTGGCCATCACACACCTCTACTTTCACCCAGATGGTGATCACATCAGGCTGCTGCAGACTGAGCTCTCTCTGCGCTACCTGAAGAAAGCCTTGGGAAACCTGGTGCTGCGGTTCCAGAATGGGACATTTCAACCAGACATTGCCCTCATGTTTGTAGGAGACTTCAACAGCTGCCCATGCACTACAGCCTACCAACTGATGGCACAAGGGAGCGTACCAAAGGACCACATAGATTGGACCAAGCACAGACTTCCTCCATCTCTATATCCAAATGTGGATTGGTGGGAGGCATCAGACAACCACGAAAGCTGAGGTGTGCAGATGAAGATGGAGGTGTAGGTGTAGGTGTAGATGGAGGTGTTGATGGAGGTATAGATGCAGGTGTAGTTGTAGATAGAGGTGTAGGTGTAGATGGAGGTGTAGATGTAGATGGAGGTGTACCTGGTTGTGCTGACCACTCACTCCATGGTGGGTTCCAAGGTATCCACCTTCAGCATGACTTCCATTTCCAGAGTGCCTGTGGGACCCCACCATTCACAAACTACACAGAAACATTTGTGGGAGCTTTGGATTACATCTTTGTTGGAACGGACCACCTACAGGTGACAGCGACAGTGACCTTTCCATCTCTGGAAGAGGTCAGAGAACTGGTTGCCCTGCCCTCTGTCCACTTCCCATCAGACCATATTGCCTTGGTGTGTGATGTGTCATGGAAGTCACCTATTAATAAGTAAATGTTTTGCAAATGTGTTGATATTCTATTAGTAATTACAGCTGAGCTCTGAATTGAACCTGTTCTGTATATGGAGATCTGGGATATCCTGCATGAATAGATCCTGGCAACTGGTCCTAAATTTGACCACTAAAAGAATGATTAAATTATCTTGCAAATTACTAATTACCTTAGATCATGATTGAGTGCAGCTGGTAAAATACATGTAATCCATGCATGAAAGATGAATTTACCTTCACTTAATTATGTGTGCTTATGACTTACATGTTATTGTAGCTGGGACTGCATGTATAATGTTACATTAGCATACAGGACACACCCACTTTCTGCAGGAATGGTGTAAGACACGTATAGCTTTTAATATCCATACGGACCTATAATCCCCTTTTGCAAACTATTCCCATATCAGTTTACAAGTGCATTCTTTATTTCTTGCCTTTTTGGTGTTCTTTTCATTATATTATTATAATTATTTACAATATTATTATTATTTAAACCTCAAGTTCGTACCTACAACACGTTAGTCAAACTCGTGAATGGCCCGGGTCAGCCTGGTGACAGGTTACCGGCCCTCTACATATACAGTTGCACTGAAGACCTTGGGACTGGCTAGCTGGCTTTCCTGACAACTGTACTGATTGGTGTCGCCGGGATGTGCCGGATCGCGGACTGAAGGCTCCTGTAGACTAATAGGCACCCTCTGCTCATATAAGTTTTCACAACTGAATCCTGCACCCGCCCCTAGTTATACTACTAATCCTCACGCTAAGTTGCAGGTCTTTCTTAAATCGTAGGGGAGACTCGCATTCCTAAAGCGGACAGTTATTCAGAGTCCTAGGAATAATTGTCCGGGGGGATGCGTATTCCTGGGGGGACATATATTCCAGTTACACCGGTTCTTTTATCGATGCTACGGTACAGGTACATGGTTGGGGTCAGTACTGCACAATTTTTCATCTTTCTCACAGGCTCATCTGTTAGCTGGTCCAATGACCACATTATGGAACAGAGAGAGTAGGACCAAACTCCATGTTGGTTGTAGGTCTGCTATGTATAGGATACTTAAAACTGTTTGGAATAACAGGTACTCACACCTTTACTGTACAGTCAAAATGGCGACGTCCTTGTGTGTATAATGTAATACATGCTGGTATAATGAGTAATTTGTCGATATTGTAACTTTGCCCAAGTAACTGTCATCAAGGAAACTCATAATGGAGTCTACAGAAGACATATGACCTGTGATTATCACCTATGTGGAATATGGGCATATTTGATTATCACATGCATGTTGTTGATTTTATTTTGATCATTGATTATTATTATTTTTAAATCTAAAATTTCAAAACCCCTAGTGCGAAAAAAAAAAAAAAAAAAAACATACACACACACAGATACTGTTTATAGATGTTGGCAATGCTGATAATATGATAATATGCTAGAGTCATTCAGTAAATTTAACAACTGCCATTAAATTATTATGATAGAGAAAGAGAAAGAGAGAGGAGAGAGAGTGTGAGTACCAATCTTTAGGCACCCATGGCAGTGTACAGTAGGGACAAGGAATAACATAGCAAAGCCAATATTCATAGCAATATATCTTGTAAACAACTTATCGGCATTATAGATATGATTTTTTTAAAACTAAATTTTAAAAGGTGTAATATTTGAGTGATGAAATGAAAATTGAGTGACCTAAAGAGGAATGACCCCGAGTTGCAATAATCATATAAAACTGCACATCATATGACACCATAATTTTATTCAACAAAAATTTAATCATACTACATAATTAATTAACGCACATTCTTCTCAGTTGCAATTTTTTATAAGTGGTTCCAACTCATCCCTAATCATATTTCCATGTACTCCAGGTGCAGCTGGTTGAGCAGCTTTTTTATATTTTTGGTAAATGAAGATGGAAATGATAAAGCCAATGATGATGAAGATGAGAAAGGGGGGAAAGGATGCCCAGTGTTATTGTAGCGACTTTATAGTAGTCAGGCCCTGCAAAACAAATTACATCAATGTTAAATACTGATGCAGAGCATCAATGGCTTCTTGATTAGTTGTTTACATGTTGTACACTACTATACACTCATAAAAAATTTTGATGGCACCTTTTCACACATCTGTGCTGCCTTGTAAGCTTCTTAGTGCAGGTGTGGCATAGCTGTTGTTTTATGTCTTCCCTAACTCTTTCTTTGGCATTGAGATTGCCATTATAACACTTACTGACTTGATCAATTCATAAACTCACTCAGCATTGGCTGATGTCTCATCATTTATGCCACAAGTGAGGGAATTTCCCTTATCCTGGTGAAGCTTGTCAAGAAGACTCTCAAAGGGGATTTTGTTAACATGGTGGAATTTTTATGAGACAGACCATTTGGGTTGCAGGGCTCATGAAGCAGGAAGTAAAGACATTTGGGACTTGGCAGGCAGAAGAGGTTACTGACTGGCTCAGTTGTCTGGGTGCTTCAGTTTACTGAAGCACAGCCTAAGTGATTGTTCATAATTAATGCAACTGGCACCTAGACTTAACATTGGGGCCTATAACTCTAGTTCAGTTTTTAATGCTTACATATACCATCAATTTATTCATTGTGCGACATTTGGTCCTTGGAGCATGAAGTTGACCCAACTGTGTATGGTTGCATGAGAGCTGAACCACACCCCCAAGCTTGCCTATTTGAAGAAGTGTCTGAGAGATCTGAAATTCATAGGGTCCACTATGGGTCTGAAGCTGGCTCATAGGGCTTGAGCAATCACTACACATGTATAGAAGATGCAGATGGTGAAATGTATTACTTGTGTAAAACTGGTAAGAAATAACGAATAAATAGCTAGAGTATAGTTTTTCATGCTGGTTGAGAATATCCTTGCTGATTTCAACCATTTCTTTACAGATTATGTGATGCTGCTAAGTTTTAGTGCATTAAATTATGGTGGTTTATTGTTTTGTTTGTGTCTTCAAAGTGCCCAATCAGAACCCACTGCAAGACAACTGCACCAATTGGATCTAACAATGATTGTGTTACACACAGCAGTTGCATTTAAAGCTGTGAAATCATTACGCTGTTAGTTTGGCATAATAGAGGTTTTGAAAACAAAATGTCATGTACAGCCAAATGTGTATTAGATTTATATGCATTCAAACTAGAGGGTTGTGGTAGCTAACCTGAACTTCCTGCAGTTAAGACTTGAAACCGGTTGTTCCGGAGCTCCGGTTAACAAATAACCTCCTCAACTGGTTCTATTTCGGCTAAATAACCGCTTCAACCGGTTGTTACAAATTTTGCACAACCCGCTCAGCCGACCGGTTGGTATTTTACAGCATGTGCGTCACTCAGTTACATCTTGCAATAATGCTGGGCACGAGAAAACAATTTGCAGAACAACGGAGGGATCCATCTCATCATGTGGTGCATATTTATTTAATAATTATAGCGGCGAGATCAGGGACGTGCTTAGGAGTACGCCGTGGACCATATCATCTCAGTTACTTGCCAAGTGGCAAACCCCGAGGTTGTGCTGGTTTATAGCTTTTGCCAGTTTTGGTCCATCAATTTATATGATAATTAATTTTTAAACCGGAAATTACCGGTTGTTTTAAAACGAACAACCTTTTTTATTATTTTAATAACCTGTTACAACGGGTTTTTTGTTTCTAAACTAACAGGTTTCAAGCCTTACCTCCAGTTATTAGTCCAGTACAGTCGTCACTTCCTGGAGACTGGTCATTGCAGGAGGTTGTCGTTTTGTATACACCAAGAGATCCAATGTCGAATGCTGCAAAAAAACAGTGGCCAAGAAATTATAAAATAAAAAAATTGTTTCTTGTTTAAACTGGCACAAGAATACATAACATTAATTAATTTATAAATATTACAAACCTACATTCAACAGAAATACACTGATATATAAACATATGCAACTAGACTACACACAATGTACACAAAATGCTAACTATACCTACCCTACATCACTTTGACCGATGCTACGAGAAAGGATGGCAATGGGATTAGCTCGTATCAGGTGAAGGTTCAGCTGCCCGTAGAGTTCGGTGAGAACCTTAACCAATAATATTGTGCTTGATGAATAGGTCTATGGTAGAAAGTGAGGATCATGTGGTATATATGATATGGTATGGCATCATAGTTTGGTGAGATTTTCGCGCTACATTATAATTTAAGTGCACGATGGAAAGAAAAGCTGGCTAGGCTAAGCTGGTTGAGCATTGAGGAGTTTTCAGAAACTGAAGTTAAATGCTCTTTTCTCTCAAAATTATGCTTTGAGTAAAACTAACAGACTGTGGTGAAAGCTGCAAATTCAAACAATGCATGCTCATGGTATCTTGATAGCTATAAGGTGCCCAACTGAAAACTTAACCATTGCATATACAACATGCTGTATGAGTGATCTTGTTTCCATGCCCCCATCTTTCTAGTATCAAATATATAGTCCCCTCCCCCTACGTACTGCACTGTATGAACACTGCATCAGATGGATCACATTGCTGTCCACAAGGTTGGTAGTTTGGTGGTGGGGTGTAGCAGCAAGAGAAACATTGCTGTACTCTGCTGTTACTACAGTTGCTGCCTTGAAACTAAGTCTTTGGTTCATCCGATGGAGAAGGAGCTCTGTGTGCAACAGTAATCTATAGAAAGGAAGAATGAGCTATACAATACTCACGTTATGTTCCTTCCATAGGTAACTGCATCAGTGTAGCCAAGCTGTCTGCATACTGTGTTGGCTGCTGCCATTGTGAATGGATATGCAGAGAATGTGCCTGCTGTGATATAACCCCAACCAGGGTTAGCTGTGAAGTAGAGCTGAACTGCTCCAAATGATGATACAGTCGTGTAAAGTGGGTTTTGAAATAGCCTCAACTGTTTGTCACTTGGTGTAACAGTAGGATCTGTTTCAACTATAACAGTAAAATAGAGGGGAGGGGAGGGGAGGGGAGGGGAGGGGAGGGGAGGGGAGGGGAGGGGAGGGGAGGGGAGGGGAGGGGAGGGGAGGGGAGGGGAGGGGAGGGGAGGGGAGGGGAGGGGAGGGGAGGGGAGGGGAGGGGAGGGGAGGGGAGGGGAGGGGAGGGGAGGGGAGGGGAGGGGAGGGGAGGGGAGGGGAGGGGAGGGGAGGGGAGGGGAGGGGAGGGGAGGGGAGGGGAGGGGAGGGGAGGGGAGGGGAGGGGAGGGGAGGGGAGGGGAGGGGAGGGGAGGGGAGGGGAGGGGAGGGGAGGGGAGGGGAGGGGAGGGGAGGGGAGGGGAGGGGAGGGGAGGGGAGGGGAGGGGAGGGGAGGGGAGGGGAGGGGAGGGGAGGGGAGGGGAGGGGAGGGGAGGGGAGGGGAGGGGAGGGGAGGGGAGGGGAGGGGAGGGGAGGGGAGGGGAGGGGAGGGGAGGGGAGGGGAGGGGAGGGGAGGGGAGGGGAGGGGAGGGGAGGGGAGGGGAGGGGAGGGGAGGGGAGGGGAGGGGAGGGGAGGGGAGGGGAGGGGAGGGGAGGGGAGGGGAGGGGAGGGGAGGGGAGGGGAGGGGAGGGGAGGGGAGGGGAGGGGAGGGGAGGGGAGGGGAGGGGAGGGGAGGGGAGGGGAGGGGAGGGGAGGGGAGGGGAGGGGAGGGGAGGGGAGGGGAGGGGAGGGGAGGGGAGGGGAGGGGAGGGGAGGGGAGGGGAGGGGAGGGGAGGGGAGGGGAGGGGAGGGGAGGGGAGGGGAGGGGAGGGGAGGGGAGGGGAGGGGAGGGGAGGGGAGGGGAGGGGAGGGGAGGGGAGGGGAGGGGAGGGGAGGGGAGGGGAGGGGAGGGGAGGGGAGGGGAGGGGAGGGGAGGGGAGGGGAGGGGAGGGGAGGGGAGGGGAGGGGAGGGGAGGGGAGGGGAGGGGAGGGGAGGGGAGGGGAGGGGAGGGGAGGGGAGGGGAGGGGAGGGGAGGGGAGGGGAGGGGAGGGGAGGGGAGGGGAGGGGAGGGGAGGGGAGGGGAGGGGAGGGGAGGGGAGGGGAGGGGAGGGGAGGGGAGGGGAGGGGAGGGGAGGGGAGGGGAGGGGAGGGGAGGGGAGGGGAGGGGAGGGGAGGGGAGGGGAGGGGAGGGGAGGGGAGGGGAGGGGAGGGGAGGGGAGGGGAGGGGAGGGGAGGGGAGGGGAGGGGAGGGGAGGGGAGTGAGGGGAGAGATACAGAAATGTGACAAATAGCCAGCAACTGGCTATCAATATAATTATTACTATACTAATGCTAAATTATATCAACTGCATGTATTACATCATTGACTTACCACATTTGATATACAAAGGGGCGTTGCTGCATTCAGGTGGAGGGTTGTAAGGAGTCCTGTTGATATTCTCTGACTTCACACATTGAAGTATGTGAGAAGAAGTGGTACTGCACATCCAGTCATTAATCAACCAAATTGGATAACCACCTAATGCACTATAAGGAATAGAACTTGTACATGTACACTATATATAAAATCTCAGTACCAGTTAGCGTTCTTTCAGTTTCATGCAGTAACCGTTGTTCCTATAATGTATCTTAACTGAGGAAGTGATGCCCCCCATAGACACAAGCTTGGTGCTCGAACCAGGGCCGCAAATAAAAGTCGAGCTCTGACAAATGCACACGTTTCTGCATATTATTTTCTCCATTTGGCTACTATGCTGGGGTAGCTACATACTTCAAAAAATGTTCTGCCTCTCTGTGGAGAAGCCCATGAACGGATGTTACAAAAGGAATAAATGTACGGTACCTCGCCTATCTTCCACTGCCTTTTTTATATATAGCGTGTTCTTTTCTAGAGCCCCTGAGTCCTAAATCAATTCTGGTGTTCGATGCAGGTGTGTTGCTGCATCTGAAATATTTAGTCCGGGGGGACTTTTTTGAGGGAGAGCAATTGTTACGCGACAGTCCTAGTGCATATTGTTATAAAAATGGCATTACGTTTGAATTGCTATAACTTTCGAATGGTCAACTTCCTATTTTCTGAATTGCTATAACTTTCGAATGGTCAACTTCCTATTTTCGGCACTTCATACTACACCATTTCTCTATGGTAAAGTACATTTTGGGGTCTTGAACATGCTCCATGCCAGTATGGCAACGTCCGATACCCCATGCAAGGGGTTCAAACTCGCTATAACTTTCGGCAGGAATACTATAGCTCAAATCACATAGAGAGGTCTCTTAGCCGGTTGCTCTTAGCTATTGGATTGTACTGTTCGTTAATTTTTATTCATCCGTTACAGAGCCGTTGAGCGTACTCACAGATAAGATGAGATAACCTTTCGGTCTGGCCAGTCTGGGTCTCCAACCTGTTTGGGGTTTTCAAGATGGTAGGTTGTGTGGTATAGGCATGCATTATTAAGAGCGGACATAAACTATCTATGGAGCGGATCGATTGATACACAATATAGAACACTTTCCAGAAGTTTTAACTACAAACTACGTGCAAACGGTTCAAAATAGCACTCGATTTCTCGTTTTGAGTGAAATTCACCCATCCGTTTTCCCAATGTGGGGAGGCGATGGTTATATCGTTGGCGCGAATCAAGCGGGAAAACGTGCAAGTAGTTTGTTCAACTGTATCTCTGTAACGGATGACATAAAAATTAACGAACAGTACAAACCAATAGCTAAGGGACCTCTTTATGTACAAGCCGAATTTGGAGCCGGCGATTTGAGTATTCCAGCCGAAAGTTATAGCGAGTTTGAACACCTTGGGGGTATCGGACGTTGCGATACTGGCACGGAGCATGTTCAAGACCCCGAAATGTACTATACCATAGAGGAATGGTGTAGTATGAAGTGCCGAAAGTAGGAAGTTGATAGCTTTTAACTGTTAGAAAGTTATAGCAATCCAACCGTAATACCATTTTAATAACATTTTTTACAAATGAATATGCACTAGGTCCCTTTTATCGGAAGCGATCCCATATAATTATTATAATATATATACGCTTTTGCAGACCGGCCTGTAGGCTTACTTTGATCCGCTTGCCCTGCTGAGAAGGCTGTTCGGATTCGACCGTAAATAGCCCAACTGCTTACAGATGGCATCGTTCGTCATCGCGCTGTAGACTTGGTGGCAGACAGTCCCCCATTGCGGGGCCGTCCCATCCAGCAGGCTGAGATATAGTAACACATATCCTTCCAGATACGATGGACCGTTCACAAATCTGACGTCTCCCGGTTGCCAGGTAGGTATGACGAAGGCACTTGAGTTACCGTTTGTCTCTGCATGCAAATATATATAATTATAATTATATAATATATTATAATTCATTATACAACTGATGTATATAAAACGATATACTGACTTCTGTTACGGTCAGTACATGCATGCATCTATGCATTCAAGGCAGTATAGCAATACTGAGCGCAATTTAGGTTTTCTTACGTTCTGCCAGCACAAGACTAACGAGCAGTAAGCACAATAGCAGTTGCGCCTTTAACAACATGATCCTATAGCACGCTTGCACGCCGGTATTGATATCGCACGGCTGAGGAACTGAAAGTTGGCGGCAAACTGGTAGCCCAACAATTTCCGGTGCTGCACGAGTGAAAGCTAAAGATTCTGCACTGAGAACACGCGAATATATAATTTCCAGCACTGCTCGCCACGCCCCATACACGGCCGCAACGATTTAAAACGGATGTTTGTCTGCACCAAGTCAGCTTGCATGCTTACGTGCATGTTTGGTAATCAATAATAAATAAAAAAAATAGGTTTTATAGCCCGCATCACCTAGGGGCTAGACCTGACCCGAGCGCGTGCGGCAAGCATGCAATTTCATTTATAAAGCCACGTTTCAAAACCGGTAAGCCTATCACCATTCCCGGCCTCTCTCCCAGCGCCGCAGTCATCAAAGTTTCATCAGCTGTTACTAATCAATAATACGATCGAGACTGCTGCAGTCGAGGGATAGACTCATGCACACCGCCGGCACTTGTCGCGGTCTGCACGGCGTACAAAGAGGAAAAAGAAAAATGAAAGGCGTTTAGATCACGTGCCATTAAACCAGTTGACACGTGGCGTGCAAAGGTCCAATTAACCACTAGTCCATAAACTTTTAACGCCCTATAGGCTGGCAGCTAGCTAGAACGAACAAAAAACAGACAGCTTGAACTGGTGTTATCACCAAAATATGATAATAAATAAAATATATCCTCGTGCCCAGAGTGCAAATATTTATCCTGCTAATCGCGTCAGGCACAGATCAGATTATGCGAACACACACATAAACAATCAGTCGTATGATATATAATTGATAGAAAGTGCCCGAGCACCACGCCCCTTTTGGTGCGCCTCTGGTATTAACTGACTACATGTACTAAATTTAGTACTCTATCTGTTTTGTTATAATGCTACGTTTTTGACATAGATGTAAAGCGGCTGGGGCTTCACCCGCAGAGCTTAAAGCTGAGTGGGAGACCTCCCAACTTCCTAGGGTACCATGCATCTTTTGTTCTATATGCACTTGAGCATTAATCCTCACATGTACACACCCCTCACCTTCCTCCACCCACATGTACACATCCCTCACCTTCCTCCACCCACATGTACACACTCCTCACCTTCCTCCACCCACATGTACACACCCCTCACCTTCCTCCACCCACATGTACACACCCCTCACCCTCCACCCACATGTACACACCCCTCACCCTCCATTCACATGTACACACCCCTCACCTTCCTCCACCCACATATACACACCCCTCACCCTCCACCCACATGTATACACCCCTCACCCTCCACCCACACAAGTACACACCCCTCACCCTCCACCCTCACTTGTTTAATTAATCTCCCACATGACAAAGTACTGGTAGTGTACACTGTCTAGCCACAAATCAAAAAGAGACCATTTCATGCAGCTTGTGGCCTTACTGTTGATTTTGAAGTACATGTATTGCTGAGCTTACATGCGGAGGGGACATTTTAAACAATGCTCCGGAAGAAAGGATGATACAGTAGTGGCTCGGCACACACAATTAAGCATGCAAAAAAAATAAGGCACATTTCATTAAAAATAAATATAAGAGAAGATCTAATCAAAACATTTATCCTACAAGTTCAGGCACAGTGTGTATTCAACTTGGAAGCCAATCTCCACTTAATCAATGCAATCACAGTACCATAAGACAGTTTTCCCTCTCCCCCTCTTCTCAACCCCTCCCTTTTTAACCCCCCCCCTCCCCACTTCTTCTCCTATCTTCCCCCTTCATCTAGTTGTACCAGCATCTCTGCTATTCTATCGGTATCCTGTTGTAGAAGCCTTATAGTCAAAACCTGTATGTATGAGATTAATCACATGCATGACTTCTAAAGTTGACTCAGCAGATCATTTGTTTTCCATACAATACCACTTCTCTCCCCCTACACACAACATTACTACATGTGGTGTCCTATTGTTGTCCACAAGGTTATGAGGAGAAGAGGGGTTTGGTTATCAGGCTAGGATATCCCCCTGACGTACATGTAGTCTCACCGAGGCAGCACCTACAGTGCTGATGGTTCCTCTGGAACGGTCCATGGCTACGAGTCTATATCCATCCTATTAGGACCGACTATGTCTAAACCAACCCCTAGCTTCTCAACCTATAAATAATTGAACATAACTGAAACTATCACTGATTAAAAAAAAAAAGTAAATAAGGATAGATAGTAAAGGCAGACACACTTGTTATTATAATAATAAACATAGTATATGTTAAACTATCTAATTGTAAACCAAATTTAGTTGTTTAAATCTGAATCAAATCATTGTCAAAACGTTATATAGGCGACCAATGTATTTAAAGTAGTCTCATAAAATGTGACTATGTACATGTATGAGATTAATCACATGCATGACTTCTAAAGTTGACTCAGCAAATCATTTATTTTCCATACAATACCACTTCTCTCCCCCTTCATGCATTACTACATGTGGTGTGTCATATTGCTGTCCACAAGGTTATGAGGAGAGGAAGGAGGAGAAGAGAGGTAAGCCAACTTTCTCATGCATAATAGAGAATGTTTTCTTGTTGTATTACATGTATGTAGAAGCCTTATAGTCAAAACCTGTACATGTAATACATTCAAATAAAGACTTATATATGTTCTACACAATAACAATACAACAAAAAACATTCTACATATGAGAAAGTTGGTAGTATATAGGATTTGAAAGGAATAGTGGTGCAAAAAGCAGGGAAACAAGGGCCCATCTATAATAATAAGAAAAACCGAATAGTCCTATATATTGAACACATGACTGAACAATGTAACATCCCATCCTACAGTGTGTGCTAAATATAAGACCACTTCATATTTCCTTACTATTAGACCCTCGTTTCCCTACTTTTTACACCACTATTCCCTTCAAATCCTATATACCACCAACTTTCTCATTGAGATGTTTTTATTTCAGTACTTGTTTCATTGCATAATCGGATGCTGTCAACAGTCATTATATAATACAATCTAAATAAATATATTCACTGATTTTCATAACTCATAGGCATTTAGTCATTATTACTCTTATATACCTTAAAGTGGAAACAGTACTTATGAAAATGTAACAAGGACTATTGGCCTGGTTTGCACACTGATCAAATATGCTAGTATCTAAAAATTGGTATACAGAATACTGTTTACATATTAATCAGTTTTGTACACTGTACATGCATAACCATGTACAACTATAACTCAGCCATGGATGATAAATATTATTCAGTCCATAAACAATGTTACTCAATTTTAATATAAAAGTAATGATTACCAGCAAAACTTTATCTTCTCATTACTCTTCCCAAATCTGTTTTCTTCTTGGTATGAAAGCAACAGTTGTGTTCACCATCTCGTCCTTCATTACGGTAAATTAAAGTGACCTATGTCAACTCAACTTGTAAACAGTGTACATGTAGATATGTTTCATAGTGTATCAGTGCAAGCTGTTATACTATACAGACATCACATGACACACAAGATACAGTTGTGTTCCCTTTGGACAAAATGGAGAATTATAGAGCTTCGTACCCATTTGGAAAAGTGCGGAGGGGACCCTCCCCTTTTCTGTTCCCCTGCTGGTGAGTTTTATCCTATGGACCAGCTTCGTCGGCATGGAAACATTGGAAAGAACAAAACTTTGTTGATGGTTTCATCAACCATTTTCATTTACCGTTTACCGTAGTATAATACAAACATGTAGCCTAGCTGATGTAGGCATTTTTCATTGATATGGAAGGCTTCTCAAATTGTGCCTTTAATTTAAAAAGTGATTTTGTTGCACAAATGGATCCAGGAATTTTGAAAGGGTCAGAAGCGCTATTATTTTAAAGTCCGGGTACGACAGCAAGGTTGCGCAATTTATTTATTGCGCAATATAGATAGTATGCACAGAGATTTCATATGTTGCTACTATTAATTGTCAAGAATGTTACAGGTCATCCTTAATGTGCTTGAAAAATGATACCAATGTATGTTCCATTGAAATGTAATTAAAAGGTGTTGAATGGATGTACGTGTCATCCAGGTAATGAATGCTGTTTTGTAAGCAGCGAAGTGTCCTTCAATCCATACTTAGTGATATTAGTTATTATCAGGAATATTAGTTTCAGAGGGGTTAAATAAGTAACCTCTGATGGTGACTAGTCAGTATCCTCTGGAGGTAAAGTAGGAAGAGATACATATAGCTTCTTTACCCACTAACAGTAACGACAAAAATGGTCATTATTGTCCATGGCTGGTGCCAGCTAATATTACACCCAATACTGAGAAACTGAAATATGCACAAGAAATATCCAAGACCCCTAAAATGTACCATCACTATTACTAGAAAAGGTTATACCTCGAAGGGTGGTGGAGGATGCCCAGATACCTTTTGCCGTCTTTATGGGCTACCGTTAATTGATTCAATAAGAGCTGCATTACGGTTTGTACCATGTTGCATTTCTCTTGCAGGTCCCTGAAGGAGAAGCAGTGTTTTATAATGTTTCGAAATTCGAGCTTGTATGCAATGACTTTGCCTCTCTGAGCAACTTCTTCCAGACTGATTCATCCTGTGCAGACTTGCGTGTGGCTCTTGAAAAGGCTACTATCATTCAAGAAGAGCTAACATCAAAGCACACTATTGTTCAGCTTGTAGTTCTGCTTTGCCTGGATGCACCAGATCGCTTCCTGTGTGTGGCCAACACCCCCCCCTACTTTCACCCAGATGGTGATCACATCAGGCTGCTGCAGACTGAGCTCTCTCTGCGCTACCTGAAGAAAGCCTAGGGAAACCTGGTGCTGCGGTTCCAGAACAGGACCTTGCACCCGTACATTCCCCTCATGTTTGCAGGAGACTTCAACAGCTGCCCATGCACTGCGGTCTACCAACTGATGGCACAGGGAAGCGTACCAAAGGACCACATAGATTGGACCAAGCATAGACTTCCTCCATCTCTATATCCAAAGTGCATATGTGGATTAGTGGGAGGCATCAGACAAACACAAGAGCTGAGGTGTGTAGGTGGAGGTGTAGGTGTAGATGGAGGAGTACCTGATTGTGCTGACCACTCACTCCATGATGGGTTCCAAGGTATCCACCTTCAGCATGACTTCAATTTCCAGAGTGCCTGTGGGACCCCACGATTCACAAACTACACGGAAACATTTGTGGGAGCTTTGGATTACATCTTTGTAGGAACTGACCACCTACAGGTGACAGCAATGGTTACCTTTCCATCTCTGGAAGAGGTCAGAGAACTGGTTGTCCTTCCCTCTGTCCACTTCCCCTCAGACCATGTTGCCTTGGTGTGTGATGTGTCATGGAAGTCACCTATTAATAAAGTAAATGTTTTGCAAATGTGTTGATGTTTTATTAGCAATCACAGCTGAGCTCTTAATTGAACCTGTTCTGTATATGGAGATCTGGGATATCCTGCATGAATAAACCTTGGCAACATGTCCTAAATTTGACCACTGACAAAATGATCAATTGATTGAGCTCAGTAATATACACTTAATCCATGCATGAAAAGATGGATCATTAGTGGTACGTGATTATGACCTGGGTGACACACCCAATACTTTTCTGTTGGAGAAGTGGTGAAAGTTGTTTCCAATTCGCTACACAGACTTGTCAAATGTTTCTAAAATACCTGAACACTGGGATTAAAAGTAGTGGTACTGTGATTAATCATTGTTTTTTTCCGGCTACTGATGCACTTACATGTATTGAGACTTCCATTCTGTATATCGAGATCATTTTTACAAGTACTCCATGGTCCAATAGGTATGGTGGTGGGTACATAACCCCCATACCAATAATGAATTGTACGTCAAATTTGGGACAACACATTGCTATACATCTGCCCAATCACAATGATGTCATTTAACTAAAAGGATGCGTGTTGACTGCACTTATAGCCAACTGACATAACTATGAAGAGAGGAAATGGGTTTTGCACCTACATGTAAACTTGGGTGAGGCCACTTAAACTAAATGATCTCACTAAAACGGTATACATATCCACAGTGAGCCAAGAACACGTTGGCTGGTTGGGTATACTGAACCAAGCCAAAGAGTAATAAGACAAGGACTTTACAAGTTACAAACGAAACTTTTGGATAGGATATCACATGCTTGATGAAAAGCAATCCTTGTGAGCAACACAAAATAAATGATTGAAAATATGCATCTCATCAGTTTCTACATGTGTACTGTAGTCCTCTAAACAATTTAATATTACTAATTATAATAATAGCGCCTCCACAATCTGTCGACTGTCTGACTTTAGGATCTTTTCAAGTCCAAGACAGCTCACTGCAAGTTTCGCTTTCACTATCACATTAAGGCTAGGAGGTTGAAGTACTATATGTGAGCCAACCATGTCTACCAGAGATCAGTTTTGCCCTCTGGTGGGCCTTTGATCCTTTAGGCATGTGCCAAGGAAGACAGGTTAGGTATTCCAGTAAGCCTTGCTTCACTAGGACTTGTCTCTCCTTCTCTCCCTCAAGAAAGACTTGCAAACTTAGTACAACCACTTCCAAACATCTCATGGAGATGTCATCTTCAGACAGTGACCTCCATTTGGAGCATGTGTACAGCAGCTTCATATATGGCAACATGTCATCCCACTGGCAATTATATCTTTCCGATGCCCACTTGCACAATTGTTTGGAGTCAGCACTTAGAAGGAAATCTATCAAAAAGTCCAATGCTTTAGGAACATTAAAGCATTCTTTATTAGCCAAAACCAGGTGAGAAATAACTATGGAAGCAAAGAACCTGTGAGGTAAGGAATGATTGATAGTGCATTAGGGTCTGAACATTTTGGGTGCCATGCACTTACCTAATAAGGTTAAAATCATGTTTTACACATTCTGTTTGATCCATTCCTTCCAATACTGTTGGACTGATGTGCATGGAGGAAGCACCCATGCATGCATTATTGCATTGATGACATGTGGCTTGACAAGGTAGTAATGTGATTTGTAGTTGTATGAAAGATTTTCCAAACAACACAGAACATCTATTCTGACCACGTGGCTGAATGAAGGTGTCACTAAACATCCTACAATCTGGTCCATTATAACCGCAGAAGAGATAATTTGTTCCTGAAACCTATCAATTTGTGAGACACTGCAAGGATTTCAGAAAAATGACAAATGAATGTACACCTGCAGCCTTATAATTGCAACCTACTTGAGCAAAACCTGAAGGGAATAGAATATAATGTGGGAGATGTGATTTTTCATTGAAAGTGAAGACATGTATGGATTAGCAGGTGGTGAAAAGGGACCGGCAGTCACTTGAACTCGACAAAATGAACAGACAACATTTTCAAAGTTTATGCATGGGAAGGTGTTGAAGGACTGATGACGACCTATAGCTATTACTAGACATACATGCCACAGAATGAGGAGGAGTGTTTCCTCTAGTTGCAAAAGATCCATGTGACATACCGTACTCAATGAAAGGTTTACCAGTATGGAATGTAGTTCATCAATTAAAGACAACTCTCCACTGTGAATGAGAAAGGTACCTAGCGCCATTCTGTACCCCATACAAGTGCTCGATCCAGGATTAATTTTCAAATCTTCTATGCGTTGAACAATGTCACTGACGTGGAGTGATTGGGACAAATGTTGTCTAAAATCTAAAGAGGTATTTCCAAGCGATAGCTTCCGCTGCACATCCGGATCCCGGAGAAAAGAAGTGGCGTCTTTAAGGTCTTTTAGCAGGAGGCGAAAGCTTTTTATGTCAACAGTCGATGTGTACTTCACTGTGAGTAGGTCGCCATCTTTTAATCTGTAGTATTCAAGCCTCTTCTCGTCATCCAGTTGCTCGGCACCAAAGATCACCACTTGATCGTATATTGGAATTTGGAACTGTTCCTGCAGGGCTTCCTTTAGTTCCCTAACCATTTCGGGAAAGTTGTCCATCTTAAGGATGACTTCCTGTAGCTTGTTGGAAGTAGTATTGACCAGACGAACTTCAAACCTCACGGGAGAGATGCGACAGTCTATCTTAGAGGGAGATGTGTTCTCGCTCCACTCGTCGTCCTCCTCGGGAGGAGCATGTTCGTTGATACCATCCGCCTGCATGGTAGAAGGTTGTTCTGGTATGGGTGCGTCCACCAAAATAAATATTTTAAAAAAATTACATCATTTTATTTTAATTATTATTAGAATATGATTACATAATGCTACAGACCTATACCTATACATGCAGCTCTACCAGCTGAGCTCTACCTAGCATTGGACCTGACCAGGGCAATGCTTAACCTTCCGTATAGCCCTGACTGACACTGCAGAAGACTTGGGACTGACACCAAGTAATTAGTTCGAGTGGCGATTCGTGTAGCTAGTAGTCTGGCGTAGCCACACTATACATGTACATGTAGATCTACACGACTTGTTCTAATGAGCAATTATTTTCTCTGTATAATAAATAATGTATACATATACATACACCACAATAGAGGAACATTGGATGGAAGGGTTTTGTCGATCATGCTACACCAAAGGTATCAGAGATTCACTGACTGTCAGTTCAATACAGGCTGGGAGGTGTATAGCATGTCCTTGATTTGATCGCGCTCCTCTGATACATTGTATGGATGATCGTAAAAGAGAGAAGGATAGACGGCAACGAAGCCATCCCATTGTCTGACTGTATGATGTGCCCCATTTGTCAGCTAGCAGTGATGCCAAACGTTTGTAGGTGGTAGTGGCAATGCTACCCATGCCTCCTGTTGAAGAGAGGACAATTGGAGTGAATGAAGTTTGCTCAATCTCCCGAATTCGAAGTTCGTATTTTCTCTTTTTAATGTTTTCATGTTTACGATAGCAACTGGCCGGCGAGGGAGCCTGATTAGAGGGGGCAAACGGATCAGTTGAAAACACTGACATTAAAAAAATGTCTGCTCAAATCGACCACCCCAAAAACCACCAGCTGCAATGTCTGACCGAGCACCTTCCTCTGTGTTTGCTGTCATAGCAGGGAATGTCTCACCTGTGATGGGCTGGAGGTGTGGTTCGATGGAACGTTGTGACATACCTCTGTCATGAGATTAGCTGTTAGATCACGGATCTCATTGTGGCGTATTGATGGAAAGCCACCCAGTGGACAAGAGAGAGCGTGTTCAACTGTGAAAGACTTTCCACATGTGCAGGTGGAGGGAATGTTAGATGGTAGCCAACCGTATCTAAGAGCGATAGCATCACGAAATGCACCTTTATGTAAGGTGAAGCCATTCTCATCAATAGGTAGAGTCGTCAACCAGTTGGATGCTCCCTTTTCTTGAGCTAGATCCATTGAGCGTTGAGTGGAGTTAGCCAGCTGGGGACGGAGGTTGGACGCACTGCTCTGGCTGTGTTTCAGTTTTAAGCTGTGAACTTCCTTTTTGGCCTCAACCTGCTGTTCAATAGCCTCAGTTGGGTAGCTTGAATCGTGCAACAGGATGAGGTTGTATAGAGGCTTGCAAACTGATCTAGAGGCTGTGTATTCGGTACCAGAAGTAGCAGTTGGATTGGGGATGCCAAGACCGCCCAATTTAGGAGGTAGTGAGAGTAGGTTACGTTATAAATCATTAGGTGGTGCCCTGCCAGTTAGACATGGTATGAATAACATCTTCAAGAGGTTGGAAGAGTCTTGTAATGTCTGGAACTGTTCTGGCCAGGTAAGACCATTTGTGCACTAAGCCATTGGTAAATGCAGAATATGCTGCATGTGGCTGGGTAGTAGCAATGTGATAATGCAATAACATTGTTCACCCAATTGTCAACTTTGTTCTTCACATATTGAGTGACAAATGACTGCGTTCCCAGAGGTGCATCAAGATGTGGTTTGCCAGTAGTTGTAATGTTCAGGTTAGTGCCATGGAATGCTGAAAACAAAAATTACAACAGTATGCGATTACCAAGCGTATTGGTAATGGCTAGCGCATGCGCGCTAGGACCCTGCCAGTGCCTGTTTTTCGCCCCCGCAACATATAAAAAACAGGACCTGGAGACGAGGCTAGCCTGTGTCTAACAGCAGCTATCGTGGCAACACTGCGGTCTACTGGCCAACCAGTGAGGACTGTGGGCGTGTGCTGGTGGCGGGAGTGCATTATTAATTCCCCTCAAGCAAAGATGGAAGGTTTGGCCAGCCTGCCTATTACAGTGGCGTCGGAAGGAGATAATAGTAGGGGGGGCGCTAAAGGTGCTGGCCCGGGGAGGGTGCGGGAGGGGGGCACCCCTCCCGCCTAGCTAGGGGGCATGGGGGAGCGCTGTGAGCTCCCCCATCGGGGTCTGGGGCGGAGCCCCAGAAGCCAACGCTTTTTGCGTTTATAAAACTCCAAAAACTACACAAAAACGCGGCGGCCACGCAAGAGGCCTAGGCCTTTATTACACATGTATAAATACGTGTACTAAGCGCCACCACCAAAAAAAATGGCTCGTACGAGCGTATCGTCGTAATCATTAACGCTCTGTTTCAATATTTTTGGAAAGAAAATTCAAATGGTGCTCTAACAAGATTTTGAAGAACGGCGCGCAGCAGAGCTCGAGATTTCGACAATACACTCGTTCAAACACGAGCAATTTTTTGGTGGGGGCTGAGGGGGTTAGTATTATTCTTTGCTGACACTTCATCACTGCGATACTCGATCCAACCAGCAATTGATATGGCAGTTAACCCTACGCGAGTGGGAATTGGCAGCTGTTAGCATTATCTGATTCACTGAAATGTTGTACATGTTAATTGATTGTGCTGTGCGGATGTTCGATCGTAATTGGCACTACATGCAGTGATTCTTAGGATTGTGAATAAACATAACCCCAGCCAATAATGGGGGGGGGCGGAATGATACGTTCGCCCCCCCTTTATAGCTGCAGGGGGGGCGATAGCCCCCTCTGCCCCCCCGGTTCCGACGCCTATGCTGAGTGCCTATGCCACTAGTCTCGCAAGCCAGACGTACTTAGTCGTACGATATATGTCGGACTGGGGACGAGTAAAACATACCTGGGTTACTTTGGCCAGTGTTTACTTTTCACAAACCTAACTTGGGTTGAGCCCAATCAGATTGCAGGCAGGTGTTTTATCACGTGTCAATGTGTCATGGAAGTCACCTATTAATAAGTAAATGTTTTGCAAATGTGTTGATGGTTTATTAGTAATCACAGCTGAGCTCTGAATTGAACCTGTTCTGTATATGGAGATCTGGGATATCCATTTGACCACTGATGAAATGATCAAACTTTTTTTTTTTTAATTACTATTTCCCTTAGATCATGATAGAGCTCAGTAAAATACATGTAATCCATGCATGAAAAGATGGATTTAGCGGTACTTAATTATGTGGGCTTATGACACTTTGGGTACATGACTGGGACTGTTACATTAACACACCCTTTCTGCAGCAATGGAGGTGTATAAGAAGCATGTAGCTCATTGTTTTTTCCGGCTACTGATGCACTTATTGAGACTTCCATCGGTCATTTTAGGAATTTTACAAGTACTCCATGGTCCAATAGGTACGGCGGGGCGGGTACATAACCCCCATACCAATAATGAATTGTACGTCAAATTTGGGACAACACATTGCTATTAGGGTGTGTAACCTCCCTGAATAATGAAAATCGATTTTTCCGAATACTTTTAAAACACTAATCGATTTTTCAGGTTTTTCTGGATCTGAAAATCGATTTTTCAAAATACTTGAAAAAAGAAAATCGATTTTTCCGAATAGGTTTTGACAATTTGCCAGCCGAATACCTAGGTTATTCAGGTTTTCTGCTCATTGAGCCACCTAAATGTACACATCACACCAGAGACCCTCCTACAGCTACCCACATCACACACCAGATACCCTCAGCATACAAACACACCTACCCCCATCACACCAGATGCCCTCAGCACACAAACACACCTACCCATCACACCAGAAGCCTTCAGCACACAAACACACCTACCCCCCATCACACCAGATGCCCTCATGAGGCACACAACCATAGCTACCTCCATCACACCAGACACCCTACTACAACTAACCACATTACACCAGATCAGTACCCTCAGCATGCATCCACAGCTACCCACATCACACCAGATGCACTCAGCACACAACCACAACTACCTACATAGGCCTAAATCGCTTGGCCTAACCACATACCTAGTTGGGCGTGTCTTGACCTAAGTTATGGCTTTACCAGTACAGATAATATAGTCTGAGATGTACACATCGCACTTGATGCCAACAGAATAGAACCACAGATGACGTTTACGCACCACCAGCCATGCAGCCTCCATTTCAGTTTTGAAAATACTAGTAACTAAGTAGGCCTAGGCCTAAGTACGATCGCGGCAATATCAGCTCAGAGAGATTGATTCAAGAAGCCAACTGATTCGAAACACACTAAGCGAACTGACTTTGATTTGTAGCTGGAGCTGTCCGTCGTCATGACACGTGAAGAGGGAGATTTCTTTTGGCTACATGTAGTTCGAATTACTGCCCGTAATACATGTATTAGATCTCGTCCCCACGTGTATATTTATAGTAACGTTGGTGACGTTATAACTTTAAATTAGAAGTAATTATTGTCATACATGTAACGCGTATCATAAAAATGTATTTGAATAATGGTCGAATTGTCGATGCGGACGACGAATACCTAAGTACCTCCGAATGGAGATTCACAAACCGGTTATTTCGAATAGAACAAATCCAATAATCGATTTTTCCGAGTAATGCTAAATTACTATTTGAACGGATAGGTTTTTGCGAATATCCGAATAACCCGAATAACCTGATAACCGGTTACACACCCTAATTGCTATACATCTGTCCATCACAATGATGCCATTTAACTAAAACGATGCGTGTTGACTGCACTTATAGCCAACTGACATAACTCAGTATGAAGAGAGGAAATGGGTTTTGCACCTACATGTAACTTGGGTCAGGCCACTTAGACTAAATGCTCTCACTAAGACCATATACACACGGCATATCCACAGTGAGCCAAGAACACGTTGGTTACAAGGTCTGGTTGGGTATACTGAGCCAAGCCAAAGAGTAATAAGACCAGGACTTTACAAATTACAAACGAAACGTTTGGATAGGATATCATTGGATATTACATGCTTGATGAAAAGCAATCCTTGTGAGCAACACAAAATAAATGATTGACAATATGCATCTCATCAGTTTCTACATGTGTACTGTAGTCCTCTAAACAATTTAATATTACTAATTATAATAACAGCTCCTCCACAATCTGTCGACTGTCTGACTTTAGGATCTTTTCAAGTCCAAGACAGGTCACTGCAAGTTTCGCTTTCACTATCACATTAAGGCTAGGAGGCTGAAGTACTATATGTGAGCCAACCATGTCTACCAGAGATTTTGCCCTCTGGTGGGCCATTGATCCTTTAGGCATGTGCCAAGGAAGACAGGTTAGGTATTCCAGTAAGCCTTGCTGCACTAGGACTTGTCTCTCCTTCTCTCCCTCAAGAAAGACTTGCAAACTTAGTACAACCACTTCCAAACATCTCATGGAGATGTCATCTTCAGTTTGTGACCTCCATTTGGAGCATGTGTACAGCAGCTTCATGTATGGCAACATGTCATTCCACCAGTATCCATATTGAACTGATGCCCACTTGTACAATTGCTTAGAGTCAGCACAAAGAAGGAAACCTTTCAAAAAGTCCAATACTTTAGGAAAGGTAAAGCATTCTTTATTAACTAAAGCCAGCTGAGAAATAACTATGGAAACAAAAAACCTGTTAAGGTAAGGCATGATTGATCTAGTAAAGTATAGCAAATTAAGAGTAGCCACTGACTTACTTGATAAGGTTGGAGTCATTTTTTAGGCATTCAGATTGATCCATTCCTTCCAATACTGTTGGTGTGATATACATGAAGGAAGCACCCATTATTGCATTGATGACATGCGGTTTGACAAGGTAGTAATGTGATTTGTAGTTGTATGAAAGATTTTCCAGACAGCACAGAACCTTTATTCTGACCATGTGGTTGAATGAGGGTGTCACTAAACATCCTACAATCTGGTCCATTATATCCTTAGAAGAGATGATTGGATTTTGAAACCTATCAGTTCCTGAGACACTGTAAAAAACAGACGTACATATTTACGTTTTTTATATGGTTTACATGTGTATTAAAAGTTATGCCTGGGTTTCAAACTCATCTGAGTTTGGATGCTATACATTCAAATCATTTCATGCAAAAACATTTCTGCTAAGCACATTTGTTATGCAGGCACTCAATGAGTTATGCCTTATATTAGTACCTACTTGACCAATACTGAAAGGGAGTAGAATACGATGTACATGACGTGATCATTCATTGCAAGTGAAGACACGTTAGGATTAGCAGGCAATGAGATGGGAGCCGCAGTCAATCGAACCCGACAAAATGAACGGACAACATTATCAAAGTTTATGAAGTTGTTGAAGGATAACCGACAGTCAGTAATCGCTGTGACCACATGCCACAGAATGTAGAGGAGTGTTCTCTCTAGTCTCAATAGATCCACGTGACATAACCTGCTCAATGGAAAGTTTACCAGTATACAATGTAGTTCATCAATCAAAGGCAACTCTCCACTGTGAATGAGAAAGATACCAAGCGCCACCCTATCCATATCGGACATTGATGGTTTATTGTCTACGCGTTGAGCAATGTCGCTGACATGAAGCATTTGGGATAAATGTTGTCTAAAATCTAAAGAGGTATTTCCAAGCGATAGCTTCCTCTGCACATCAGGATCCCGGAGAAAAGAGGTGGCATCTTTAAGGTCTTTTAGCAGGAGGCGAAAGCTTTTTATGTCAACAGTCGATGTGTACTCCACTGTAAGTAGGTCGCCATCTTTTAATCTGTAGTATTCAAGCCTCTTCTCGTCATCCAGTTGCTCGGCACCAAAGATCACCACTTGATCGTATATTGGAATTTGGAACTGTTCCTGCAGGGCTTCCTTTAGTTCCCTAACCATTTCGGGAAAGTAGTCCATCTTAAGGATGACTTCCTGTAGCTTGTTGGAAGTAGTATTGACTAGACGAACTTCAAACCTCACGGGAGAGATGTGTATATCTCGACAGTCTGTCTTAGAGGGAGATGTGTTCCCGCTTCGCTTCTCCTCCTTCAAGGGAGGAGCATGTTCGTTGATAGCATCCGCCTCCATGGTAGAAGGTTGTTTTAAAGTACCATTTTTACGGTCTGGCATAATCTCGTGCGTATGTCTTGAAACTACCTGATTCCCCATGTTCCACTCGTCGAGTTCGTTCGCTTCGATCAATTCGATGATGGGTGTGTCTCAGTTGAATATGTTCCACACAAAAAAAAAAAAGAAACAAATGAAAATCATAAGCTTACATGTAGACCTTTTCGGGAGATAATTTATTAATAGCTCGGCTATATATAGGGATCCGATCTGATAGGGATAGTGGGAGGAGGGAGGAGGTGCTATTCGCTTTAGCCAATAGGCCGATACGCACTCTTTATTTTTCTGATTATGGTAGGTAGCAACTTTAGCTTGGGGGTCTCTCTGCCTCTCTAGATACGCCACATATGCATGATTGAAGCCGGAATTTTTTTTTAAAGGAGTAAATTGATTGATTACTAGTTTAATACTTATAATTATAATAATTATAATTATAATGATAGAATAGCTAAGACAACACTCGGTACAAATTGTAAACGATGGCTGGATTATTATTATTATTATTTTAACATTGGTCCCACACACAACACACAGGTTGAGCTGAAATTTTCAGACATGGACAGCTGCAGTTGGACGGTGGAACTGGATGTGCCTAGAGGTATCCCTCACCCACCAGGGAAGGTTGGGGTGGGGCGGGGGGGGGGGGGGGGGGGGGGGGGGGGCCAGGATTCTGTGTCTAGCCTCGTCCCCAGGCTCTGTTTTTTATATGATGCGGGGGCGAAAAGGGCCCTAAGTTGCGGGGGCGAAAAACAGTTTTTCGCCCCCACATCATATAAAAAACAGGGCCTGGAGACGAGGCTAGCCTGTGTCTAACAGCAGCTATCGTGGCAACACTGTGGTCTACTGGCCAACCAGTGAGGACTGAGGGCGTGTGCTGGTGGTGGAGTGCATTGTAAATTTCCCTCAAGCAAAGATGGAAGGTTTGGCCAGCCTGCCTATGCCACCACTCAGCCTGTGGAGACAGCACCCGCCGACCCCCATCATCGGCCATATCCAGAAGGCACCTCCAGACGCCCACCCTGATACCGGCTGGGCAGCTTCGCGTTGTGTCCTACAACATACTGGCAGACGTTTATGCCTCCACAGAGTACGCGGCTCACGTCCTTTACCGTTACTGCAAAAGGGAGGCTCTAGATGGAGAGTATCGGCAGTGTCGCATTGTTAGGGAGCTGTTTGGTTACCATGACGATGTCATGTGTCTGCAGGAAGTTGGAGCGAGGATGTATGCAGAGTTCATACAACCTTCCCTGGCTCAGGCAGGATGTCTGCAGCTGAAAGCAGGAACGGTGAGTATCCAGAAGAATCCAGATATCAGGGGGGTTTTGTTACTTTTGTATGTGTTAGTGGGAAGAGGAAATCGCTGGTGTTCTGCACTTCAAATTTATATTGACTAGTACTATCCCTGGATGATGTGGTCAATGAATTTGATCAGTGAGTATGGATCACCCCGTTGAAGTTAGCCGCACATTCCTCAGCCGCACATTCCAAGTAATTATCCTGCGATCGTGGCCGTACGGCTAATCATAATCATACGTTGAAGTTTGCATTGGGATTATAACAATTGTGAATACAGTTACGGAATTACTGCAAGAGCGTTCTAGCGTCAATTTAATTCATTTATACATTTCCAAAAATATATGCAACAGTACAATACAATGTGAACATTATTGTGGCAGGGTATGAGTGAGAACATGAGAAATTGCTGCTGTTCGGGTTATATTAAACTTGGTCGTAATAAGAGTTGTGACAATCTGGAATGGGAATTGGATAACAGAAAGAGTATATGTTATTAGCACTAAAGAGATTAGCTCACTTCAGGTCAAACTATGCGTCGGTTCGTTCATGACAATGCAACTGATGCAGTTGCACTAACATCACTTTCCACTTCAATTATGTATACAGTTATTTCTGACACTATTACATATTCATATTACACAGATAAATAAATCAATGTTGCACATACCATATGTCAAGGCATTTCTGCAATGGCCAGTCACTTCTGTTCCATTTTTCTATAGTTTGTGCTTGTGCCTCAGAAAAGAATTCAGATCTGGTTTGTCCGACCAGTATGTTTCTGATCCTTGCCTATTAAAACCCCAAATTTTTGGTTGAAATGGTTTGAATGTATGTATGGATGAAATATAGTGCCAAACATTTGAAGGGTTGAAGGGATAAAGCACACCATGATTGTGCATAACACATTAGACCTTGAATGTAATAAATATAGCTTTTCTACACTGGAGTTACACAATTCTTCATTCTGGGATGTAGCCGTTGATGATTCAGTACAATAGTGATATACATGTATAGTAAATAAGGTTTATAAATTTTACCTTCATCATAAACAGCTGCACATTTTGCAGTACATGTGGGACATTTGTATGTACTGATGCATGATGATTCCACTTATGTTACTCCAACACAGCTACCATGGAACCACTCACCACAATAGTCACATCCAATCATAAACCTAGCAAACAGATGACATCAATGTTTTAATAATCAATACCTATCAGAACTGTATGGTTGCTTGCATGTGCAATGCAAGTAGAGACGTTCATTCACCCCATGTTCCTCAATTTCATCCTTCAGATCATTACCTCCATCTTCCTTTTCCCATTCTACATCACTGGCCTCTATTTCCACACCATCATCACTGGCCCCTTCATTGCACCATCACTGGCCCCTTCATCCACACCATCACTGACCCCATTCATTCCCAGTCTCTACATCATTAGCTCCTTTGTCCTTACTCTTTCAATCTGGAGCCAGAACTGGTTTACCAGCTCGGCCTCTAGTGCAAGTCTATTTTATGACATATAATACACATATTAAAATCTAATAACATGATCTGTAGTACTGAATGTAATTGTAGTTACTTTATACCAGTATGCAGCAACTGCTGCCACAAACTTTAAAGATGGATTAAATTTCTCAGACAATGCTTGCGCAGCTATAAGTACAAGTAACCACTTGGCCCAATACACGATGCATCATTGGGAGGTGTCTCCCCTGTATCATAGATGTACTTTATAAGTTCACTAGGCTCAAAGTAATGCTTTCGTCTTAATTATAGGGAGCTATTATAAGCACATTCTATAATACAGGAAGACATAAAGTGGGGCTAGGCTGTAGACATATATATAAATAATATATATATATAATTATAATTATAATAATTATAATTATATATATATATACACTACAAGAACAAAGACCATTTATATCCTGGGATATTGCATGTAGGGAAAATGTACACAGACCATAGCTAGTGGATGTGAAGACCACTCCTCAAGCCTACAGCCTAGATCAACAATAGACACAGTTAATTGTACATCTATCCTAATACAGTCACAACTCAACCGTTCAAGCCAAACTTAAGTATGTATGCAGACATCCATGTACAATCACTGTCACCAACACAACCACATGTATTTGTAACGGCTTAACCCTGCTTCAACTGGTATTTTAAAAAAAAAATTTTCACATTACAAAACTGGCAAAACAAGTTAATATAATTGAGACTACAGAGTCAAACATCAGCTTGATATACAGCAGGTACATCACAGGAGGTCCCAGGATGGATCTAGAGAACATCAAAAATATTATTAAAATTTAAAACATGCAAACATAACTTATGCATACCTATATGCACATCTACAAGATCCATTGTATTTACAAAAACCATCTTTATAGGTCAGCTTGCTTCACACCCCCAGCTGGCCCAGTGTTATGGATCCGCGCGTGGTGTTGGGTTCCCAGTTGGCACATGCACACTCCTACCCTGTGGGTACATGAAACTACTCACAGATAGACTGGATGTGCTTATTAACTCACAAGGATGGCATCCATCTCCAAGCTCTTGAATACTTATTAACCGTGGTCACACCCCCAACAGGTTCAGTGTTCAGGATCCGCGCGTGGTGTTGGGTTCCCAGTTGGCACATGTACACTCCTACCCAGTGTTCAGGATCCGCACATGGTGCTGGGTTCCCAGTTGGCACTTGTCCACTCCTACCCTGTGGGTACATGAAACTACTCACAGGTTGACTGGATGTGCTTTGTAACTCACAAGAATGGCATCCATCTCCAAGCTCTAAAAATATCTATTACATGCAGCTGTGGTCACACCCCCAGCCGGACTAGTGTTCAGGATCCACGCGTGGTGTTGGGTTCCCAGTTAGCAAATGTACACTCCTACCCTGTGGGTACATGAAACTACTCACAGGTTGACTGGATGTGCTTTGTAACTCACAAGGATGGCATCCATCTTCAAGCACTTGAATACTTATTAACTGTGGTCACACCCCCAACACCTGTTCAGTGTTCAGGATCCGCGCATGGTGTTGGGTTCCCAGTTGGCACATGTACACTCCTACCCTGTGGGTACATGAAACTACTCACAGGTTGACTGGATGTGCTTTGTAACTCACAAGGATGGCATCCATCTTCAAGCACTTGAATACTTATTAACCGTGGTCACACCCCCAACAGGTTCAGTGTTCAGGATCCGCGCGTGGTGTTGGGTTCCCAGTTGGCACATGTACACTCCTACCCTGTGGGTACACGAAACTACTTACAGGTTGACTGGATGTGCTTTGTAACTCACAAGAATGGCATCCATCTCCAAGATCTTAAAATTATCTATTACATGCAACTTTGTCACATCTCCAGCCGGTCCAGTGTTCAGGATCCACGCGTGGTGTTGGGTTCCCAGTTGGCACAAGTACACTCCTACCCTAGGGGTACATGAAACTACTCACAGATAGACTGGATGTGCTTTGTAACTCACAAGAATAGCATCCATCTCCAAGATCTTATAATTATCTATTACATGCAACTTTGTCACATCCCCAGCAGGTCCAGTCAGTGTTCAGGATCCGCGCGTGGTGTTGGGTTCCCAGTTGGCACATGTACACTCCTACCCTATGGGTACATGAAACTACTCACAGATAGACTGGATGTGCTTTGTAACTCACAAGAATGGCATCCATCTCCAAGATCTTAAAATTATCTATTACATGCAACTTTGTCACATCCCCAGCCGGTCCAGTGTTCAGGATCCACGCGTGGTGTTGGGTTCCCAGTTGGCACATGTACACTCCTACCCTGTGGGTACATGAAACTACTCACAGGTTGACTGGATGTGCATTGTAACTCACAAGGATGGCATCCATCTCCAAGCTCTTGAATACTTATTAACTGTGGTCACACCCCCAACAGGTTCAGTCAGTGTTCAGGATCCACGCGCGGTATTGGGTTCCCAGTTGGCACATGTACACTCCTACCCTGTGGGTACATGAAACTACTCACAGATAGACTGGATGTGCTTTGTAACTCACAAGGATGGCATCCATCTCCAAGCTCTTAAAATTAACTATTACACTGTACATGCAGCTTTGTCACAACCCCAGCAGGTCATCCATCTCCAAGCTCTTAAAATTAACTATTACACTGTACATGCAGCTTTGTCACATCCCCAGCAGGTCCAGTGTTCAGGATCCACGCGTGGTGTTGGGTTCCCAGTTGGCACATGAACACTCCTACCCTGTGGGTACATGAAACTACTCACAGATAGACTGGATGTGCTTTGTAACTCACAGCAATGGCAACTATCTCAAGGCTCTTGAATACTTATTAACCGTGGTCACACCCCAGCAGGTCCAGTGTTCAGGATCCGCGCGTGGTGTTGGGTTCCCAGTTGGCACGTGTACACTCCTACCCTGTGGGTACATGAAACTACTCACAGGTTGACTGGATGTGCTTTGTAACTCACAAGGATGGCATCCATCTCCAAGCTCTTGAATACTTATTAACCGTGGTCACACCCCCAACAGGTTCAGTGTTCAGGATCCGCGCGTGGTGTTGGGTTCCCAGTTGGCACATGTACACTCCTACCCTGTGGGTACATGAAACTACTCACAGGTTGACTGGATGTGCTTTGTAACTCACAAGGATGGCATCCATCTCTAAGCTCTTGAATACTTATTAACCGTGGTCACACCCCCAACAAGTTCAGTCAGTGTTCAGGATCCGCGCGTGGTGTTGGGTTCCCAGTTGGCACATGTCCACTCCTACCCTGTGGGTACATGAAACTACTCACAGGTTGACTGGATGTGCTTTGTAACTCACAAGGATGGCATCCATCTCCAAGCTCTTCAATACTTATTAACCGTGGTCACACCCCCAACAGGTTCAGTGTTCAGGATCCGCGTGTGGTGTTGGGTTCCCAGTTGGCACATGTACACTCCTACTCTGTGGGTACACGAAACTACTCACAGGTTGACTGGATGTGCTTTGTAACTCACAAGAATGGCATCCATCTCCAAGATCTTAAAATTATCTATTACGTGCAACTTTGTCACATCCCCAGCCGGTCCAGTGTTCAGGATCCGTGCGTGGTGTTGGGTTCCCAGTTGGCACATGTACACTCCTACCCTGTGGGTACATGAAACTACTCACAGGTTGACTGTATGTGCTTTGTAACTCACAAGGATGGCATCCATCTCCAAGCTCTTGAATACTTATTAACCGTGGTCACACCCTCAACAGGTCCAGTCAGTGTTCAGGATCCGCGCGTGGTGTTGGGTTCCCAGTTGGCACATATACACTCCTACCTTGTGGGTACATGAAACTACTCATAGATAGACTGGATGTGCTTTGTAACTTACAAGGATGGCATCCATCTCCAAGCTCTTGAATACTTATTAATCGTGGTCACACCCCCAATAGGTTCAGTGCTCAGGATCCGTGCGTGGTGTTGGGTTCCCAGTTGGCACATGTACACTCCTACCCTGTGGGTACATGAAACTACGCACAGGTTGACTGGATGTGCTTTGTAACTCACAAGGATGGCTTCCATCTCCAAGCTCTTGAATACTTATTAACTGTGGTCACACCCCCAACAGGTTCAGTCAGTGTTCAGGATCTGCGCGTGGTGTTGGGTTCCCAGTTGGCACATGTACACTCCTACCCTGTGGGTACATGAAACTACTCACAGATAGACTGGATGTGCTTTGTAACTCACAGAAATGGCATCTATCTCAAGGCTCTTGAATACTTATTAACCGTGGTCACACCCCCAACAGGTTCAGTGTTCAGGCTCCGCGCGTGGTGTTGGGTTCCCAGTTGGCACATGTACACTCCTACTCTGTGGGTACACGAAACTACTCACAGGTTGACTGGATGTGCTTTGTAACTCACAAGAATGGCATCCATCTCCAAGATCTTAAAATTATCTATTACGTGCAACTTTGTCACATCCCCAGCCGGTCCAGTGTTCAGGATCCGTGCGTGGTGTTGGGTTCCCAGTTGGCACATGTACACTCCTACCCTGTGGGTACATGAAACTACTCACAGGTTGACTGGATGTGCTTTGTAACTCACAAGGATGGCATCCATCTCCAAGCTCTTGAATACTTATTAACCGTGGTCACACCCCCAACAGGTTCAGTGTTCAGGATCCACGCGTGGTGTTGGGTTCCCAGTTGGCACATGTACACTCCTACCCTGTGGGTACATGAAACTACTCACAGGTTGACTGGATGTGCTTTGTAACTCACAAGGATGGCATCCATCTCCAAGCTCTTGAATACTTATTAACCGTGGTCACACCCCCAACAGGTTCAGTGTTCAGGATCCACGCGTGGTGTTGGGTTCCCAGTTGGCACATGTACACTCCTACCCTGTGGGTACATGAAACTACTCACAGGTTGACTGGATGTGCTTTGTAACTCACAAGGATGGCATCCATCTCCAAGCTCTTGAATACTTATTAACCGTGGTCACACCCCCAACAGGTTCAGTGTTCAGGATCCGCGCGTGGTGTTGGGTTCCCAGTTGGCACATGTACACTCCTACCCTGTGGGTACATGAAACTACTCACAGGTTGACTGGATGTGCTTTTTAACTCACAAGGATGGCATCCATCTCCAAGCTCTTGAATACTTATTAACCGTGGTCACACCCCCAATAGGTTCAGTCAGTGTTCAGGTTCCGCGCGTGGTGTTGGGTTCCCAGTTGGCACATGTACACTCCTACCCTGTGGGTACATGAAACTACTCATAGATAGACTGGATGTGCTTTGTAACTCACAAGGATGGCATCCATCTCCAAGCTCTTGAATACTTATTAACCGTGGTCACACCCCCAATAGGTTCAGTCAGTGTTCAGGTTCCGCGCGTGGTGTTGGGTTCCCAGTTGGCACATGTACACTCCTACCCTGTGGGTACATGAAACTACTCATAGATAGACTGGATGTGCTTTGTAACTCACAAGGATGGCTTCCATCTCCAAGCTCTTGAATACTTATTAACCGTGGTCACACCCCCAACAAGTTCAGTCAGTGTTCAGGATCCGCGCGTGGTGTTGGGTTCCCAGTTGGCACATGTCCACTCCTACCCTGTGGGTACATGAAACTACTCACAGGTTGACTGGATGTGCTTTGTAACTCACAAGGATGGCATCCATCTCCAAGCTCTTCAATACTTATTAACCGTGGTCACACCCCCAACAGGTTCAGTGTTCAGGATCCGCGTGTGGTGTTGGGTTCCCAGTTGGCACATGTACACTCCTACTCTGTGGGTACACGAAACTACTCACAGGTTGACTGGATGTGCTTTGTAACTCACAAGAATGGCATCCATCTCCAAGATCTTAAAATTATCTATTACGTGCAACTTTGTCACATCCCCAGCCGGTCCAGTGTTCAGGATCCGTGCGTGGTGTTGGGTTCCCAGTTGGCACATGTACACTCCTACCCTGTGGGTACATGAAACTACTCATAGATAGACTGGATGTGCTTTGTAACTCACAAGGATGGCATCCATCTCCAAGCTCTTGAATACTTATTAACCGTGGTCACACCCCCAACAGGTTCAGTCAGTGTTCAGGATCCGCGCGTGGTGTTGGGTTCCCAGTTGGCACATGTACACTCCTACCCTGTGGGTACATGAAACTACTCATAGATAGACTGGATGTGCTTTGTAACTCACAAGGATGGCATCCATCTCCAAGCTCTTGAATACTTATTAACCGTGGTCACACCCCCAATAGGTTCAGTCAGTGTTCAGGTTCCGCGCGTGGTGTTGGGTTCCCAGTTGGCACATGTACACTCCTACCCTGTGGGTACATGAAACTACTCATAGATAGACTGGATGTGCTTTGTAACTCACAAGGATGGCTTCCATCTCCAAGCTCTTGAATACTTATTAACTGTGGTCACACCCCCAACAGGTTCAGTCAGTGTTCAGGATCTGCGCGTGGTGTTGGGTTCCCAGTTGGCACATGTACACTCCTACCCTGTGGGTACATGAAACTACTCACAGATAGACTGGATGTGCTTTGTAACTCACAGAAATGGCATCTATCTCAAGGCTCTTGAATACTTATTAACCGTGGTCACACCCCCAACAGGTTCAGTGTTCAGGCTCCGCGCGTGGTGTTGGGTTCCCAGTTGGCACATGTACACTCCTACTCTGTGGGTACACGAAACTACTCACAGGTTGACTGGATGTGCTTTGTAACTCACAAGAATGGCATCCATCTCCAAGATCTTAAAATTATCTATTACGTGCAACTTTGTCACATCCCCAGCCGGTCCAGTGTTCAGGATCCGTGCGTGGTGTTGGGTTCCCAGTTGGCACATGTACACTCCTACCCTGTGGGTACATGAAACTACTCACAGGTTGACTGGATGTGCTTTGTAACTCACAAGGATGGCATCCATCTCCAAGCTCTTGAATACTTATTAACCGTGGTCACACCCCCAACAGGTTCAGTGTTCAGGATCCACGCGTGGTGTTGGGTTCCCAGTTGGCACATGTACACTCCTACCCTGTGGGTACATGAAACTACTCATAGATAGACTGGATGTGCTTTGTAACTCACAAGGATGGCATCCATCTCCAAGCTCTTGAATACTTATTAACCGTGGTCACACCCCCAATAGGTTCAGTGTTCAGGATCCGTGCGTGGTGTTGGGTTCCCAGTTGGCACATGTACACTCCTACCCTGTGGGTACATGAAACTACTCACAGGTTGACTGGATGTGCTTTGTAACTCACAAGGATGGCATCCATCTCCAAGCTCTTGAATACTTATTAACCGTGGTCACACCCCCAACAGGTCCAGTCAGTGTTCAGGATCCGCGCGTGGTGTTGGGTTCCCAGTTGGCACATGTACACTCCTACCCTGTGGGTACATGAAACTACTCATAGATAGACTGGATGTGCTTTGTAACTTACAAGGATGGCATCCATCTCCAAGCTCTTGAATACTTATTAATCGTGGTCACACCCCCAATAGGTTCAGTGTTCAGGATCCGTGCGTGGTGTTGGGTTCCCAGTTGGCACATGTACACTCCTACCCTGTGGGTACATGAAACTACTCACGGGTAATTCCATATATATATTTGCCACCCTTTTAGCATCATTGTCTAGTTTGGACATGCTATTTTCCCCATGTGTTCTCCCCATAGGAGTGTGCAAAATTGCTATACATTTGTATACCCTATAGTGTACAGCTTTTAATATACGACAAATCAAAATTTTCATTTTTTTCATAACCTCGGTTAACTCAGTTGAGCATATCCTGAGTCCTGAAACATTCTGATTGATTTGAATATATCCAAAACATTGCTAAGATAGAGGTCTACATAAAATTAATTGATTTTAATAACTTCTTGGCATGTTACATGAATAAAGTCATGAATTTGTAATGAACTGTGACCTATCCAAAAATATGAAAATACGAATCACACCGGACTTGTACCATAGTTAGCTAACCATACCCCAAACATATTTAGCTGAAAAGCTTACTGGGACACGTATTCTCAGGGCTGGGACAGCACAAAAAGTGGCTGGCAGCCATGTTATTCCTCCTTGCAACTCTTTGTTTACATAGGGCAGTTTACACAGCTAAGGTACTGTCAAAACATAACATGGCTGCCAGCCACTTTTTGTGCTGTCCCAGCTCTGAGAATACGTGTCCCAGTAAGCTTTTCAGCTAAATATGTTTGGGGTATGGTTAGCTAACTATGGTACAAGTCTGGTGTGATTCGTATTTTCATATTTTTGGATAGGTCACAATTCATTACTAATTCATGACTTTATTCATGTAACATGCCAAGAAGTTATTAAAATCAATTAATTTTATGTAGACCTCTATCTTAGCAATGTTTTGGATATATTCAAATCAATCAGAACGTTTCAGGACTCAGGATATGCTCAACCGAGTTAACCGAGGTTATGAAAAAAATGAAAATTTTGATTTGTCGTATATTAAATGTTGTACACTATAGGGTATACAAATGTATAGCAATTTTGCACACTCCTATGGGGAGAACACATGGGGAAAATAGCATGTCCAAACTAGACAATGATGCAAAAAGGGTGGCAAATATATATATGGAATTACCCTCACAGGTTGACTGGATGTGCTTTGTAACTCACAAGGATGGCTTCCATCTCCAAGCTCTTGAATACTTATTAACTGTGGTCACACCCCCAACAGGTTCAGTCAGTGTTCAGGATCTGCGCGTGGTGTTGGGTTCCCAGTTGGCACATGTACACTCCTACCCTGTGGGTACATGAAACTACTCACAGATAGACTGGATGTGCTTTGTAACTCACAGAAATGGCATCTATCTCAAGGCTCTTGAATACTTATTAACCGTGGTCACACCCCCAACAGGTTCAGTGTTCAGGATCCGCGCGTGGTGTTGGGTTCCCAGTTGGCACATGTACACTCCTACTCTGTGGGTACACGAAACTACTCACAGGTTGACTGGATGTGCTTTGTAACTCACAAGAATGGCATCCATCTCCAAGATCTTAAAATTATCTATTACGTGCAACTTTGTCACATCCCCAGCCGGTCCAGTGTTCAGGATCCGTGCGTGGTGTTGGGTTCCCAGTTGGCACATGTACACTCCTACTCTGTGGGTACACGAAACTACTCACAGGTTGACTGGATGTGCTTTGTAACTCACAAGGATGGCATCCATCTCCAAGCTCTTGAATACTTATTAACCGTGGTCACACCCCCAACAGGTCCAGTCAGTGTTCAGAATCCACGCGTGGTGTTGGTTTCCCAGTTGGCACATGTACACTCCTACCCTGTGGGTACATGAAACTACTCACAGGTTGACTGGATGTGCTTTGTAACTCACAAGGATGGCATCCATCTCCAAGCTCTTGAATACTTATTAACCGTGGTCACACCCCCAACAGGTCCAGTCAGTGTTCAGAATCCACGCGTGGTGTTGGTTTCCCAGTTGGCACATGTACACTCCTACCCTGTGGGTACATGAAACTACTCACAGGTTGACTGGATGTGCTTTGTAACTCACAAGGATGGCATCCATCTCCAAGCTCTTGAATACTTATTAACCGTGGTCACACCCCCAACAGGTTCAGTGTTCAGGATCCACGCGTGGTGTTGGGTTCCCAGTTGGCACATGTACACTACTACCCTGTGGGTACATGAAACTACTCACAGGTTGACTGGATGTGCTTTGTAACTCACAAGGATGGCATCCATCTCCAAGCTCTTGAATACTTATTAACCGTGGTCACACCCCCAACAGGTTCAGTGTTCAGGATCCACGCGTGGTGTTGGGTTCTCAGTTGGCACATGTACACTCCTACCCTGTGGGTACATGAAACTACTCACAGGTTAACTGGATGTGCTTTGTAACTCACAAGGATGGCATCCATCTCCAAGCTCTTGAATACTTATTAACCGTGGTTACACCCCCAACAGGTTCAGTGTTCAGGATCCACGCGTGGTGTTGGGTTCCCAGTTGGCACATGTACACTCCTACCCTGTGGGTACATGAAACTACTCACAGGTTGACTGGATGTGCTTTGTAACTCACAAGGATGGCATCCATCTCCAAGCTCTTGAATACTTATTAACCGTGGTCACACCCCCAATAGGTTCAGTCAGTGTTCAGGATCCGCGCGTGGTGTTGGGTTCCCAGTTGGCACATGTACACTCCTACCCTGTGGGTACATGAAACTACTCATAGATAGACTGGATGTGCTTTGTAACTCACAAGGATGGCATCCATCTCCAAGCTCTTGAATACTTATTAACCGTGGTCACACCCCCAACAGGTTCAGTCAGTGTTCAGGATCCGCGCGTGGTGTTGGGTTCCCAGTTGGCACATGTACACTCCTACCCTGTGGGTACATGAAACTACTCATAGATAGACTGGATGTGCTTTGTAACTCACAAGGATGGCATCCATCTCCAAGCTCTTGAATACTTATTAACCGTGGTCACACCCCCAATAGGTTCAGTGTTCAGGATCCGTGCGTGGTGTTGGGTTCCCAGTTGGCACATGTACACTCCTACCCTGTGGGTACATGAAACTACTCACTGGTTGACTGGATGTGCTTTGTAACTCACAAGAATGGTATCCATCTCTAAGCTCTTAAAATTATCTATTACGTGCAGCTTTGTCAGATCCCCAGCAGGTCCAGTGTTCAGGATCCACGCGTGGTGTTGGGTTCCCAGTTGGCACATGTACACTCCTACCCTGTGGGTACATGAAACGACTCACAGGTTGACTGGGTGTGCTTTGTAACTCACATGGATGGCATCCATCTCCAAGCTCTTGAATACTTATTAACCGTGGTCACACCCCCAACAGGTTCAGTCAGTGTTCAGGATCCGCGCGTGGTGTTGGGTTCCCAGTTGGCACATGTACACTCCTACCCTGTGGGTACATGAAACTACTCACAGGTTGACTGGATGTGCTTTATAACTCACAAGGATGGCTTCCATCTCCAAGCTCTTGAATACTTATTAATCGTGGTCACACCCCCAACAGGTTCAGTCAGTGTTCACGATCTGCGCGTGGTGTTGGGTTCCCAGTTGGCACATGTACACTCCTACCCTGTGGGTACATGAAACTACTCACAGGTTGACTGGATGTGCTTTGTAACTCACAAGGATGGCATCCATCTCCAAGCTCTTGAATACTTATTAACCGTGGTCACACCCCCAACAGGTCCAGTCAGTGTTCAGGATCCACGCATGGTGTTGGGTTCCCAGTTGGCACATGTACACTCCTACCCTGTGGGTACATGAAACTACTCACACATAGACTGGACGTGCTTTGTAACTCACAAGGATGGCATCCATCTCCAAGCTCTTGAATACTTATTAACTGTGGTCACATCCCCAACAGGTTCAGTCAGTGTTCAGGATCCGCGCGTGGTGTTGGGTTCCCAGTTGGCACATGTACACTCCTACCCTGTGGGTACATGAAACGACTCACAGGTTGACTGGATGTGCTTTGCTACTCACAAGAATGGCATCCATCTCCAAGCTCTTGAATACTTATTAACCATGGTCACACCCCCAACAGGTTCAGTGTTCAGGATCCACGCGTGGTGTTGGGTTCCCAGTTGGCACATGTACACTCCTACCCTGTGGGTACATGAAACTACTCACAGGTTGACTGGATGTGCTTTGTAACTCACAAGGATGGCATCCATCTCCAAGCTCTTGAATACTTATTAACGGTGGTCACACCCCCAACAGGTTCAGTGTTCAGGATCCGCGCGTGGTGTTGGGTTCCCAGTTGGCACGTGTACACTCCTACCCTGTGGGTATATGAAACTACTCACAGGTTGACTATGCGTGCTCAAGAATGACATCCATCTCCATAGTCCGTAAGTACGTAGTAGTATTTGCAGTGGTCACACCCCCGGCAGTTGGTACAGTGTTCCAGATCCAAGCGTGGTGTAGGGTTGCTACGTGGCACAGGTGCAGATTTACCGTGTGACTATATGGAACAGCTCACAGCAAATTTATACAACACTGCACCATGTTTGTTTACGTTCGCCCTTAAGTGATCTATTAAGCGCGCGCTACTGACGCCCGCCGCATGGGGAATGTTACATTTATTCATGTTTTAATGTGCGGCTGAGGAATGTGCGGCTAACTTCAACGGGGTGTATGGATCACCTTATTCACTGATCACATTCATTGACCAAAGTGCCCATTTGCTTTAATACCGCGTCCGCGAGTAAAGTGGGTAAATTTAAGCCGTTTTTGGGGGAAGTAAAAAAACTAAAAGGTCCGCTGATGGGTATTTTTGTTTTCAAATACAGTAATGTGAAAGTACGACTCTTGAGACAACATTGGATGCATTTTGTGAGAGATCATTCAGCTCGCTGGATGCTACAAATGCGGCGATATAAAAGGGGTCCATTCCGATGAAACCTTAATTCATCATCATAGAAAAACGGCAATAATCACATTGTATAAGCCAAGTTGAACTTTTACACATTTCAATCGATTTTCAGTCGTAAGCGATGTATTTTTTTAACTGTGTGCATGTGTTCTATCGTGTCTAAATAACTCTATATATTTCCGCGTGCGTTTAAACTTGGATGCTTTTCACGATGTTTTGCGAGTCTGCATGCACATGTAATTTTAATTATTATAGGGAAACCAAGAGCTGCATTGATATAGATGGCTCATGTATGCTTATCAATTTACAGTCAAGAAGGGAAGGGGTGCAAAATGATAAAATGATAAGTGTAGTACCGCAATATGCCTATTTAAAGTGTGTGCATCAAAACTGCGATAGTTGCAGCTCTTATAAATTATAATGCAAACGTAGTGTAAAAGGTTACTCTACTTATTTTACAACCAGTACCTGTGATTTTATTGCTAGCGGATCTTTTAGGTTTTTAGTTTCCCCTAAATTTGTACCCACTTAACTCGCGGACGCGGTATTAAAAAAAGTCACTGCATGATAAAACTACCTGGCAATGCCCTTTGCATGAAAGATCGGAAGTACGATAAACGTCACGTCCGGAGTAAAAGCCACAGTGGTTGCCTAGAGACATTTTGTCGACCTTTGCGTAATAAAATGGCAGCGCTCGTAGTCATTCCTTCCCGCTCGGACAGTGATCCTTCGGCCGATCCAGTTCCTGGTCAAACTATGCTGCCAACAGTAAGCTTGACCGAGTCTGACATACCCGGAGCCTTTTTAAATGGATGGCTTTAAAAAGGCTCTGGGTATGTCAGACTCGGTCAAACTTACTGTTGGCAGCATAGTTTGATCAGGAACTGGATCGGCCGAAGGATCAATGTCTGAACAGACTCCGAGCGTTGCCGTTTTATTACGCAAAGGTCCGCGGACGTGACACAATGTCTCTAGGCAACCGCTGTGGTTTTTACTCCAGAAGTGACGTTTATCGTACTTCCGATCTTTCATGCAAAGGGCCATTGATATTAAAAGGACCAGAGGTGGAATATATGAGTTTTGCAAAGGGGCATTGTGTTTGTTCATTACCAACGTGTTGTCCATAACTAGCAACAGAATATCCACAACCATTTAAGTTATGCTCAGCATATTTCATATGTTGATACTAGTAATTGTCAAAAATGTTAGAGGTCATCCTTATTATGCTACAACATTCTTGAAAAATTATACCAATGTATGTTCCATTGGAATGTGCCTTCCTTAATTCAAAGGTGTTGAATGGAGGTACGTGTCATCCAGGTTATGAATGCTATTTTGCAAGCAGCAAAGTGTCCTTCATAACTTAGTGATATTAGTTATTATCAGGAATATTAGTTTCAGAGGGGTTAAATAAGTAACCTCTGATGGTGACTAGTCAGTATCCTCTGGAGGTAAAGTAGGAAGAGATACATGTAGCTTCTTAACCCACTAACAGTAACAACAAAAATGGTCACTAGTGTCCATGGCTGGTGCCAGCTAATATTACACCCAATACTGAGAAAAACTGAAATATGCACAAGAAATATCCAAGACCCCTAAAATGTACCATCACTATTACTGGAAAAGGTTATCCCTCCTATGGGCTGGAAGGGTCTTTATAGGCTACCGTTAATTGGTTCAATAAGAACTGCATTACGGTTTGTACCATGTTGCATTTCTTTTGCAGGTCCCTGAAGGAGAAGCAGTGTTTTACAACGTTTTGAAATTCGAGCTTGTAAGCAATGACTTTGCTTCTCTGAGCAAATTCCTCCAGATTGATTCGTCCTGTGCAGACTTGTGTGTGGCTCTTGAAAAGGCTCCTATCATTCAAGAAGAGCTAACATCAAAGCACACTATTGTTCAGCTTGTAGTTCTGCGTTGCCTGGATGCACCAGATCGCTTCCTGTGTGTGGCCAACACACACCTCTACTTTCACCCAGACGGTGATCACATCAGGCTGCTGCAGACTGAGCTCTCTCTGCGCTACCTGAAGAAAGCCTTGGGAAACTTGGCACTGCGGTTCCAGAACGGGACCTTGCACCCGGACATTGCCCTCATGTTTGCAGGAGACTTCAACAGCTGCCCGTGCACTGCTGCCTACCAACTGATGGCACAAGGGAGTGTAGCAAAGGACCACATAGATTGGACCAAGCATAGACTTCCTCCATCTCTATATCCAAAGTGCACATGTGGATTGGTGGGAGGCATCAGACAACCACAAGAGCTGAGGTGTGCAGATGAAGATGGAGGTGTAGTTGTAGGTATAGGTGTAGATGGAGGTGTAGTTGTAGATGGAGGTGTAGTTGTAGATGGAGGTGTAGGTGTAGATGGAGGTGTAGTTGTAGATGGAGGTGTAGGTGTAGATGGAGGTGTAGGTGTAGATGGAGATGTAGTTGTAGATGGAGGTGTAGGTGTAGATGGAGGAGTACCTGGTTGTGCTGACCACTCACTCCATGGTGGGTTCCAAGGTATCCACCTTCAGCAAGACTTCCATTTCCAGAGTGCCTGTGGGATCCCACCATTCACAAACTACACGGAAACATTTGTGGGAACTTTGGATTACATCTTTGTCGGAACGGACCACCTACAGGTGACAGCAACTGTGACCTTTCCATCTCTGGAAGAGGTCAGAGAACTGGTTGCCCTGCCCTCTGTCCACTTCCCATCAGACCATGTTGCCTTGGTGTGTGATGTGTCATGGAAGTCACCTATTAATAAGTAAATGTTTTGCAAATGTGTTGATGTTTTATTAATAATCACAGCTGAGCTCTGAATTGAACCTGTTCTGTATATGGAGATCTCGGATATCCTGCATGAATAGATCCTGGCAACTGGTCCTAAATTTGACCACTGACGAAATGATCAAACATTTTATTTATCGTGCAAATTAGTAATTACCTTAGATCATGATTGAGTGCAGCTGGTAAAATACATGTAATCCATGCATGAAAGATGAATTTACCGGCACTTAATTATGTGTGCTTATGACTTACATGTACATGTTATTGTAGCTGGGACTGCATGTATAATGTTACATTAGCATAGGGGACACACCCACTTTCTGCAGGAATGGTGTAAGACGCGTATAGTATAGCTTTTAATATTCATACAGGACCTATAAACCCCTTTTGCAAACTATTCCCATATCAGTTTACAAGTGCATTCTTTATGCCATGCATTACTTGCCACGGTGAGGAGACAATGTCATCTAGAGTGATGACATCAGCAGATGGAATGAGTGCTTTGAAGAGGTTTACTGAAGTAAGCAGGTGTGACATGTACATGTACTGCTCAGATGCACTTACAGACAAAATGTAGGCTGCTGCTGAGTGGTGTGAAAGGCTACATAGACCCAGCCCACCTCTGCTAAGAGAGAGTTGGGCCTGTTCCCAGGAGTTGCCAAAGGCATCAGCTGCAGTGCATTCAGCAAAAGCATATCATGAATGTCATTATCAAGCATTTGCAGTGCATCAGCCCTAAGAGAGGGAGGTGTAGAACGAGCAAGATGTACCATCGTACAGAAACTGCCGCACTGACAATGCAGAAGCAGTGCCACCTGAGGATCCACAGAACCAACATCCTCCAACATGTGCAGAAGCTCCTGGACCTTTACGCGTTTCTGAGATCAGTGCATATTTGGCACAGAAGACAAAGTCACCAATTGGAACACTCAAGATTTCAAAGTTGATTTCTTTCGAAGACTTCAAATCGCCTTTACTGTACAATTCTATTATTATTATTATTGTGACAGAATATGTAATAAACACAACACTTAAATCACACTACAGTTAATTAAACTTTAAGATGGGAGCCACCTGGAGAGGATCGCTGTTGCATTCGCTTACACCAAATGCAGGTTGAGCCTACTGTACAGCTCAGACAGCACAGCTGATTTTGTTTTGCCCGATGTTATGGCAAGACGGGAGGCAAGCATTTTAAATGAATCTATGGCTTCTTTTCCCCAAGCACCATACGACTCTGCAACCAGAGGTATACAACACCACCCCAAGGCATTGCATTTGGGGTCATTTTCCATGTGTTTGCGCTCTTCAGTGGACAACGCAGCTGCCCCAGCTGACAATCCCGCTACTGATAAAACGTTAGGATTTAGCGGTGATGTCACTGAGATATCAAAGGCAGCTGGTTTACCAAGGGCCCAATTTGGTAGCAAAATGTCTGCGGGGCGTGAGTGGTCATGGTCTGAAGTAAGGTTGCTACCCATCTCCACCTTCACACTCAAGTGGGCTCTACGGCAAGTCTCCACCAACACATTGCGCAGATGGTTGTGACGGATGACCACGTCTCCTCCTTTTTTGCATGTTGTGGCATGGTGACCAAGGGGATCTAATGTGCTGTTTGGGCATAGGGCACACTGGGAACCATTAGAGGTGTCCAAACCAAGCCACCACTTGACAGCTACCTGGAATACTGAAGGCTCAAGATGAAGGCCGAGACCTTCAGAAGGGACTACAGACAGCCATGAAGCAGCATGTGGGGATTATTATTATTATTATTATTATTATTATTACATGTATATACAGATTATACAAATGCAACAATAACCACAAGTCACAAAACAACATACAAACTCAAATGTATTCCTGATGAGGGCAGGAAAGTCTGCACAAAATAGCCCTCACATTATTATAATTATAATTATAATTAATTTTTCAGATTACAAGCAAAACATACACAAATGAAACTATTAGCACAATGTAAAGCTTATTTAACACCTGCAATAAGTCTATCCATTATTATTATTATTATTATTAAGATTGATGAGGACACAGCATGGTGACTAAGGGAGTCAAGAGCGACCCCTAGACAAAATGGGCACACTGAGGCAAATGAAGTGTCCAGACCCAGCCACCATCTGACAACAGTTTGGAATTCCGGTAGTGTAGATGCGGATTTAGGCCAACAGAGGGAGCAACTGAGAGCCACGCACTGGCATGGGGGGCCGAAGCTGATAATAGCTGAGCCTTATTCGGGACATCAAAAGTGATTCAAAGAGATGTCTGTCCAACTTCTGGGACAAGGATCGCTGGCGAGGCTGATCAGCAAGAACTGACTCTATGGTAACTGCATCAGAATGTGAGACCTGTCTGTTGAATATGATTAAAGATTGCTGAAGATGGAGGTTATTGGTATTGCCTACACCCGGCAGACTGAGGCTGAAAATGATGCTAAGAATGCTGAGCTAGAATGGAGTGCAAGGGAGCGGAGTCCAAGCCCGCCAAAGGAGAGGCTTAGTTGAGCTTGTTGCCAGGCGGCATCTGTGAAATCTGCAGCAAGACAGGCTGAGAAGCAGGATCTAGTCTCTCCATCAAAGGCACGTAGAGCCTCTTTATTATTATTGTTATATACAGGATATCACAATACAACAGTATAGACTAACACATATGGCTAACAACAACACGATACATATCCTAACACACTCACTCACTCACACAATATGCATATTTATACAAAAAAAACTCTTCCTCCTGACTGCCCATCTTCATTGTTCCCAACACAGAAGCTGCATTGCCACGTTGGATGGCAATTGAGAGTCTCTGAGTGAGATATGCAAATGAGTTGGCTTCTCCAGACACCTGCCTCAACCGATGCCCCAACTCTTTCAGGAACTCCGTTGTCTTTGGTCCAAAAACTCCACTTGTCTCTATTGCCACTGGAGTGAAAAAGTAGTACGAGTCAAGGTGTTTATACTTCTGTGTCTTCCTATCTCTGCCTGTTGAGCAACTGCTCCAACTTGCTGTGCAGAAATTGTGGATTAAGAAGGTGCAAAAGTATCTGGACACGTTGCATCCCACACCAGAAGTTGCCCACACTTCCAAGGAACAATTGATACACCATCAAGTCACTTCCCATCTGAACGATACAGGCCTGAAGGCTCCAGACGTGATGGAACACATGCTGCAACTAAAGCTCTGTGTATAATGTCATTGACAGCTGAATGGCGGTGGTGGTGTCCTGCACTCTTTCTGCAGCTTAAGCCATGTATGGCAAACTGAGGCACCTCTGCCCCACAGTGTTGGCAGGTATGGCTTTGACATAGAGGTAGTCCCAGATGGAGACACATAGATATTCTCATAGTAGCATCATCCATACGTAGTCCCAGTGATGTAACCGGTAGGGCATTTAACCATGCACCAGACTCCTTACAGGATGCCGCTAGGAAACGAGCACGGTGCATTGGATCAGATGAGTCTGTAAATAGTGTATCTGCAATAGAAGATACTCTGAGTGAGTCCCATGTCTTCTGATCATGGGCAGCAGCATCAGTGGGAGGTTGTTCCTGGCACCCTTGGGACCATGCAGCAAGAGCCTCATCCACATAGCTGAGCTGAGGTGGTTGCATATTTGCTGGCAGAATTAGGTGAGCAAGTCCGGAGGAGGCAGCAGCTGAAGCCAAGAAGGCAGAAGGTGCAAGCTGCACAGCGCTCCGAATGCCAAGCCCACCATGACACACAGGCAAAGTGGATTGTATCCAAAGGGTCACTTTCAACCAGTTGGATATTAAAAGAGCTACAGACCGTTGCTCTGAGTTCATCATCATATATCTTTAAACTGGATGAGACAAAGCAGGTGATGTTCTGAGAAGGTACAGCAGTTTAGGGATGGCCAAAGAGTGACGCAATAGGAGATAGGCATCATGACTGGTTAAGTAATGGAGTCTCTCATAAAGGCACTTCAGCATGGTGGCCTTGGCATCAATAGCAACTGTGATGGAACCAATATCTCCAATTGGTGAACCCAATAGTGTGGCAACAGCTGGATTAACCATAGACCAACAATTCCAGCTTCTTTCTTGATGACCTCAATATCATGAAGAACATCTGACAGAGCCCCTCCCAAGAGTGCCATCATCTAGATAAAAGGTGCACAATTGAGACTTCAGCAGGGAGCACACGTGATGTATTGTGAGGCAGAAGAGGAGTGGCCCAAGAGGATCCCCTTGCTGGACCCCCTCTGATGACTGGATGATTTTGTCACTCCAAAACAAAGAGGAAGGGGAAGAATACACAGAGAATGGACAAAAGGATAAATACTGGGAGCCAAGCGTTGCACAGCCTTGAGCATTTTATCCCTGCGAATAGAATTGAAAGCATTTGTGAAGTACAACTTCAGTAATACTTTGTTGGATCCAATGTTTCTGAGGTAGAATCTTGCAGCATGCACTGCTGCTTCAGCTTCCTTGCTAACTCCATAACCAAGTTGGTGTGGAGATAACAACATGGTCATTTCAACCATCACTTTTCCACTCATGGCCACCATTCCTGCTAGACGACGAAGAGTACAGCCAACTGCTGTATATTCATGCTTAGCATGGTTGTCACAGAATTTTACAACCTGCCGCACCCAATGCATTTCCATTGGAGAAGTGGTTTTCATTGCCAATTCACTACAGAGACTTGTCAAATGTTTCTAAAGTACCTGAACACTGACATTAAAAGTAGAGCCGGGTTCTGTTTGTTTTTATCTACTGTTGCACTTATTGAGACTTCCATTGGTCATTTTTGTAATGTTACTAGTAGTCCATGGTCCAATAGGTATGGTGGGTATAATGAGTTTTACGTCAAATTTCATTGCATGCTATAAACATCAAAAAGTCCTGTCCAATCACAATGACGTCATTAAACTAAAAGAATATCCAGCTGCCTCATTGAAAACAAAGATTGTGGGTGCCTGCACTTAGCCAACTGAAATAACAATGAAGAGAGGAAACGCCAGGCCAGGTTTTGCACCTACTTAATGCTCTTACTAAAACTGTATACATATTCACAGTGAGCCAAGAACACGTTGGCTACAAGGTCTGGTTGAGTATACTGAACCAAGCCAAAGAGTAATAAGACCAGGTCTTCACAAGTTACGTTTGGATAGGATATCCTTGTGTATTACATGCTTGATGAAAAGCACTGCTTGTGAGCAACACAAAATAAATGATTGAAAATATGCATCTCATCAGTTTCTACATGTGTACTGTTGTCCTCTAAACAATTTCATTATAATAATAGCTCCTCCACAATCTGTCGACTATCTGACTTTAGCACCTTCTCAAGTCCAAGACATGTCACTGCAAGTTTCGCTTTCACTATCACATTAAGGCTAGGAGGCTGAAGTACTATATGTGAACCAACCATGTCTACCAGAGATTTTGCCCTCTGGTGGGCCATTGATCCTTTAGGCATGTGCCAAGGAAGACAGGTTAGGTATTCCAGTAAGCCTTGCTTCACTAGGACTTGTCTCTCCCTCTCTCCCTCAAGAATGACTTGCAGACCTAGTACAACCACTCCTAAACACCTCATGGAGATGTCATCTTCAGAGAGTGACCTCCATTTGGAGCACGTGTACAGTGGCTTCATGTATGGTAACATGTCATTCCACCAGTATCCATATTGAACTGATGCCCACTTGTACAATTGCTTAGAGTCAGCACAAAGAAGGAAATCTTTCAAAAAGTCCAATGCTTTAGGAAAGTTAAAGCATTCTTTATTAGCTAAAACCAACTGAGAAATAACCATGGAAGCAAAAAACCTGTTAAGGTAAGGCATGATTGATCTAGTAAAGTATAGCAAATTAAGAGTAGCCACTGACTTACTTGATAAGGTTGGAGTCATTTTTTAGGCATTCAGCTTGATCCATTCCTTCCAATACTGTTGGTGTGATATACATGGAGGAAGCACCCATTATTGCATTGATGACATGCGGTTTGACAAGGTAGTAATGTGATTTGTAGTTGTATGAAAGATTTTCCAGACAGCACAGAACCTTTATTCTGACCATGTGGTTGAATGAGGGTGTCACTAAACATCCTACAATCTGGTCCATTATATCCTTAGAAGAGATGATTGGATTTTGAAACCTATCAGTTTCTGAGACACTGTAAAAAACAGACGTACATATTTACGTTTTTTATATGGTTTACATGTATATTAAAAGTTATGCCTGGGTTTCAAACTCATCTGAGTTTAGACGCTATACATTCAAATCATTTCATGCAAAAACATTTCTGCTAAGCACATATGTTATGCAGGCACTCAATGAGTTATGCCTTATACTAGTACCTACTTCAGCAATACTGAAAGGGAGTAGAATACGATGTACATGACGTGATCATTCATTGCAAGTGAAGACACGTTAGGATTAGCAGGTGGGGAGATGGGAGCCGCAGTCAATCGAACCCGACAAAATGAACGGACAACACTGTCAAAGCTTATGAAGTTGTTGAAGGATAACCGACAGACATTAATCGCTGTGACCACATGCAACAGAATGTAGAGGAGTGTTCTCTCTAGTCTCAATAGATCCACGTGACATACCGTCCTCAATGGAAATTTTACCAGTATAGAATGTAGTTCGTCAATGAAAGGCAACTCTCCACTGTGAATGAGAAAGGTACCTAGCGCCACCCTATCCATTTCAGACATTGATGGTTTATTGTCTACGCATTGTGCAATGTCGCTGACATGGAGCATTATTTGGGATAAATGTTGTCTAAAATCTAAAGAGGTATTTCCAAGCGATAGCTTCCTCTGCACATCAGGATCCCGGAGAAAAGAGGTGACCTCTTTAAGGTCTTTTAGCAGGAGGCGAAAGCTTTTTATGTCAACAGTCGATGTGTACTTCACTGTAAGTAGGTCGCCATCTTTTAATCTGTAGTATTCAAGCCTCTTCTCGTCATCCAGTTGCTCGGCACCAAAGATCACCACTTGATCGTATATTGGAATTTGGAACTGTTCCTGCAGGGCTTCCTTTAGTTCCCTAACCATTTCGGGAAAGTAGTCCATCTTAAGGATGACTTCCTGTAGCTTGTTGGAAGTAGTATTGACCAGACGAACTTCAAACCTCACGGGAGAGATGTGTATATCTCGACAGTCTGTCTTAGAGGGAGATGTGTTCCCGCTTCGCTTCTCCTCCTTCAAGGGAGGAGCATGTTCGTTGATAGCATCCGCCTCCATGGTAGAAGGTTGTTTTAAAGTACCATTTGGCATAATCTCGTGCGTATGTCTTGAAACTACCTGATTCCCCATGTTCCACTCGTCGAGTTCGTTCGCTTCGATGATGGGTGTGTCTCAGTTGAATATGTTCCACAAAAATAAATAAATAAATAAAAATCATTAGCGGTGACCTTTTCGGGAGATAATTTATTAATAGCTCGGCTATATATAGGGAACCGATCTGATAGGGAAAGTCGGAGGAGGGAGGAGGTGCTATTCGCTTTAGCCAATAGGCCGATACGCACTCTTTATTTTTCTGATAATGGTAGGTAGCAACTTTAGCTTGGGGGCCTCTTTGCCTCTCTAGATACGCCACATATGCATGATTGAAGCCGGAATTTTTTTTTAAAGGAGTAAATTGATTGATTACTAGTTTAATACTTATAATTATAATTATGATTATAATGATAGAATAAGACAACACTCGGTAAACGATGGCTGGATTATTATTATTATTATTTTAACATTGGTCCCACACACAACACACACCACACCACACAGGTTGAGCTGAAATTTTCAGACATGGACAGCTGCAGTTGGACGTTGGAACTGGATGTGCCTAGAGGGATCCCTCACCCACCAGGGAAGGTTGAGGGGGGGGGGGGCCGGGATTCTGTGTCTAGCCTCGTCCCCAGGCCCTGTTTATAATATGATGCGGGGGCGAAAAGGGCCCTAAGTTGCGGGGGCGAAAAACAGTTTTTCACCCCCGCATCATATAAAAAACAGGGCCTGGAGACGAGGCTAGCCTACTGGCCAACCAGTGAGGGCATGTGCTGGTGGTGGAGTGCATTGTAAATTCCCCTCAAGCAAAGATGAAGGTTTAGCCAGCCTGCCTATGCCACCACTCAGCCTGTGGAGACAGCACCCGCCGACCCCCATCATCGGCCATCTCCAGAAGGCACCTCCAGACGCCCACCCTGATACCGGCTGGGCAGCTTCACGTTGTGTCCTACAACATACAGGCAGACGTTTATGCCTCCACAGAGTACGCGGCTCACGTCCTTTACCGTTACTGCAAAAGGGAGGCTCTAGATGGAGAGTATCGACAGTGTCGCATTGTTAGGGAGCTGCTTGGTTACCATGCCGATGTCATGTGTCTGCAGGAAGTTGGAGCGAGGATGTGTGTAGAGTTCATACAACCTTCCCTGGCTCAGGCTGGCTACAGAGGATGAATCCAGATATCAGGGGGTTTTTTTGTATGTGTTAGTGGGAAGTGGAAATCGCTGGTGTTCTGCACTTCAAATTTATATTGACTAGTACTATCCCTGGATGATGTGTCAATGAATTTGATCAGTGAGTATGGGTCACCTTATTCACTGATCACATTCATTGACCAAAGTGCCCATTTGCTTAGAAGTCATGCATGATAAAAACTACGTGGCAATTGATGATGAAAAGGACCAGAGGTGGAATTTGATATTGTTATATGAGTTTTGCAAAAGGCCCTGTGTTTTTTCATTACCAATGAATGGATATCCACAACCATTTAAGTTCTGCTTAGCATATTGCATATGTTAATACTAGTAATTGTCAAGAATGTTAGGGGTCATCCTTATTATGCTACAACATTCTTGAAAAATGATACCCATGTTTGCTCCATTGAAATGGGCCCTTCCTTAATTAAAAGGTGTTGAATGGAGGTACGTGTCATCCAGGTTATGAATGCTGTTTTGTAAGCAGCAAAAGTGTCCTTCATAACTTAGTGATATTAGTTATTATCAGGAATATTAGTTTCAGAGGGGTTAAATAAGTAACCTCTGATGGTGACTAGTCAGTATCCTCTGGAGGTAAAGTAGGAAAAGATACATGTAGCTTCTTAACCCACTAACAGTAACAACAAAAATGGTCACTAGTGTCCATGGCTGGTGCCAGCTAATATTACACCCAATACTGAGAAAAACTGAAATATGCACAAGAAATATCCAAGACCCCTAAAATGTACCATCACTATTACTAGAAAAGGTTATACTCCTATGGGCTGGAAGGGTCTTTATAGGCTACCGTTAATTGGTTCAATAAGAACTGTATTACGGTTCGTACCATCATGATGTTGTATTTCTCTTGCAGGTCCCTGAAGGAGAAGCAGTGTTTTACAATGTTTCGAAATTCGAGCTTGTAAGCAATGACTTTGCCTCTCTGGGCAACTTCCTCCAGACTGATTCGTCCTGTACAGATTTTCGTGTGGCTCTTGAAAAGGCTCCTATCATTCAAGAAGAGCTAACATCAAAGCACACTATTGTTCAGCTTGTAGTTCTGCGTTGCCTGGATGCACCAGATCGCTTCCTGTGTGTGGCCAACACACACCTCTACTTTCACCCAGACGGTGATCACATCAGGCTGCTGCAGACTGAGCTCTCTCTGCGCTACCTGAAGAAAGCCTTGGGAAACCTGGTGCTGCGGTTCCAGAACGGGACCTAGCACCCGGACATTGCCCTCATGTTTGCAGGAGACTTCAACAGCTGCCCGTGCACTGCTGCCTACCAACTGATGGCACAAGGGAGCGTACCAAAGGACCGCATAGATTGGACCAAGCATAGACTTCCTCCATCTCTATATCCAAAGTGCACATGTGGATTGGTGGGAGGCATCAGATAACCACAAGAGCTGAGGTGTGCAGATGAAGATAGAGGTGTAGGTGTAGATGGAGGTGTAGGTGTAGATGGAGGTGTAGGTGTAGATGGAGGAGTACCTGGTTGTGCTGACCACTCACTCCATGATGGGTTCCAAGGTATCCACCTTCAGCATGACTTCCATTTCCAGAGTGCCCTACACGGAATCATTTGTGGGAGCTTTGGATGACATCTTTGTAGGAACTGACCACCTACAGGTGACAGCAACGGTGACCTTTCCATCTCTGGAAGAGGTCAGAGAACTGGTTGCCCTGCCCTCTGTCCACTTCCCCTCAGACCATGTTGCCTTGGTGTGTGATGTGTCATGGAAGTCACCTATTAATAAAGTAAATGTTTTGCAAATGTGTTGATGTTTTATTAGTAATCACAGCTGAGCTCTGAATTGAACCTGTTCTGTATATGGAGATCTGGGATATCCTGTATGAATAAACCTTGGCAACTGGTCCTAAATTTGACCACTGACGAAATGATCAATTGATTGAGCTCAGTAATATACACTTAATCCATGCATGAAAAGATGGATCATTAGTGGTACGTGATTATGACCTGGGTGACACACCCAATGCTTTTCTGTTGGAGAAGTGGTGAAAGTTGTTTCCAATTCACTACACAGACTTGTCAAATGTTTCTAAAATACCTGAACAAGTAGAGGTACTGTGATTAATCATTGTTTTTTTCCGGCTACTGATGCACTTACATGTATTGAGACTTCCATTCTGTACATCGAGATCATTTTTACAAGTACTCCATGGTCCAATAGGTACGGTGGTGGGTACATAACCCCCATACCAATAATGAATTGTACGTCAAATTTGGGACAACACATTGCTATACATCTGCCCAATCACAATGATGTCATTTAACTAAAAGGATGCGTGTTGACTGCACTTATAGCCAACTGACATAATTATGAAGAGAGGAAATGGGTTTTGCACCTACATGTAACTTGGGTCAGGCCACTTAAACTAAATGATCTCACTAAAACGGTATACATATCCACAGTGAGCCAAGAACACGTTGGCTGGTTGGGTATACTGAACCAAGCCAAAGAGTAATAAGACCAGGACTTTACAAGTTACAAACGAAACTTTTGGATAGGATATCACATGCTTGATGAAAAGCAATCCTTGTGAGCAACACAAAATAAATGATTGAAAATATGCATCTCATCAGTTTCTACATGTGTACTGTAGTCCTCTAAACAATTTAATATTACTAATTATAATAATAGCGCCTCCACAATCTGTCAACTGTCTGACTTTAGGATCTTTTCAAGTCCAAGACAGCTCACTGCAAGTTTCGCTTTCACTATCACATTAAGGCTAGGAGGTTGAAGTACTATATGTGAGCCAACCATGTCTACCAGAGATTTTGCCCTCTGGTGGGCCATTGATCCTTTAGGCATGTGCCAAGGAAGACTGGTTAGGTATTCCAGTAAGCCTTGCTTCACTAGGACTTGTCTCTCCTTCTCTCCCTCAAGAAAGACTTGCAAACTTAGTACAACCACTTCCAAACATCTCATGGAGATGTCATCTTCAGACAGTGACCTCCATTTGGAGCATGTGTACAGCAGCTTCATATATGGCAACATGTCATCCCACTGGCAATTATATCTTTCCGATGCCCACTTGCACAATTGTTTGGAGTCAGCACTTAGAAGGAAATCTATCAAAAAGTCCAATGCTTTAGGAACATTAAAGCATTCTTTATTAGCCAAAACCAGGTGAGAAATAACTATGGAAGCAAAGAACCTGTGAGGTAAGGAATGATTGATAGTGCATTAGGGTCTGAACATTTTGGGTGCCATGCACTTACCTAATAAGGTTAAAATCATGTTTTACACATTCTGTTTGATCCATTCCTTCCAATACTGTTGGACTGATGTGCATGGAGGAAGCACCCATTATTGCATTGATGACATGTGGCTTGACAAGGTAGTAATGTGATTTGTAGTTGTATGAAAGATTTTCCAAACAACACAGAACATCTATTCTGACCATGTGGCCCGGTTGAATGAAGGTGTCACTAAACATCCTACAATATGGTCCATTATAACCGCAGAAGAGATAATTTGTTCCTGAAACCTATCAATTTGTGAGACACTGCAAAGATTTCAGAAAAATGACAAATGAATGTACACCTGCAGCCTTATAATTGCAACCTACTTGAGCAAAACCTGAAGGGAATAGAATATGATGTGGGAGATGTGATTTTTCATTGAAAGTGAAGACATGTATGGTGAAAAGGGACAGGCAGTCACTTGAACTCGACAAAATGAACAGACAACATTTTCAAAGTTTATGCATGGGAAGGTGTAGAAGGACTGATGACGACCTATAGCTATTACTAGACATACATGCCACAGAATGAGGAGGAGTGTTTCCTCTAGTTGCAAAAGATCCATGTGACATACCGTACTCAATGAAAGGTTTACCAGTATGGAATGTAGTTCATCAATTAAAGACAACTCTCCACTGTGAATGAGAAAGGTACCTAGCGCCATTCTGTACCCCATACAAGTGCTCGATCCAGGATTAATTTTCAAATCTTCTATGCGTTTAGCAATGTCGCTGACGTGGAGTGATTGGGACAAATGTTGTCTAAAATCTAAAGAGACATTTCCAAGCGATAGCTTCTGCTGCACATCCGGATCCCAGAGAAGAGAGGTGGCGTCTTTAAGGTCTTTTAGCAGGAGGCGAAAGCTTTTTATGTCAACAGTCGATGTGTACTTCACTGCCGGGTGAGTAGGTCGCCATCTTTTAATCTGTAGTATTCAAGCCTCTTCTCGTCATCCAGTTGCTCGGCACCAAAGATCACCACTTGATCGTATATTAAAATTTGGAACTGTTCCTGCAGGGCTTCCTTTAGTTCCCTAACCATTTCGGGAAAGTTGTCCATCTTAAGGATGACTTCCTGTAGCTTGTTGGAAGTAGTATTGACCAGACGAACTTCAAACCTCACGGGAGAGATGCGTATATTGCGACAGTCTGTCTTAGAGGGAGATGTGTTCTCGCTCCACTCGTCGTCCTCCTCGGGAGGAGCATGTTCGTTGATACCATCCGCCTGCATGGTAGAAGGTTGTTCTGGTATGGGTGCGTCCACCAAAATAAATATTTTAAAAAAATTACATCATTTTATTTTAATTATTATTGGAATATGATTACATAATGCTACAGACCTATACCCAGTGATGCCGCGGCCAGCAAAGACCGTCCGTGACCGTATTCATTTGACAGTTTTTGACGGCCGACCGTGACCGTGACCTGGAAGCTTACCGATCACGTGATTGAACCGTGAAAAATAATTGGCCGTCAATTTTATTTGCTGGCCGTCCGTGGCCGTCAGAACTTTTGACGGTCCATTAAGCGTCATCAGTGTCGCGTGCAGTGTCTCCTTTTTTTTTTTTTTCCTGCGTGGCAAATGTCATCTTTCTAAGAAAGCGAAAACCTTTGAGGATAAGCCACTTTAACTATGGCGCGGTGAAGTCTGCAGGCTGCAGCACACCCGACTGTCACCAACATGTGGTTTACCGTTATGGAACCATTTTAAGTTGTCCCCTCGCCATGATATAATCTCGTCCCATTCGCAATATGCGTAGCGGTGATGTAATCCATCAGCTGCTGCCTAGGGTGTGTAACCTCCCCTGAATATAATGAAAATCGATTTTTCCGAATACTTTTAAAACACTAATCGATTTTTTAGGTTTTTCTGGATCTGAAAATCGATTTTTCCGAATACTTGAAAAAAGAAAATCGATTTTTCCAAATAGGTTTTGACAATTTGCCAGCCGAATACCTAGGTTATTCAGGTTTTCTGCTCACTGAGCTACCTAAATGTACACATCACACCAGATACCCTCCTACAGCTAAACTATAACACCAGATGCCCTCAGCACACAAACACACTTACCTCCATCACACCAGTGCCCTCATGAGGCACACAACCATAGTTACCCCCATCACACAACCACAGCTACCCCATCACACCAGACACCTTTCTACAACTACCCACATTACACCAGATCAGTATACAGCATGCATCCACAGCTACCCACATCACACCAGATGCATTCAGAACACAACCACAGCTACCTACATAGGCCTAAATCGCTTGGCCTAACCACATACCTAGATGGGCGTGTCTGACCTAAGTTAGCGTGGCCACGCTGACTACCTACATATCGTACCCGATGCCAAGAGTAGAACCATGCATGCACAGATGAAGTTTACGCACCACCAGCCATGCAGCCTCAATTTCACCATCGCGAGTTTAGAAAATACTAGTAACTAAGTCAGAGAGATTGATGCGAGAAACCAGCTCGTTCGAAATGCACTAAGCGAACTGACTTTGATTTGTAGCTGGAGCTGTCCGTCGTCATGACTCGTGAAGATGAAGATCAGCATCTGTTGGCTAGTTCGAATTACTGCCCGTGCATCTGATCTCGTCCCCACGTATATATAAATAGTAACACCAGTGACGTTACGTTTCAAATTAATTGGAAGTAATTATGTAATATCGTAAACGCGTATCCGGATACCGTCAATGGGCGAATTGTCGATGCGGACGACGAATACCTAAGTACCTCCGAATGGAGATTCACAAACCGGTTATTTCAAATAGAACAAATCCAATAATCGATTTTTCCGAGTAATGCTAAATTACTATTCGAACGGATAGGTTTTTGCGAATATCCGAATACCCTACTGCTGCCGAATGTGCGTCTGGGGACGAGACATATGATTATGCTCTGTTTGCGAAAAAGAAGGTGTTATCGCGTGGATTCCACGTGCGAGCGAGTTCTCTCCCAGTTGAAACTCATTGTGAAGATGGAGGATGGATCCAGCCAGGATTGAATCTGTTCTCTTCAGTTCTCAGATGCAATAATTAGTTAATTGAATCTGCTCTTTCACACTTGTTCTGCCATATCGTTCATGAACCATTTCTATTGATACACGGATGCCAAGCATAATTACTGACCGTCCGTAACCGTATAAAATTTTGACGGCTGACGGCCAGCCGTGTACGTGACCGTATTGAAATCATACGGTCCGCCTTTGACCGTGAACGTGACCGTTTATATCCAAACGGCCAGCCGTGAACGTGACCGGATTGTAAAAAGCTGGCCGCGGCATCACTGCCTATACCTATACATGCAGCTCTACCAGCTGAGCTCTACCTAGCATTGGACCTGACCAGGGCAATGCTTAACCTTCCGTATAGCCCTGACTGACACTGCAGAAGACTTGGGACTGACACCAAGTAATTAGTTCGAGTGGCGATTCGTGTAGCTAGTATAGTAGTCTGGCGTAGTCACACTATACATGTACATGTAGATCTACACGACTTGTTCTAATGAGCAATTATTTTCTCTGTATAATAAATAATGTATACATATACATACACCACAATAGAGGAACATTGGATGGAAGGGTTTTGTCAATCATGCTACACCAAAGGTATCAGAGATTCACTGACTGTCAGTTCAATAGAGGCTGGGAGGTGTATAGCATCTCCTTGATTTGATCGCGCTCCTCTGATAAATTGTATGGATGATCGTAAAAGAGAGAAGGATAGACGGCAACGAAGTCACCCCATTGTCTGACTGTATGATGTGCCCCATTTGTCAGCTAGCAGTGATATGATGCCAAACGTTTGTAGATGGTAGTGGCAATGCTACCCATGCCTCCTGTTGAAGAGAGGACAATTGGAGTGAATGAAGTTTGCTCAATCTCCCGAATTCGAAGTTCGTATTCTCTCTTTTTAATGTTTTCATGTTTACGATAGCAACTGGCCGGCGAGGGAACCTGATTAGAGGGGGCAAACGGATTGAAAACACTGACATTAAAAAAATGTCTGCTCAAATCGACCACCCCAAAAACCATCAGCTGCAATGTCTGACTGAGCACCATCCTCTGTGTTTGCTGTCATAGCAGGGAATGTCTCACCTGTGATGGGCTGGAGGTGTGGTTCGATGGAAATGTTGTGACATACCTCTGTCATGAGATTAGCTGTTAGATCACGGATCTCATTGTGGCGTATTGATGGAAAGCCACCCAGTGGACAAGAGAGAGCGTGTTCAACTGTGAAAGACTTTCCACATGTGCAGGTGGAGGGAATGTTAGATGGTAGCCAACTGTATCTAAGAGCGATAGCATCACGAAATGCACCTTTATGTAAGGTGAAGCCATTCTCATCAATAGGTAAAGTCGTCAACCAGTTGGATGCTCCCTTTTCTTGAGCTAGATCCATTGAGCGTTGAGTGGAGTTAGCCAGCTGGGGATGGAGGTTGGACGCACTGCTCTGGCTGTGTTTCAGTTTTAAGCTGTGAACTTCCTTTTTGGCCTCAACCTGCTGTTCAATAGCCTCAGTTGGGTAGCTTGAATCGTGCAACAGGATGAGGTTGTATAGAGGCTTGCAAACTGATCTAGAGGCTGTGTATTCGGTACCAGAAGTAGCAGTTGGATTGGGGATGCCAAGACCGCCCAATCTAGGAGGTAGTGACAGTAGGTTACGTTATAAATCATTAGGTGGTGCCCTGCCAGTTAGACATGGTATGAATAACATCTTCAAGAGGTTGGAAGAGTCTTGTAATGTCTGGAACTGTTCTGGCCAGGTAAGACCATTTGTGCACTAAGCCATGGGTAAATGCAGAATATGCTGCATGTGGCTGGGTAGTAGCAATGTGGGATAATGCAATCACATTGTTCACCCAATTGTCAACTTTGTCCTTCACATATTGAGTGACAAATGACTGCGTTCCCAGAGGTGCATCAAGATGTGGTTTGCCAGTAGTTGTAATGTTCAGGTTAGTGCCATGGAATGCTGAAAACAAAAATTACAACAGTATGCGATTACCAAGCGTATTGGTAATGGCTAGCGCATGCGCGCTAGGACCCTGCCAGTGCCTGTTTTTCGCCCCCGCAACATATAAAAAACAGGACCTGGAGACGAGGCTAGCCTGTGTCTAACAGCAGCTATCGTGGCAACACTGCGGTCTACTGGCCAACCAGTGAGGACTGTGGGCGTGTGCTGGTGGTGGGAGTGCATTATTAATTCCCCTCAAGCAAAGATGGAAGGTTTGGCCAGCCTGCCTATGCCACTTGTCTCGCAAGCCAGACGTACTTAGTCGTACGATATATGTCGAACTGGGGACGAGTAAAACATACCTGGGTTACTTTGGCCAGTGTTTACTTTTCACAAACCTAACTTGGGTTGAGCCCAATCAGATTGCAGGCAGGTGTTTTATCACGTGTCAATGTGTCATGGAAGTCACCTATTAATAAGTAAATGTTTTGCAAATGTGTTGATGTTTTATTAGTAATCACAGCTGAGCTCTGAATTGAACCTGTTCTGCATGTATATGGAGATCTGGGATATCCTGCATGAATAAACCTTGGCAACTGGTCCTAAATTTGACCACTATAACGTAATGATCAAACTTTTTTTTTTTAATTACTAATTCCCTTAGATCATGATAGAGCTCAGTAAAATACATGTAATCCATGCATGAAAAGATGGATTTAGCGGTACTTAATTATGTGGGCTTATGACACTTGGGTACATGACTGGGACTGTTACATTAACACACCCTTTCTGCAGCAATGGAGGTGTATAAGAAGCATGTAGCTCATTGTTTTTTTCCGGCTACTGATGCACTTATTGAGACTTCCATCGGTCATTTTAGGAATTTTACAAGTACTCCATGGTCCAATAGGTACGGCGGGGCGGGTACATAACCCCCATACCAATAATGAATTGTACGTCAAATTTGGGACAACACATTGCTATACATCTGCCCAATCACAATGATGTCATTTAACTAAAAGGATGCGTGTTGACTGCACTTATAGCCAACTGACATAACTATGAAGAGAGGAAATGGGTTTTGCACCTACATGTAACTTGGGTCAGGCCACTTAGACTAAATGCTCTCACTAAGACCATATGCACACGGCATATCCACAGTGAGCCAAGAACACATTGGCTACCAGGTCTGGTTGGGTATACTGAGCCAAGCCAAAGAGTAATAAGACCAGGACTTTACAAGTTACAAACGAAACTTTTGGATAGGATATCATTGGATATTACATGCTTGATGAAAAGCAATCCTTGTGAGCAACACAAAATAAAATTATTGACAATATGCATCTCATCAGTTTCTACATGTGTACTGTAGTCCTCTAAACAATTTAATATTACTAATTATAATAATAGCTCCTCCACAATCTGTCGACTGTCTGACTTTAGGATCTTTTCAAGTCCAAGACAGGTCACTGCAAGTTTTGCTTTCACTATCACATTAAGGCTAGGAGGTTGAAGTACTATATGTGAGCCAACCATGTCTACCAGAGATTTTGCCCTCTGGTGGGCCATTGATCCTTTAGGCATGTGCCAAGGAAGACAGGTTAGGTATTCCAGTAAGTCTTGCTGCACTAGGACTTGTCTCTCCCTCTCTCCCTCAAGAATGACTTGCAGACCTAGTACAACCACTTCTAAACACCTCATGGAGATGTCATCTTCAGACAGTGACCTCCATTTGGAGCATGTGTACAGCAGCTTCATATATGGCAACATGTCATTCCACCAGTAATCATATTTAGCTGATGCCCACATGTACAATTGTTTACTGTCAGTACAAAGAAGGAAATCTTTCAAAAAATCCAATACTTTAGGAAAGGTAAAGAATTCTTTATTAACTAAAGCCAGCTGAGAAATAACTATGGAAACAAAAAACCTGTGAGGTAAGGAATGATTGATAATGTATAGTACATTAGAGTAGCCACTGACTTACTTGATAAGGTTGGAGTCATTTTTTAGGCATTCTGCTTGATCCATTCCTTTAAATTCTGTTGGTCTGATATGCATGAAGGAAGCACCCATTATTGCATTGATGACATGTGGCTTGACAAGGTAGTAATGTGATTTGTAGTTGTACGAAAGATTTTCCAAACAACACAGAACCTTTATTCTGACCACATGGCTGAATGAGGGTGTCACTAAACATCCAACAATCTGGTCCATTATATCTTTAGAAGAGATGATTGGATTTTGAAATGTATCAGTTTCCGAGACACTGTAAAAATTGTAGAATGACAGATGTACATATTCAATATAAGATTTAAAAATTATATCTGGGTCACTAAGGTAAACTGCCGAATTAGAATGGGATGGCTTTATTGGAACAGGGGGGGGGGGGGGGGGGGGGGGGTCCAAAGTGGTAGAAGACTAAAGGTAGGGGTTTGAACCTCATTCTTTTTTGTGTACTGATACATAGAATGAGGTTCAAACCCCTACGTCTAGCTTCGACCACTTTGGACACCTCTTTCCAATAACGCCAACCTGTTCTAATTTGGCAGTTTACCTTAGCTCATCTGAATTTAGACGTTACATTAAAATTCTTTCATGCAGTAAAACATTTTTGTCATGCAGGCACTCAATGAGTCATGCTTTCAGACTTATATTAGTACCTACTTGAGCAAAATTGAAAGGGAGTATGATATGATGAAGAGGACATGATCTCTCATTGCAATCGAAGAAATGTTACCTGATTAGCAGGCAGTGATATGGGAGCCGCAGTTAATCGAACCCGACAAAATGAACGGACAACATTGTCAAAGTTTATGAAGACGTTGAAGGATGACTGATGGTCAGTAATTGTTGTGACCACATTCCACACTATGCGGAGGAGTATTCTCTCTAGTCTCAGTAGATCCAAATGACATACCGTACTCAATGGAAAGTTTACCAATATGGAATGTAGTTCATCAATCAAAGGCAACTCTCCACTGTGAATGAGAAAGGTACCAAGTGCCACCCTATCCATATCGGACCTTGATGGATTATCGTACAAATCTTCTACGTGTTGTGCAATGTCACTGACACGAAGCATTTGGGATAAGTGTTGTCTAAAGTCTAAATCGACTTTTGTAAGCGATAGTTTGCTCTGCACATCCTTGAGGAAAGAGGTGACGTCTTTAAGGTCTTTTAGCAGGAGGCGAAAGCTTTTTATGTCAACAGTCGATGTGTACTCAACTGTAAGTAGGTCGCCATCTTTTAATCTGTAGTATTCAAGCCTCTTCTCGTCATCCAATTGCTCGGCACCAAAGATCACCACTTGATCGTATATTGGAATTTGGAACTGTTCCTGCAGGGCTTCCTTTAGTTCCCTAACCATTTCGGGAAAGTAGTCCATCTTAAGGGTGACTTCCTGTAGCTTGTTGGAAGTAGTATTGACCAGACGAACTTCAAACCTCACGGGAGAGATGTGTATATTCCGACAGTCTGTCTTAGAGGGAGATGTGTTCTCGCTCCGCTTCTCCTCCTTCACGGGAGGAGCATGTTCGTTGATACCATCCGCCTCCATGTTAGAAGGTTGTTTTAAAGTACTAGTACCACTTTTATGGTCTGGTATCATCTCGTGCGTCTGTCTTGAAACTAGCTGATTCCCCATGTTCCTCGTTCGCTTCGATCAATTTGATGAATCAAGGGGCGTATCCAAACAATTTAGGGAAAATTTAGCGTCATTGTGACGTAATATTAACGTACATATTAACTCACCCTGGGGTGAATGGTCTTGGGGGGTCTGGGGCCGAGACTACCCCCCCAGATTAGTGGGTACGGCCGTGTGGGGGATTTGACCATTGTGAATACCATCACGCGTATGGGGGATTTGACATTGGGTGTGGTCAACAGCAAATAGCGCTGCGAATTGACCAGTTATTAACCCCCAACCATGCATGGGGCGTTTGATTTAATAAATGTCAAATCCCCCATATTGGGGGGGGGGGGGGGGGGAGGGGGGGGGGGGGGGGGGGTTGCACTTACCACTGACATGTAAGCTGAAATTATGATCATCTCTTATTGGTCCCAAAAACCGAATCGATGTTACTAATTACACATTTAGGCCTAATTACGGCATCCAATTCTAATTTTTCTATAAATGACTAATACATGTTATCACTATTTAATTTATACGTATAAATAGAAGATATACAAGTGTATCGTACCCAGACCCAGGTACGTCACAGCAGCGGATAGATTACACCAATCAAGCAGGCACTGCTAGCTGCTCTAACATGTACCATAAAATCTAAAAATGATGTCCTCCTGGCAGAATGCTGGGGCCGCCTAGTGCAACTCTCAACTCAAATATTAAATCTTTCATGTACAAGGCTTGATACATGTAGATACACATTACTTGAATAGTGACAACAACACAAAATGTCTGTTTGTCATTTTCACTCAATCTGGACCAGAGCAGGAAACGTTCGACGTCTGAGCCTCTCCACTTCAGCCCTCAGAACAGTAACCTCCTGAGCCTGGCTCTTGACCAAGTCCACCATCTTCCTCCGAGTGACTATCTCGTTCATCCTTCTCTCCCTGTTCACTTCCCCAGCAGGAAGACCTTGTGATAGGTGGGTGGTATTCATGACAAGTGATGATATTGATGAAGGTGATGGTGGGTGGTGTTCATGACAAGTGATGATAGTGATGAAGGTGATGGTGGGTGGTGTTCATGACAAGTGATGATAGTGATGAAGGTGATGGTGGGTGGTGTTCATGACAAGTGATGATAGTGATGAAGGTGATGGTGGGTGGTGTTTATGACAAGTGATGATAGTGATGAAGGTGATGGTGGGTGGTGTTCATGACAAGTGATGATAGTGATGAAGGTGATGGTGGTGGGTGGTGGTGGTAGTGGATAGTGGTGATGATGGCACATCAACTCCCGCCACCAAAGGAGCCAACCTGCTAGTTTATCTATTCCCTTTCTCTCTTGCACATCCAACCAAAGCTCCAACAGCTCTTTCTCCTTGTTCTTATTCTCACACTCCATAGCCTCCACCTGGCTTTGGTACTTTGCAAGTATTCTCTTCTTCTCCTGAACATTGTTGTGATGAGTCTGTGGGAGAGGGAAGGGGGGGAAGGGGGGTGGGGTGGGGGCACATAGCAGTCAGCCAGGAAGGGCAGGGTGATCCCTGGCACCTTCTCAGTGAGCTCCAGGGCACTTTCCAGTGCACTGATGTCCCTCTGGTCCTTCTCCTGGCTGTGGTCAAGGTCCATCAGACGCTGCTGCAGCTCTTTGGTCACCTTCAGCATTTGAATATCTTTGCCCTTTTCAATCAAGTCCTCCTCCATCATTAATAATTTTTTCAACTCCCTGACGAAGTAAGTAGAGAGAGATAGGGTAGAGAAGGGAAGTTGAGAGAGGGTGAATGGGAGGAGAGGTATAAACATTCAAGGCGTGGGGGATGCTTACCATTTTAGGGAGTAAATGCCTTTCTTGAAATCCTTGGCTTCAGTCATGGTTGAAAGTTTTGCTTCACCAATGGACTGGTGGAAGTAATGACACATGGTAGCGAAGGTACTTAGTTAAGTAACCAACTCCAGTCATTGACTAAATAACTACATTTCTACATATGCCCAATGTTGGAATGCAGGTACATGTTAGGGTAACTCTTACTAATGCCAATCTAAAAACTAACCTTGATTTGGCTGTTCAGCTCTTCAACTGCACTGCGATGAATTAGTACACTGTCAGAGAAGTCAGGAACAAATTCTCCTGGGTCCACCTCAATCTAGCCAGTGGGATGGTTGGTAGAAGGTACCTCAGGGGACTCCAGCCACTCACCTGTCCTTGCTTCAGCAGAAACTGTACCTCCAAGTTCAGGTCAAAAACCATCTTGTCTTCTTGAAGTCTAATTAAAAAATAATAATGCAACCATCAGATTTTGCCTCTTCAATGTACAACACACACACACACACACACACACACACACACACACACACACACACACACACATGTGCACACAAACACATCTACACACATACACACACAAAAACACCTGCATACATACATACAAACACATACATGCCTATGCACATATATAGACATGACACACATAAATACATGTACATGCACACATACATGCCTATGCACATATATAGACATGACACACATAAATACATGTACATGCACACATACATGCACACGCACACACACATGCACACACACATGCACACACACATACACACATGCTCACACACACACACGCGCACACACACACACACACACACACACACACACACACACACACACACACACACACACACACACACACACACACACACACACACACACACACACACACACACACATACTTATTCAGCTGCCTAAATGTTTCCTGAATTGTATTTTGGATGGACTCGTCCTCTGCTTGCCTCTTCTTAAGAAATGCAGTCATCTCAGCCAGCTTCAATGCAATCACCTTCACCTGTGTGTTTCATGAAGCTACCATGAGGTTACCCTGGCGGTGCACCCCACCCCCTTCATCGTGCTCTGAGCCCCACCCACCTTCTGCTCACTCTCCACCTTCCTCCTCCTGGTTACCACAAGCGTCTCCCAGGCCTCGTGGGAAAGTCCCTCAGGCATGTTTGAAGGATGGTCCAGCTCCCCCATGACATCATCTAACGGCTGTCCCCCTTGGGCACCACCGCCCCCCCGTCCCAGGGATGACGAGGGAGGTCTCTCCGCAAACGGATTCTGCGAGCTTGCCTCCTGCACCACCGCCCCCTCACTGGGGGTGGACTTCAACCTCTGACCCCTTGGCCTCTTGCGATACAACTTATAAAGCTGGTCGAGGTAAGGTTCACAGTCAGCAAAGTCCTTTTTGAAGGTCTTATCCATCTCCTGGGGGGGGGGGAGGCAGTGATGTGGGTGAACACAAAGGAGGCGTTGCCTCACCCTGTCCTCTGCCTGGATTCTGTCATAGACCTCTCTGTAGTCGTCCACATGTCTCCTAGCCATGCTGACAGCACTGCTTGTCTCTGCCTGCATGGGGAAAATCGAATAGTGAGAAAGTTGGCTGTAGGGGTGTGGTCCTTGGACACATGACAAGTAGAAGCCACAGCAGGTCTGGACATCTTGGTTACCTTGACGACCTTCTTCCTCTCCAGCTCCTGGTTCAGCTCCTCCTCCCTTATGGCCACCTCCTCCTCCACCATGAGGGCCAGCACTAGACGAAGGATCTTTAGCTCCTCCTGAGGGAGGGAGGGAGGGAGGGAGGGAGGGAGGGAGGGAGGGAGGGAGGGAGGGAGGGAGGGAGGGAGGGAGGGAGGGAGGGAGGGAGGGAGGGAGGGAGGGAGGGAGGGAGGGAGGGAGGGAGGATGAGAAGATGGGGGAGTGGTGGTGTTAAGCACCTGAAGAACAGCTGTCTCTGTTCTGATCTTGAGCTCAAACAGCTTATGAAGCCTCTCGTCAAACTGCTCCATCGACTGTACTATAGAGCCCTGTAGTTTTTTGAATTCAGCTTCCAAAGCCTGCACATAAGACATTGGTCTCAAGTCATCATACTCAAAAGGAGCCACCTAATATGCAAACTTGGTACATGTAAGCTGTGATAGTGGTTCACCTTTTTAAGTTTTTCCCTCTCCTCTAAAAAAGCCGCCTCCTTTTTCTCAAACTCCTTGCCCATCCTGATCTCGTCCTCGCTCATCTCAGCAGGGTCCTTCTGCATGAAGTCAGGCCTGACGAGGTCCTAATGGGGCCAGAAGGTCACACCCACACATACGCCAAGAGGCACGCGCGGACCTTGAACAGCTCCTCCTCTGCATTGGCCTCCAACCTTCCGTACATCATCATCTCCAGAGCCCTCTCACGAGGATTGTCTCCCTGCCACAGGCGGCAAAATAAAGAATTATTTGCTTGTGGTTATTGATAGATGCACAAATGGGGGTGGGGCCTACTATTTCTGCCAGTCGCTTCTTTTCTTCGGCTAGGGCAGCCTCCTGAAGCCTCTTCTGCTCCTCTGGTGGTATGTATTTCTCTGCTTTGATTTCATTATCCTGGTAGAGATATTTAAAATCAACTGAGGGTACTTAAGGGGTTAAAAGAAAAACCAAAACAGCCATACCTGCACAGTGAGGAAGGATTCTGGCTGCTCAGCTGGGTCCAGGGTTGGGTCAGTGACTGATTCTGACAGCTTCAAATCTTTCACAATCTTTCTGATCCTGGTATTTTTCTCCATAATGCGGGCAATTTCACCTTCCTTGGCCTTGGAGACCTCATCAAACTCCTTGTTAAATGTCTCCTTTATGCGATAGATGCAGTCCTATTGAAGGGAATGAAGTGGTCACATGACCCCCCCTCCAGATATACACACAGATATACACATGTAGTGGTCACATGACCCCCCTCCAGCTATACACATCACATATCACATACATGTAGCATACACAAGCACATATGCAAACAAAATATACACACATGCACACACACACATACGCACACACATACACACACATATACACACATACACACACACACACACACACACACACACACACACACACACACACACACACACACACACCTGTAGTAGACATATCTGCTGTTTCTTGCTGACCAGGGAGTACAGCTCAAACTGGTCATGGAGCAGCTCACACTCCCCTCCATATCTGCTGCCATGGCTACCCTTGAGGGCATCTGGGTCACCCTGATCCTTCACCTCCTGCTTACCCTCTGGTTCCTCCTCCCCAGCCCCACCATGATCCTTGTGAACACAGGAGCAATACAGTAATAAGTTATTCCATACAACGGGTAACCACACCTCCATCCCAGCCACTCCTGGATCAGGTCTGGAAACCAACCTGCGTATCTAAAGGACAAATATTTGATGTCCTTCTGTTCATCACAAGGAATGCTATGCACACATACTTACATACATACATACACATACATACATACACAACACACACACAAACACACACACACACACACACAAACACACACACGCACACACACACACAAACACACACACACACACACAAACACACACACACACACAAACAAACACACACACACACACACACACACACATACACACACACACACACACCTCCTGCTCAGCAAGTTCAATTTTTCTATGGAGTTTGACTCTCTCTAGCTCCTTCAAAGTAGCCTCACTACGGAATATTAATGCATAATTGCGGACCTCCAACTTGCTCTGGAAGGCCTAGTGTGCAAACAACGGCTACAGTGAGGCACACACCATGATACCACAAAGAAATACCTTCACCACTTTTCCTTTCACTTTCATACTGTCCCAGCACTTTTGCTTGATTTTGTCTCTGAGGTACATTTTAGTCAAATTGGAGAGCTCTATTTCCTCACGAACCTACACACATGCATCAACACGCTAAACCACACAATCAAACAAACACAGCCACACCTTTTGAATAAAGGCATCCTCTTCAGCTTGTAATCTCTTGTGCTCCTCAGTATCCAAGATAAACTCCCTCCGCTCCAGCTGCTCAATGGCTGGCAGCTGCTCATTGGTGGTTATCAAGGTCATCACCTTCTCCCTCAGGGAGAAGAGCTCCTGCCTGAGCTTGGCTTTGCCTTCAGAATACTTCTCCTCTTCCACCTGATCGGTCTGGTCATGCCACCATAGGGTATGCTCATGAGGAGGGAAGGCATATCTGGTTGGAGGCCCACCTTTTGGACCAGACATTGCAGCCATTGCTTGGTGTCCTCTTCCTTCTCAGCAGCCTGCAGAGGTAAGGGGGTCATGGAGGACAGTGCAATGTTCTCTGCTGTCTGTATTGACTCCAGCCGCTGGATGAGCTTGGTTTTGTACTCAGAAGCCTGGGTCGCCTTGGCACTGCCATGAGTGGTCAACCTTGACCATGGGTGGGGAGAAGGGAAGGTGGAAGAAAGAGAGGGAAGGAAGGAGAGGGGAAGAGGAGGGTGAAGAGGGAGAGGGATGAGGAGATAGAGAGGAAGAGAGGAGGAAGGGAGAGGGAAGGAAGGAGTGGAAGGTGGAGAAAGGAAAGAGAGTTGACAGAAGTGGACATTTTAATGACGAAGGTGCAATAATGCATGAACTTACTCCCATTCCCAACAGCTGAGGGTACCACTGTCGCCAGTGGTGAACACACGCCTTGAATCACTCGAAAATGCCAGTCCATCACATCCACCTCGACTGTGGTGGTGACAGCTTAGTTGCAGTGGCCTGTCCTGGAAATGTCAAGTGCAGGACTTTGTAAGGCAAGTTCAACATTTGCAAATGTTACATTGAAATGTAAGCTAATTGCATGTTCAGTGCCTCATGACTCCATGATGAAAAGTTACAATGCAGCACTTAGGGAATATTTTAAAAATTGGACACTTATGATGCACAAATATGCACTTTGTAACTGCCTATGAACAATAGGATTTAAGGTCAACATTAATAGCCATGGGAATGACACGTTCAGCAAAATAGTTGGAATGGAAAGCATGATGGGGCAGATAACTAGTACATGTAGGTCCTGATTGTTCTTTGGAAGAAAAAAAAAAGAAGAGAAATTCCAAGTTCCAAGCTAAAACAAGACATACACGCACATTTTAACAGTTTTATTTCTATTAAAAATCTTGACATGCTGCTTCCTGTTCAAGCGATTATAGTTATTCAAGACAGGTAAAAGTCCCAAAGCAACATCTGATCAGTTGTTAGAGTGAGCTACTCATTTGATGCCACATGTGCACACTAACCAGGTTATCTGGTAGCCTGACCATTAGCTTGCCATCAGGTGCAACAGATCCTAGAAGCTTCTGGTTCAGAGACAGCTTTGTGATGCCCCCAGCAAGCTCGTGAGATGAATGTGTACTTTGTGGAGTCAGCTTCTGGACCTTCTGCTGCACACACACACACACACACACACACACACACACACACACACACACACACACACACACACACACACACACATACACACACAACAATAACTTGATATCATAGTTTTTGAATAATCATATTGCAACTAATACAAGTTAATTAACAGGTTTTAGATAAACTTGAGGGCACGCCCACATCCAAGCAAAATTACGATAAAGTGATTGAATTAATATGTACACATTTTAATCATGGTACTCCAACCTCTTTAGGAACAGGAGTAATGAAATTTAACTTTGGCACTCAACTATCTCAGACTAGATTTTTTTTTTTAATGAGCAGTTTACACACCTGATACCAATTCTGGTGACGACCCTTTGCCCCACACAATTTTACACATACCCCAGTTGGAGGAAGGGCAAACTTTGCCAGCATCTTAGTGCTTCTGACTATAGCCACCATGTCAGAGGCAGACAAGAGAGAGAAGCCACACACAGGATCTTCAAGTGTGAACTCTCGCTTAGAAGCAGACAGCCTATAGGTCACATCTTCGCATAGTTCTGGCACAGCTGGAAATTGGACATAAATACAATACTCATATCTTGAAATTTAGCACCTTGTCCTGATGATATATTTGGAATCTGAAATACAGTGATGACTGTCTTGCTGCAATCCTGTGACAGCACTCCAAAGATGGTCTCGTCCTCATCTCCCTGACCTGTAGCCAGAACGGACAGCTCCAACAGATCACCGGATACGTCTGCAGAGAATTAAAAACAACAACAATAATAACTCAATTGTTATTGCGTCGGCGCTAATGCGCTTGCGCAGGCCTAGAGACGGTGCGACAATAATATTCAAAGCTGTGCGTGTGCGGTTTGAGCGCAACGGAATGGCGCTGTATCGGGAACAAAAGCGCCGCAGCCGTATAGAAACATAACAAAGGATCTACCACCAAAACGCCTCACCCTGTACCCTTCCGAAGGTCTGAACAGGAGGTATAGCTCTCGCGCCATTTTAATAATCGACACAGAAGCGGTATGGCGCGCAACGCTGCATTCCTCGTTCTCCTGTCCCTCGCAGCGCCCTACTTGGTCTCGTCCACAGCCCAAACCCTGTCTGTAGGTGAGTCCACACAACCGTATGTACCATAGATATAGGTATCTATACGCTCTTTAATACGATGCACACACGTACACACACACATATATTTACGTGCATACATACCAGGGGCTGACTACCAGCTTCTCTACAATGTTGTGGCCTACTTCGAGATGAACGGCCTAAAAGGCACCATCTCGATCTCCCAAAACGGCCTCTACGATCCCGCCACGATCACGGCGCGGCTGAGCGGGTTCCCGCGGAAGAACGTCCCGAACCAGCGCTTCGACTGGTCCATCCACGAGTACCCCGTCCGCTACAGCCTCCTCCGCGACTTCCCGTGCAGCCAGGAGGAGCTGGGCAACGTGTTCGACCCCTTGAACCAGCGGTCCAACCCCAACTACCAGGCTGACTGCACCAACGACACATCCAATTGTGCGGTAGGAGACATGAGCGGCAAGGTCGGCTACCTGCTGAGCAACCTAAGCCTGCAAACCTTCCAGTACCCGGGCCTCCAGCTGCGAGGTACGTACTCCCCGATCGGCCGCTCCATCGTGATCCGGTACGGCGTAAACAACACGGTCACGTTGGCGTGCGCAAACATCGAGCGTCAGGGGATCAAGGTCATCACCCTCAAGGCGACATTCCAGCAGCCGAGCCGCCTTCAGGGAGATGTGTTCTTCCGCTACGTCGACGGACGCTCGGAGGTGACCATCTATGCAGACCTCTACCGCCTGGATGGCGGGCAGCCGGACCACGGCAGTAACATTTGGACGCTCCGAGAGTCGCTTCAGCCCGGTGTGTGCAACGTGTTGTATCAGGTGAGTGGGGTTTTTAAGGCACCAGCGTTTGTAGATGCATTGACACTTATATAAATGCGTACTTATATATTATATACATCAATCTGACGTCGTTACGTATTTCTTTTTCCCACAAACAGGTGTATGGCAATTCGCCTTCCTACAATGGCAACAGCGACTTCCTCCAATACCTGCAAACCTGCAACCGAACAAACCCACGTGCATGCATCATTGGGGACCTCTCCTCAAAGTGTGGCAACCTCACCAGCAACAGTCAGGGGAGGATGAGGGCCTTCTGCACCGATGCCCAGCTCGGAACGGTGCCCCTTTCGTCCCTCCTGCCACTGACGCTCACGGTACAAAACAACTCCGCCCCCCCATTCATACTGGACTGCGCAACCCTCAAGACTGTGTCTGCCGAAGCAGCCGTGGTTCTAGGCAGCACCAACAGCCTAAACAGCCAGATATATGTAAACCTGCTGTTTTACCAGGCTGATCCGTACGAGCGCACATACATCCGCTCTTACTATTATTATAAAAGGACGCCCAAACCAGTGTCCAAATTGGAGATACGAGACAACACCACCGGTCTTGTCCTGTCAAGGCTGAACCAGGTGTACCTGAACAGCCCGCTGATCGCAAAGGAGTTGGCTAGCGGTGCCATCATAACGGGTGATGAGGTGCCCATTGGAGACCTCCAGTACAAGGTACCCATCGGAGGGAAGACCACCTACCGCAGTACTGACGTCACCCTGTGGCTGCCCCTGTATGGACTGTACAACATCACCAACCGCTTGCTGGTTGTCAAGGATACCTCCAATGGTGTGCTCCTCTCTGCACCTATTCAACGCTACGCCAACCCTGACTCCCTCTACCCCTCATTTATGGGCTACAATTAACGTGGTGAGAAAATAACAGGCAAGGGTTTTTTTTTTCTTTGATTTTGGAGGACTAAATTGTGTGAGATCTTGCTCTGTGTTAATGTGGTGGGCTTTGAATAGCAGCCCTCAATATATAAAACGAAGAATAATAATTTTATGCTGTGTACAAATTTAGTAGTTACTGCATACATGTATCTACAAAAAGACATAACACCCACCTCGTCACCTACCTAACACCAACACCCACCTCATCACCTACCTAACACCCACCTCATCACCTACCTAACACCCACACCCACCTCATCACCTACCTAACACCCACACCCACCTCATCACCTACCTAACACCCACACCCACCTCGTCACCTACCTAACACCCACACCCACCTCGTCACCTACCTAACACCAACACCCACCTCATCACCTACCTAACACTAACACCCAACACCCACCTCATCACACTTATGAGGGCACTGACCTGTGTACCCAAGGACTGCACACTTGGTGGAAGGGCTGCCCTTGTACACTAACACAGAGCCATTGCGGGACAGGGATGCCATAAATCGTCCATACTGGTCACATCTGGCAAGCAAGAAGTCAGGTGAACACCAAGTGCACACAAAACATGTATACACACACACACACACACACACACACACACACACAGGTGTCTCTTAACCTTAGGGCTGTGATGGCTGAAGGGTGCATGCGTCTTGCTAGCACCAACTTGGGATGCAGCGGGTCCACAAGGCTAATCACACACAGGCTTCCCTTAGCTGTCCCCACCACGGCCGTGGAGGAGGATATCGGGCACACCAAGGTCGAGCACTGTTGGGTGAGTGAGCAGATAAAGGTGATGATGGCAGAGATGGTGGTGCATTCGTTGGCAGATACCTGGTATGGAAGTCTCAGCGTTGATACTTGCTTGCCATTCTGCATCTCCCACACCTGAACAAAACCCTCTGCCCTGCAGGTCTGAAAATGAGTAGTAGTATGATGTGGAAAGAAAAATATATTTTACATACTGTTTACACAAAATAAATGCGGGCTGCATCACATCAAGTAATGACATCCGTTTCTCTTCCTTTACCACTCCCTCTCCTTCTTTCCCTCACTCCCTCCCATTTTCCCTTCCTTACCACACAATGGAGAGTGCCAGGTGTAAGTACATCCACACCAGTGATTGCGGAGTAGCCATGTTTGGCCACACATGAGGCTGTGCTCAGATGTGATGAGTCCAGGACGTGGATATCCCCCTGTGTACCATATAAGAGAGGTGACCACTCAAATATGTGTGTTGTGGCATATCCATATTTCACCTTTGAATAAAGGCTCGACAATGATCATTCTAATTGAACACACGTGCAATCTTAGTAGCCATTAGTACCTATCTTAATTTTCTATTACAGTAATATCAAGATGAAACAGAGACCCTCCAAAATAAAATTGAATGAACCTTTCAATACTGAATCGTATTGAGCTGATTAATTTTAGTATTGATTTCAATTGGCGGTTCTGTGCAAACTGTAAAATCTTTACATGTAAGCCACTCACCTTGGATGTTCCTACAGCAAGCTTGTCACAGGAAGGTGACAGGGCCAATGATATTATTGCAGAGTCATCCTTCCATGAGTCCAAAGCTTTTAAATTGTTTGCAAGGTCAAAACACCACACAACTCCACTCTGTTAAAAAATAAAATTAAAAAAAAGAACAAATTTCTGAGTGACATGAAACCATTTGAAAACATTTTCTATTTTGGATATAAAATCATACCAGCACTCCCTCCACCCCCACATGATTTGTACCTGTCCTCCTGCAAAGAGCCCCCTCTTGCTCACACCCACCACCTGGGTGCAGCCCTCCCCCAGTACAGCATGTCCAGTCTGCGGTCCCTCAGAGGTCTCCTCCTCCCCAGGCTCATCTTCCTACGCATGTGCATTAAGAACTTTATAATCCTTCTGTTGTATGTGCAAAGGTGCCCCAGCCTGCTGGGCCATACCTTTATGATCTGTGGGTTGGCCAGGACAGTCACCAAACCGCTCTCGCTGTCAACCATTAACACCTGCCCACCCTTGCAGCCAATGTAAACACTTTGCTGTGAACCCCAGCACTGGGACTCAGGGATGACCAACTCCTTTGTGGCGATGAACTCATCGTAGGACTCCGTGTACAGGACAGACGTCAGGTCTGGGACAGCAAAGAGGGTGCCTTCAGATGCCACATTTTCTACTTTCGTGCTTGATTTGTGTTCAGCACTAGCTGCAGTCTTTGTAGCCGAATCATCGTGACCTTCAGATGTACCTACTGGGCAGGTCCGCTCTGGTAGACGAATTTCTCTGCAAAAAGAAAAAAAAAAAAGGTTTTCAATCTTTGTTTTTAATCTCAACCAGCAAAAGAAATTTACATGGGTGACTGAAAGGTCTGGGGACCACACTGTTCCAGCGTCCACAACGTAGCCTTCCGCGAACCGATGAGGGACACCTGCTTCCAATTGAGCGGGTTAAAGGTTATGCTGGTCCCGCCCGGACCCACTGAGGTCTCGCAAAGGACCTCGCCTCCGCTGCAGTCCCTGTGGAGATAATGCTGAGGCGGGTCCGCCGGAAGAATTAAAGGTTCTAATATTACGTTTACCATATGGTGAGGAGGAAATCTGGAACACCAGACAGACTCGCCAGCTGCCTCCCATTTTTGGAAAAGGCTAGGTGAGTATATTCTAGCTTAGCACGCCCTGCAAACCACAAGTGTTGCTGAATTTAATTAACCATTCCTCTTCATTCAATTGTACCCCGTCCTTACCTTTGAGAGTGCTTTCAATCGAATTTCCCGGATATTTTGTTAAGAATATGAGGGGGCGTAAAGTCGTCTCTGCGTATGCTAGCGTTTGTGCCTCCTTGCACACGGCGATCGGCCCTACGCCAGTTCCGTGACTTGGTGTGCTGCAGACAATTTCTCCGGTGGTTCGGAGGAAAGTAAGCGAGTTACCGGATGCGTACACCAATGTAGTATCATCGATAAAGTGCAGAGGAGAGCAGTTGTAGCCGATACTCCAACTAAGGGTGATATAGGTGATACGGTTGTATTACGTTGCACACATGTACCTTAGCTTTAGCTGTCCGTAGGAATCCATCTCGTTTTTTTTTTCTTGTTGCCGAGCAACGAGACACGTGATCTGGCTGTATTTATTTTATTTACATGTCATTTAATAATACAGATTGATGGTGCACCATGTACTTACATAGAAGTTTAGCTGCTTTGAAGTTTAGACACTGTAGCTGCAAGTCCAAGATAACTGGGACAGTAAGGATAATTTATTATTATTATGCTTCATTATTAGGCGTTTTTTTTTTTTTTTTCTGGTTTTGTATGATTGTATTTAAAGCGCACTGTTCCTACTTGTAGGTTCACGCGCTTCGAGCTATACGATGGCAGTCTTCAGTAGCGTAAGAATATATTAACTTAAACTTTCTTGCACGAAACGAAAACATTTTCAGGCCTAGAAGAAAAGCTGGTGCTCTCCGCTGGCTTACATACGGACTAGGAGCAGCAACTGTTGGATTTGGAGGAATCATCGCATATGCTAACCACAACGCGAGTTTTAAGCGACGTCTCGATGCTTACGTGCCCGGTTTTGGCTCTCTGGCGGACTATGCGGGCGAGACATGGACGACCCTGTACAACAAGGTCTTCCCAAAGACCACAAGTATTGGCATAAAGACTGAGCCTGGTAAAAAGGGATGGCAGACTGGGCCCCAGCCCGCTCAGCCTGTCCGAGGTGAGCCAGTGGCGCCCGCAGTAAGTTCGCCTGCACAGAGTAGTGTGGAGCAGAATAAAACTCCAGAGTCTCCCAAGGGAACGATGGAGTCTCCCGCACATAAACCTGTGGAGGCAGAGAAGAGAGAAGAGAAATCACCAGCGCAGGATACAGCCACAAATGCAGGTGATGCTGGGGTACCTGCACCACCAGCTCCTCCTGCAGAATCAAGGGAAACGGCACCACCTGTTTCTCTGGGCGTAACTGGCAGCGACACTGTCGGCCATGAGGGGGATCAGACTGAAGCTGGAAATGATGGTGGGAAGCACCATGAGGAACCCATGACCTGCAGGATAGAGGTAGGCAGGTGGGGTTCACAGGTCTGTTATTGCTATGTTTCATGTTAGAAATGGGAATGAAAAAAAAAAAAAGAAGAAGTGTGTATGTGGTAGTATCTTCTCTTGAGCACAAGTGTTTGGTGTAGTATCCTTCATTTGAGCACGTAAATGTCTGGGCTGCTTCATTTTAAAACTATCTCAAGTCATGTTGAAGTTAATCCATGAGAATAGATACATATATATAGCATTTGTATTGCAGTTGGCTATCAATCAATTTGGAAGGTTGCTCCTCATTAACCAGGGATTTACCGCCAAGTTTGCAGCAGAGGGTGGGTATCGAATCTTCCCTCCTACTGTACAAAGCACAGTGCTGGTTTTCCATCATTGGCGCATGTAAACCAGGGGGTGGATTTGCCAATTAGGGACAAACCAGGGGGTGGGAGAGGTAAATCCCTGTTAACTAAATTGTCTTAATCTACCAAATATCACATATCAAAATTGATTTAACATAAATAAAGACGACCCATTAAGTAAAAAATAATTGAATAGTTAGAATATAAAATGTTGCTACCCTTGGGACCGTGATGAAAGGCACAAATGCTGTTGTTGGACATGTAAACAAGCTGGGATAGAAATCTGAAGCACCTAAGAATATGTTTCAACTGCTGTACCAGCCGCTACAAAAGCAGATCCTATTAACTGTACCAGCCACTATGCAGTGCTCCTATTAATTGTACCAGCCACTATGCAGCTCCTATTAACTGTACCAGCCACTATGCAGCTCCTATTAACTGTACCAGCCACTATGCAGCTCCTATTAACTGTACCAGCCACTATGCAGCTCCTATTAACTGTACCAGCTACTATGCAGTGCTCCCATTAACTGTACCAGCCACTATGCAGCTCCTATTAACTGTACCAGCCACTATGCAGCTCCTATTAACTATACCAGCTCCTATTAACTATACCAGCCACTATGCAGCTCCCATGAACTGTACCAGCCACTATGCAGCTCAACTGTACCAGCCACTATGCAGCTCCTATTAACTGTACCAGCCACTATGCAGCTCCTATTAACTGTACCAGCCACTATGCAGCTCCTATTAACTGTACCAGCCACTATGCAGCTCCTATTAACTGTACCAGCCACTATGCAGCTCCTATTAACTGTACCAGCCACTATGCAGTGCTCCTATTAACTGTACCAGCCACTATGCAGCTCAACTGTACCAGCCACTATGCAGCTCCTATTAACTGTACCAGCCACTATGCAGCTCTTATTAACTGTACCAGCCACTATTGATAGTTTCGCTATCGCCTAGACATTTGGCATTATCGTCTGTATATATATATATCATGGGCACTTCCCTCTGTATGCTTTCGGCGTTGCGGGGGACACTTTTCCCCTAGACATTTAATTAAGTGCCGCTGTGGATACACTTTTAAGTGTCATTTGGTGCGACTAGGAGGCCACAATGAATACCGTGTTGGCAGTTAGCTTAGTTCTTGTACAAAACTCACTTACAGTTGTCTACCTCATTCAAGGACTTACATAGATCAGTTAATGTCTGGGTATAAGAAATCAATAAATGAACACTGCATTTCACTCACATGTAGCAACTTATACATAAATACATAGTGATGTATGTGTAACTAAGAACTAAGACCCACATTAGCCTAACAACATGTTCAAACATTAAGTGGATGACCAATCATTAGGCGTTAGGGCCTGTGCGTGACCAATATTTGGGTCTGGAGTCGAGATGGAAGATGTTTTAGTGTTTGTTTCGACGCTAGCATGATAGGTTACTGCCAGAATTTGTTCAGGCACTACCTATCCAATCCATTTGAGCATGTCTACATCGTTTTTAATTCAGAAATCATGTCAGAAGTGTCCAGTTTCCAATAACAGTCTTACCCTCTCGACTCTAAACAAACGCATGTCCTTGGCGGAAGTAGTTACAAGGCTGGCAGTAGCTCCAAACATTGTATAGGGAGTTGAACTACTTAGTTGTACACCGGTATTTGTGGCAATTTTAGAACCCTTTGGACTAATTTTCCGAAAAGTGATTTTGACAAAATACATGGCCAAAAAAATTTGAATTTCACTGACATGGTGTTAATAATGTAAAAGTTAATTGGCATGGCACATGCACTTCTCCATGTTCACGTGGTGTATTTAATGATGTACAGGTTAATTGGCATGGCACATGTATGTATTCCTCGTACATGTAGTATATTTAGTAATGTATTTCCTTTCCAATTTGCTTGTCATTAGTTGACTGATGTATTGCTGATTTTAATTTTTGTTATCCACAAAACCTAATCTTGATTTTCACATGTGTTCACCTGTACTCATAAGGTAAAAAGCATCAATCGATTCTGTGCATAATACTTATACATATCCAAGGTGTGCATAATACTTATACATATCCAAGGTGTGCATAATACTTACACATATCCAAGGTGTGCATAATACTTACACATATCCAAGGTGTGCATAATACTTATACATATCCAAGGTGTGCATAATACTTATACATATCCAAGGTGTGCATAATACTTGCACATATCCAAGGTGTGCATAATACTTACGCATATCCAAGGTGTGCATAATACTTACGCATATCCAAGGTGTGCTACCAATCACCATGTTTCGTGTGCACTATACCGTAATTGAATTTTGATGTACATGTATGTGCGCCAGTCTATGGTTAACTACTGAGGCCGGTCTATGGTTAACTACTGAGGCCGGTCTATGGTTAACTACTGAGGCCGGTCTATGGTTAACTACTGAGGCCGGTCTATGGTTAACTACTAAGGCCGGTCTATGGTTAACTACTGAGGCCGGTCTATGGTTAACTACTGAGGCCAGTCTATGGTTAACTACTGAGGCTGGTCTATGGTTAACTACTGAGGCGTTCGATTTGTGTAGCTTTGCTCCCAGAACGTTTCCTTGTTGTGTCCTGCCCCAACCATCAAAGTGAGGGTTTCATTTCACGGCTGTTACCGCTCATCCGTTTGCTGGATGCTATTTACCATTCCATCTCTTTCCTATCTGTGCCAATCTCACGCTTTGATGGTGGAGAAAGTAGGATGTTGAGTATAGGTACCTGATTGTACAATACCCATGTTGAGTATAGATACCTGATTGTACAATGCCCATGTTACCTGATTGTACAATGCCCATGTTGGGTATAGGTACCTGATTTTACAATACCCATGTTGGGAGTTTGTGTGTGAATTCCTGTAATGGAGACAGTATATGTAGTATATGTAGTACTTGGTTGAGTGATCAGATGGACAGTACATGTAGATGTAATGAATGTTATAGTATCAAGATTGGTGTGGTGATGATTACTGTATCCAATCCAGGACAGTCCTGCCCGCGTTGCAGCAGCGAAAGAGGTGATTACATGTACTGTACGTTGCTAGGCAGATTGTGTGGTCCTTGGCCTTCCCTTCCCTCCATCTTCCCTCCATCATGCCCCTCCCCTCCCATCATTCTCCCCTGCTCTTCCATCCTGTCCCCTTCCATTGTCCCTCTTGCCTTTCCCTACCCTTCTCTCTCTCTGTGTGTGCACTTTTCCTTCTCTCTGTTACAAGCTCTTGATGCCATTCCCATATCCCTTCTAACCCTTCCAGGTAGCAGATAAGCTACAGACGTTAGTAGACAGCTGCACACTGCTGTCTGATAAGCTGAAGAAGACAAGGCAGCAGCTGTCTGATGCCATCGGTGACCACAAGAAGAGGCATTCTGTTGTGGGCACGGACAAAGGTGGGGTGGTGTCTGAAGAGAACAGACAGGGTGTGGAAGGTTTGGCATACCTTGCTCCTTTGTCTTCGTGGTTAAGTACTGTGTCATGGGTGTGTCCTCAGAAGGTCCAGCTGGTGTGTTGGAAGGAGTGCAGGCTGCGGAGGCTAGTCTGAAGGCGGCTGAGGCTGACATGGAGGTGGCCTTGCACACTCTTCGGGAGCAGTTGGCCGAGGCAGGGAAGCACGGCTTGGGCAACTTGGTGGAAGGCTTTGAGCAGAAGATGCACAGCGCTGTGGCTGACTTTGATACTCAGAAAGGGGGAGTGGCCGAAGCGTTGGATTTGGGGAAGCAGATTGTAGGGAAATACCAGGAAGCTGAGAAGAGGTATTGGAAAGGAGAAAAGCATTGGAGATGTTGTGTGGCGTTGTATCTTACCTCTTTAGTGAGCACAGGGGAGAAGGGCAACCTGTTGTAGAAAGTGGAGGTCATCTGGAAGTGCAGCTGTCTGACCTTAAGAGGAGGCATCAGGAGGAGCTTGATGGCCTGCTGCACGAGGCTGAGCAGAAGCTAGCATCTGGTGAGTGTGGTACATGTGTGCACACTGAAGATGTTATGCTATCAGTATAACACTAAGTTATACTAAGAGGTGCACTTAGTTATACTAAGTTACATTCTAAGTTATACTAAGAGGTACACTAAGTTATACTAAGAAGTGTATACTTAGTTTATACTAAGCAGTGCACTAAGTTATACGGTACATTATCTATACCTACCTCAAAGGTATACTTATCTTATGCTAAATTATACTGAAGTACCTCAAAATTAGAAGTTACACTGTAGTACTAAAGTTTCACCAGGTTACTAAAAGGTTGTACTCAGTATTCTAACCAGCGTGGTAACTTGGCAGTGTGCCCCTCCCCTCCCCCTCCAGCCCTTGAGCAGCAGAGGCAGACCTTGGAGTCCGCTAATGAAGGGAGGCTTCAGGTGAGGCTGGAGGAGCAGGAGAGGCTACACAAGGAGGACCTTCGGGTGAAGGTATGGGCAGTGTGTATCTGAGGGCTTTGTGTACTTTTCCTCTCCCAACCAGATGGCCGACCTCCAAAGGAAGTACGAAATCGAACTCCGCGATCAGCTGCGCATTCAGATTGAAGCCCATGGCGACCACATTCGTGATGCTCTTGATAAGCAGGTAGTGTGTGTGTGTGTGTGTGTGTGTGTGTGTGTGTGTGTGTGTGTGTGTGTGTGTGTGTGTGTGTGTGTGTGTGTGAGTGTGTGATTGTGTGTATGCATGTGTGTGTATATATGCATGTGTGTGTGTGTGACTTGGAGCTGTGCCCTCTTGAAGGCCAAAGATATCACTGCCCAGTGGGCTGCCAACATGGACTCGAAGCTGCAGGAGCAGGAAACTCGCCAACAGCTTGAGATGGCCAAAGCCATGTCCTATCTCAAGGGAATCGAATCCATGGTTGACACTGTTGCTACCACAGGTTAAGCAGTGTTTCCCTTACATATCTCCTATCACCTCCTTTCTTTTCCACCTGCAGGCAAAGCAGTCAGTGAGCAGCTTTCTCTCAGGTCCGCGTTTGACAGTCTCTACTGCAGGCTGCACCAAATCAATGGGTGCTCAGAGCCCCACGTGCGCTACTCCATAGCAGGGGAAGTTGCTGCGGTCAAGGCTGCAGCTTCGGGAGACTTCTTCATCGCAGAGATCATCTCGTCCGTCCCTTCGGCAGCTCTCAGTGATGGTGTCCAGTCGGCCACTGGATTGAAGGCGAGGTTTGGCAAGGTCAAGAAGATATGCAGGAGGGTAGCCCTTGTGCCCGAGAATGGTGGGCTGGGTGCATATGCCCTGTCGTTCCTCCATTCTGTCCTCACATTTGACATTGGTCATGTGGATGGTGATGCGCCCACTGAAAACATGGCGCCACTCGACCTCCTGCGCTTGGCCGAAGCGTCCTTGAACGGTGACGACCTCGAAGCTGCTGTCCGCTACATGAACCAGCTGAGCGGGGAGCCCAGGCGGGTGGCTCAGGATTGGATGAAGGACGCAAGGCTGTACCTGGAGACCGTTCAGGCTGCCGACCTTGTTGCAGCATACCTATCTACGAGTGGCATGCCGGCGCAGCAGTGAGCATTTGCCTGTGTTGACCGCCATGCTTGCACAGACCGAAAGCTTTACAATAATTTGTTGTTGTGTTGGGTTTTTTTTCTTTTGGACCGTTGCTCAAATTTATGTGTTTGTATGTATGAACCCACCATGTAGTTTTGGGTCTGGGGATGAGGATCATTATCGATAGTGCATGTGGTTTTCGTTAGCCGGTTATTATTTTTCCATATACACACATGGGTAGTTCCGTTTCTAACAAAATGGACATGGTCGTACATTCAGATAACAAAGGGCCAAGTAGTGGTATTGAGAGCGAGAGCATTTAGTAGCCATAGACGGTTCCCTTTGTCTGGCTGTTTTAAACATCATCTTATAAGAACAACTAGCTCTGCAGCTGGCACATATTTTATGAGTCAAGTTTTTTTAAAGGGGGCATGTCCTCTCTAGAGGGTGTTTGTTTGTAAGGGGACAGGTTACATACGTGTCTCCCTTGCCTCCACATGGAGACAAGAGGATTGTTGGGTGGGTGCAGACTAGAACTTAATCCTTGACATGCTGTCACACCAAACTGAATTTGATCCATGTTTGGCAGTGTATAGTGATATATCCTAGCTACCACCTGGGTATGTTTTTAACAGACAACTATGCTGCACAAAAGGTGTGGCTCAGTCACAGAGAAAATTAAGTGTACATTATGAGAACACTCGGTTATTTCCTTTATGCTTGAGCCAGGGCTGTGATGTATGCCAAGATACTTGAGAAAGGCTGGTGCATTCCTGTGTCATTGCCCGGTCTAGACCTGTGATAAACCTACAATTACCACTGAATATCACTTGAGGAAGAGATGGGGTTATTAAAAAAAAAAAGTGTTTTCAGCTTTGTTCCAGAATGGTGAATTCCCTTCCTTTTTGTTCCAGCATAGTGGATTGATTCCCCTTATGTGATCTTGCCTTGTCAATTGCCACTACTAGTCCCTCTGATGGTCTTAGGACCTACATGTACCACAGCTGTCCTGATCATTAAGGTCTCCGCATACGTAAATATTTCAGGGAATCAATACGTGTCCATGTCTGCATTTCATGGGTGTTCATAGTGGGTGATTTGTTCGAATCATGGTAATTGTCAGAACAGTCAGTTGCTATGCTTGAGCTAGACCAATTACATGTAAGACCAAGTGGATGTATAAGCAATGTGTACGCTGTACATTATAGACTGGGACCCTCTTACAGACATCATTGGGATGCTTCTCAGAGGACTCCCCCCCCCCCCTTCCTCTTTGGTATCCTGATTAACAAACTTTTGCATTTCAAGGGGTGCTAATGTAATAAAATTGGAATCCATCTAGGAGTGGTTCCACTGTGTTTGAAGCCCAATCTCCCATGCCTCCTTCACCCCAAACCATTTATAGATAACATGCCTGCAAACTGCCAATGCATACCAAGTGGACGCATGCATGTACCTCGCTAAGTGAACCGCACTAATAATGCACACAGTATTAGTCGTTCAAAGAGGTTACACAATGAGACACCAGCTGCCAAGTCGGATTGTGCCAATATCATCTGTGTGCCAAGAGAAGGGCCCGCCAAGGAGTGCACAGGGCGGTATCAGACAGTTGGGTTTCAGCACAGATACATGTAAAAATGAGTACCACCAGAGTATTGTCATGGGTGTGAAAAAACCACTGTTCATCCTATTGAGCTTGGAAATAATTATTTATTTAGTCTTGGGTGCCGAACAATGGTTTACACCTAATGTGTGACGAACACACATCTACATGTAGTGGACATGCAGAGGGTTTGTTAGGTACAACCCTTTCACCCCCTTCCATTAACAAGATGCAGATAGAACAAATGTAGGCCACACACATGTACTTGGCAAAGAATCAAAAAATAAAATGGTTCGTCGGCCATGTGTGAATTGTACACAACGGGGGGGAGACAGAATTGATGTGTTCTGAGATATGCGACAAATCAGATTGATTGAAATACAATACTGCACACACATACACAAAAACCTGGCAACATACGTATATACACACACACACACACATACATGTAGACACACACACACTACATTACTGTTTCCTTGAAGTCAAGGGAATGACTTTGTACAAGTGGCCTGGTCACCAAGTATGATCTATCTCCTTGCTGAGGAGAACAGCCCTCGTTCACTGGAGACAGTGTGCTGATGGGTGGGCACTTGATGGGAGGTTCGGGGTCAATGCTGAGCACAATGGGTGCATGGGACTGTAGCGGTTCGCAGTGTGAGGCCACTCCCTCTGTGTGGGCCTCGTGCACGGCAGGCCTATTCTCGTCCACATTGTCCGAGACCATTCTGAGGTAGCCCTGAGCCGGGGGAGAAGTGGATGGTGAAGCCGTGAGGGAGTGGAGTGGGAAAGTGTGGTGCAAGGGATGGAAGTGGGAGCGCGTTATATGTATGAGGGGTGGAGTGGGTGGGCTATGAGGATGGGAGTGAGGGAGGGGGCTATGAGGGTGGGAGTGGGTGAACTATGTGGGTGGGCTATGAGGGTGGGAGTGGGTGGGTGGGCTATGAGGGTGGGAGTGAGTGGGCTATGAGGGTGGGAGTGGGTGGGCTATGAGGGTGGGAGTGGGTGGGCTGTGAGGGCGGGAGTGGGTGGGCTATGAGGGTGGGAGTGGGTGGGCTATGAGGGTGGGAGTGAGTGGGCTGCCTTTAAGGACATGTGCTGTTAGCACAATTAGTCTGAGTGCATGGTGAGTGCCATTTCAAAAGGAAGCATAATGAATAATGCTCTTTTTATGCAGAATCAGCCATATTCCATATTTTTAACCACTTCATTTGCTGCGCAGCTGCCCCAAAGAAACTCACATGTGTTGATGACAAGAGGTCATCAAAGATCCTCTTGAGGTCAGAAAATGATGGTCGCTGTTCCACATTCTCATTCCAACACCTTAGCATAAGTTGGTAGCTGAATTTATGGCAAAGAGAGAGAGAAGGGGAGGGGAAGGGAGAGAGGAGGGAGGGGGAGCAGGAGAGAGGAGGGAGGGGGAGCAGGAGAGAGGAGGGAGGTTCTACCCTTGTCACAAGTGAAGCACACAAGAGAACTCACAGGTCATCGCTACAGTTGGGGGGTTGGGCTAGCCTCTCTCCTCTCTTCAAGTAGTTGGCTAGGCTCTCACAGCTGTTTGCAGCTGGCAGGCGACCATAGGGGACAGCCCCTATTGTACATGGTCCACCCAATAACATACTGCAAGAGTGACAGAGGGTGGAGCTTACCGTAAGTGAACATCTCCCACAGTACAACTCCAAAGGACCAACTGGTGGTGGTGTGTGTGTGAAAAGTAAAGTTGGTTGCCACTCAAGATGCACACTCCCCTTCTCTCCCCCTCCCTTACACATCACTCTTGTACGTATGCTTCCTACTCTGCAAGGACTCAATGGCCATCCATCTTGCAGGAAGCTTTCCCTGAAATGTGATGGTGTGGTAGTGTGATGGTGGTAGTGTGATAGTGGTAGTGTGATGGTGTGGTAGTGTGATGGTGGTAGTGTGATGGTGGTAGTGTGATGGTGTGGTAGTGTGATGGTGTGGTAGTGTGATGGTGGTAGTGTGATGGTGTGGTAGTGTGATGGTGTGGTAGTGTGATGGTGGTAGTGTGATGGTGGTAGTGTGATGGTGTGGTAGTGCAATGGTGGTAGTGTGATGGTGTGGTAGTGTGATGGTGTGGTAGTGTGATGGTGTGGTAGTGTGATGGTGTGGTAGTGTGATGGTGTGGTAGTGTGATGGTGGTAGTGTGATGGTGGTAGTGTGATGGTGGTAGTGTGATGGTGGTAGTGTGATGGTGGTAGTGTGATGGGGGTAGTGTGATGGTATGGTAGTGTGATGGTGTGGTAGTGTGACGGTGTGGTAGTGTGATGGTGAGAAATGCAAAAAGAGGAAGTATGTAAAGGTCTTCATAGAAGCCATGTGGGCTATGTGTTGTGGTGTGCTACAGAGATGCCCTAGGCTCTGGCTAGGGCTATCACCCCATGGCTTCTTCAACTAGCACAAACACACACCACACACACACCACACACACAAGCAAACCACACAACAAATGGTTTTGAGCAACTTAAAAAGGTGAGGTATATATGCTGCAATGGCCCTACTGTTTTGTAACTTGGTAGGTGTCTTGGGAAATAGTAGGTGTGGCTATATAAATGGCATAATGCAGTCTGGGGAAGAGGAGGGATGTCAATGACTTGGCAAATGTCCACACCCCCCACCACAACACCTTCATAGTGTCAAGCATATATGCGAGGCTGAACATGACTGAGCCAATGCAAGGGCCTTGCTAAGCAGAGTTACTCTAGGTTGATTGTAGCACAATACATGTATTCCTTACATACATGTAGTGTGCAAAAGGATACATGTATGTTGCAAAGACTAAGAAAGCTGGAAGCGTAGTCAGGAAGTAAGATCAGGGCTTTAGGGTTTAGGGCTGCAAGGCACGAAGTGTCGACAATGCCGACTCCGAATCCAGGGTCAAATTACACCCGCGGTGCTGTCCAGACACTCTTCAATAAAAAAAAACGAGCACCCAAAAAAAATTTGAACAGCCTCGTCCCAAGTCCGCTTCGCGGATGAGGCGTCTTCGGCGCCATACTGCGCGCTTCGTGCGCCACATTAACACGCCTAATGCGTGTTGTAAATTGTGCTGAGCCTGCATGTGTGTTTGTGACAGCCTGAAAAACTTACTCCAGTTACACAACAAGATGCCCATGGTGTAGCTCTAGTGTGCACACTAACCCCCTCCCTCCCCAGTGGTGTAGCTCTAGCATGCACACTAACCCCCCCCTCCCCAGTGGTGTAGCTCTAGCGTGCACACTAACCCCCTCCTCCCCAGTGGTGTAGCTCTAGTGTGCACACTAACTCCCTCCTCCCCAGTGGTGTAGCTCTAGCGTGCACACTAACCCCCTCCCCTCCCCAGTGGTGTAGCTCTAGCGTGCACACTAACCCCCTCCCTCCCCAGTGGTGTAGCTCTAGTGTGCACACTAACCCCCCTCCTCCCCAGTGGTGTAGCTCTAGTGTGCACACTAACCCCCTCCCCTCCCCAGTGGTGTAGCTATAGCGTGCACATTAACCCCTCCTCCCCAGTGGTGTAGCTATAGCGTGCACACTAACCCCCCTCCTCCCCAGTGGTGTAGCTCTAGCGTGCACACTAACCCCCTCCTCCCCAGTGGTGTAGCTCTAACATGCACACTAACCCCCTCCTCCCCAGTGGTGTAGCTATAGCGTGCACACTAACCCCCTCCTCCCCAGTGGTGTAGCTATAGCGTGCACACTAACCCCTCCTCCCCAGTGGTGTAGCTCTAGCGTGCACACTAACCCCCTCCTCCCCAGTGGTGTAGCTCTAGCGTGCACACTAACCCCCTCCATCCCCAGTGGTGTAGCTATAGCGTGCACACTAACCCCCTCCTCCCCATTACAGTTCACCACGATCTGCTACCAGCAGTCCCTCATTTCCTCTCTAGTCCCCAGACCCAAATACTTACGGCTGTAATCTTCTTGTAGTACTCCCTCTCGGAGAGGTCCCGGGTGAGCCCAAAGTCCCCCACCTTTAGAAGGAACCCCTCTGCTATCAGCACATTGCGCGCTGCCAGGTCGCGGTGTACGTACTGTAAACAGGACGTTGGCACACACACACACACATGTCAATGTTATGACCAGGGTATGGCGTGTCATGCCTGTGGCTTCATAATCACATGTAACAACATGTAATTCCCAAACTACAGCGATGTCTTCAACAAACATGCACCTCATCACTAAACATACACCTCATCACCAAACATGTACACCTCATCACCAAACATGTACACCTCATCACCAAACATGTACACCTCATCACCAAACATGCACCTCATCACCAAACATGTACCTCATCACCACATGTACCTCATCACCACATGTACACCTCATCACCAAACATGTACCTCATCACCAAATGTACACCTCATCACCAAACATGTACACCTCATCACCACATGTACACTTCATCACTAAACATGCACCTCATCACCAAACATGTACACCTCATCACCAAACATGCACCTCATCACCACATGTACACCTCACCACTAAACATGCACCTCATCACCAAACATGTACACCTCATCACCAAACATGCACCTCATCACCACATGTACACCTCATCACCAAACATGTACACCTCATCACCAAAGATGCACCTCATCACCAAACATGTACACCTCATCACCAAACATGTACACCTCATACACCAATACCATCATTCACACATACACCCTCCCCCTCCCCCCCTCCCACACCTTCATATTCTCCAGATGCTCCATCCCACGCACAATCTGAAGAGCAAAGTTCAATATGTCAGAGGTCATCAGCTCCACCGCCTCAGCCACCTCCCCCACTTTGGCCTCCAGGGATGACCCCTCCCCCTTCTCCAGGTTCCTGTAATGGTCGGCCTGTGAGCAGTACATGCAGTCCATGGAAGGGGGGCAGGAGAGGGGTGTCTCGCTTCGCTGGACGATGCGTGGGTCCTGAGGAACTGTGAGCTGTTGCCCCCCAGCCTGGTATCCTGGGGATATCCCCCGCTGCCCCCCAGCCTGATATCCTGGGGATATCCCCCGCTGCCCCCCAGCCTGGTGTCCTGGGGATATCCCCTGCTGCCCCCCAGCCTGGTATCCTGGGGATATACCCTGCTGCCCCCCAGCCTGATATCCTGGGGATATCCCCCGCTGCCCCCCAGCCTGGCATTCTGGGGATATCCCCCGCTGCCCCCCGGCCTGGCATTCTGGGGACACCCCCTGCTGCCCCCCAGCCTGGTACCCTGGTGATGCTCCTCTTTGTCCCTCGGTCTGGCACCCTGGCGACGCCCTTTTCTCCAACATCTGTTGGACCCCCAGGCCCCCCAGGGAAGTTCCTTGTTGGGACAGCTGCTGCTGCTGTTGACCTCCAGCTGGGCACCCAGAGGGGGAAGTCCCACGCTCCGACGATAACTGCTCCTGAGGGTACACGTAGCTAGACCTGTTTGACCCCTCCTCCTGTCCAGGATCAGGCGTGGCCAGCCTGTTTGTGGCACTGACCTGCCACGCCTCCTGGCACAGGGGTGGACCCTGCTCGACGTGCTGGCAGGTGACCACTCCCCCCTCCTGGGGGTGCGGCTGGCACGGGGAGGTATCCTTCCTCTGCAAGGCTCCGCCCACTTGGTACTGATTCTCTTCCCTGACGGAGGCCATGGGGAGGTAGTCCTGCCAGGACCCCCTGCCCCCCGCCCCCTGGGCGAGGTAGTGGTTGAGGTGGCCCAGGACCTGCTGGTGGTAGCTGCACACGTGGGTGGAGAGGGGGATGGTGGGAGGTGTGAGGGTGTCTGAGCTGGCGGTGAAGACCTTGGCAGAGCTGCGCTGCCTGACCAGCTCCCCACACCGCTGGAGGTAGTCCTTGAGGCTGCCGTAACAGGCAAACTCCATCAGGATGCACAGGGGCTGGGTGTCTTGATGGTAGGGGTGAGGGGAGGAAGGAGAGAGGGGAGGAAGGGGAGAGGGGAGAAAGGGGAGAGGGGAGAAAGGGGAGAGGGGAGGAAGGGGAGAGGGGAGGAAGGGGAGAGGGGAGGAAGGGGAAGGGAGGTGACATGAACAAAGAGGATGAGGAAATGAGAGAAGGGATGAGGGAGGGAGGGAGGGGAGGGAGGAGTTGAAGGTGATAAGCAGGAGGAGGAAGAAGAGAGGGGAAGGGAAGTTGGAAGAAGTGGGAAAGGAAGTCGTGAAGGAATTGAAGTGACTCTCAGCCCTTATTGCTGGACTACTTAGCACCACGTAATGCTTCCCTTTCGTTGGCTTGCTTACCAGTTTGGCTGCACTGGCCCAAGAGGTTGAGGATGTTTGGGTTAGGCTCGATGTGCTTCATTATCTCCAGCTCTGCATACAGCTCATCTATGTCAGCGGGCGAAGCATGGGCTATAGAGGGGAGGGGAGGGGGAGGGAGAGGGAGAGGGAGGGAGCGAGGGAAGGGAGGAGGGGAGCAGGGAAAGGAGCGGAATGAGTAGATGCCACACCTCAAACACAAGGAGCAACAACTGTTTTGCTTGCCAAATACTCATGCAGCTGTGGCAGTAGCTGTGGGGTGCCTTACGTTTGACTGTCTTGACAGCCACAATGTTTCTTCCTTCATCAGCACATATGCCAGTTGCCTGTGCCTTCCATACCTGTCCAAACTGTCCCTCTCCTGAGATGATACATAGTGATATGAAGTAGGAACATGGGAGGGGGAGGGAGAGGGAGGGAAGGAGGGGAGAGGAGGGAGAGGGAGGGAAGGAGAGGGGAGGGGAGGGAGAGGGAGGGAAGGAGAGAGGAGGGGGAGGGGGAAGGAAGAGAGAAGGAGAGGGGAGGGAGGTGAGGTAGGGAGGGATGGGAGGGGAGGAGAGGAGAGGGGAGGGAGGAGGGGAGGAAAGGAGGGGGAGAGATGAATAGGAGTGGGACGTGAGGTTAGGTGAGTACAGAGAGGAGGAGGATGAGGGAGGAGTAGGAGGAGGGGATTGGGAAGAGCACATGGCATCAAGTCTTACCAAGCAGTGCCACAAACTCCAGGTTGGTACGGGGGAACTCCCACGTATCCCTCGGGGCCTGTAGCTCCCTGAGCAGTCCTGTCTCATCAGGACTCTGCAGGGAACTGGTCTGATGGAGGAGCAGGGGGCGCATCTGGAGGGCGACGGGAGCCATGATATTCACAGCGGTCCTCTTCACCCAGTACTGACGAATGAACACAGCGGCCACACCCAGTGCAACCAGAAAGACCACTCCCATGACAACGCCAAACACTGTACTGGTGGTGGTGGTGGTGACATTGGCACCAGGAAGCGGGGAGGGAAGGGACAGCGTGCACCCTGGACCCTGGGTGCTGCCTGTTGCCCCATAGTAGTAGCCGTATGACGAGTCTGTCACCCCACATACCACGACTGCGGAGAGGTAGAGTGTCGCCGTCACGCCTTGTGGTGGTCTGGGGACTGGTGTCTGACCGAGGAGGAGTGCAAACGTGCTCCCCATCAGGTCCGGATCCGAGCACAGCTGTGAGAGCTGCAGTTCCCCAACGGGCCCCGCCCAGCTCTTGTACGGTATGGGGACCAGTGCTGGTGCTGCAGCATTACTGGGCTTGTGGTACCACTGGACAGAGGTGTTGTAGGTGAGGGAGACGTTGCATCTGAACATGGCATTTGAACCACTCTGGGGACAGGTGGTTCCTCCAGTGCAGTCGTAAATGGGAGCTACGTTGCCGTAAACTTGATGTCAACATGTGGGGGGCAAAGGTCATGGGGAAAAGCAAGTCATACCACACCCAACACATACCCTCATGTACACCTAACATATACCTACCACATACCCTCATGCACACCTACACATACCCTCATGCACACGTAACACATACCTACCACATACCCTCATGCACACCTAACATACCCTCATGCACACCTAACACATACCCTCATGCACACCTAACACATACCCTCATGCACACCTAACACATACCCTCATGCACACCTAACACATACCCTCATGCACACCTAACACATACCCTCATGCACACCTAACACATATCCTCATGCACACCTAACACATACCCTCATGCACACCTAACACATACCCTCATGCACACCTAACACATACCCTCATGCATACCTAACACATACCCTCATGCACACCTAACACATACCCACATGCACACCTAACACATACCCACATGCACACCTAACACATACCCTCATGCACACCTAACACATACCCACATGTACACCTAACACAGTGTTCATTTGCACCATACACACACACACACACACACACACACACACACACACACACATACACACACACACACACACCTAACACATACCCACATGCACACCTAACACATACCCACATGTACACCTAACACAGTGTTCATTTGCACCATACACACACACACACACACACACACACACACATACACACACACACACACACACACACACACACACATACATGGTGAAAAACCAATTGAGTTCTGCGCCTTTATTGCAAAACCATTATAGGAAACAATAGAAAAGGAGTATATTCCTTCATCTCCGATGGATACAGAGTCAATGAACAGCACAGACACGAACGCAAGCTTTGCCTGCGAACAAAGTGCGGTGTACGGCATTATCATGAAGCCTTTGTAGTGCTCAGTGGGCGTGGCATACAGCTGGATAAAATTCTGAACACAGGAGGATTGGCAGTTCAGAACACTGCAAGTGATGTTGGCGGTGACGTCTTTTACTGCAATGGAATAACTCGAGTCCTTGATCCAAGACACGTTTGTGTAGCCATTGCTGCTGCCGCTGATGCAGAAAGCCACCCTAGTGCCATACATCATACTGCCGTAGGGCGGCACATTGTACGATAGCACAGGTTTGTCTGCGATGGGAGTGCTGAATGATATCAAGCCAGGATCTAGAGGAGCGGGGAGGAGGAGGTTGGAGTGGTGCATTCACATGTAGTGGGTGCTAATTAGGAGCAGAATAATGAATAGTGCAAGGCAGCTCCCCATGCAGTTAGAGTAGCTAAACTTAAGCACACTACAACTGTGGGACCTAAGTTAGGGTTCGGGATTATTAAGTGTGCAAGCTTAGAAGTCACACACACACACACACACACACACACACACACACACACACACACACACACACACACACACACACCGACACACAAACGCACGCGCGCGCACACACATATGCACACAACATATGTGACCTTTAATTAGTTGTCTTACTGTCAACGTTCAAGGTAAAGTTACTTTTCCCGCCACAAGTAGAGCCGTTCGAATATTGGCAGGTGCAATTGAACATCGTAGGCGTAGACTGGGAACCGTAGGTCAGGTCAATGTACGAGATGTAGAGACTCACGTTGTCAACAAACGAGAATGTCCCCGAGTACTGGGGAATTTTCAAGTTACCATTCACATAGGTAGAGCTACCACACCCGATGCTACTCGTTACCGACGTGCTGTTGAAGCACATGCCGCCACCGAAAGGACACGTGAGGCACCACGTCACCGAGACCCCATCTTCCGAGGAACTCGGGCAGTGGAGGGTCCTTGGGAAAGACACGGTCGCGAATGTAGCACAATCCGGAGCTGGAGAGGGGGATTATAAGGGACGCACGTCAGATGGTGTACGTGTGACGTGTTCTTCTTCGAGTGCACGCGCGCGTACAACTGCCCACACGATGTATGGTCAAATACAAGGCACAGTGTGTGCACGCAGTGTATGCAAACATGCACATGCATAAACGAAGTGCAGGCATACATACAGATAGCGCCCTTGCGCATGAAGGATCATAGGCCACCGATACAGCGGTTTCTTTAGAAACATCAACATTTTTATTTTTATTTTTTAAATGTGAATAAAATTGATAAACAGTTTTTAATAGGACGGTGCACAAACCAACTACACACGTAGCAGTCTAAACGAGCAGCTCGCTCGTGAGTTGAGCGTACGTACCATTGTTTGTTTCCGGCTGCGCCCGCGAAAGAGAGATGACGGACACTAGAACCACGCTGACGCAGGACAGCGCACGCCACATCACCGTACGGTTGACTGATCACAATGCCCACGCCGAGCTTTTGAGAAATGCGGAGTTCCGGATTTCCTGTCGCGGGAGAAATGCGGGTGCGTGGTTTCAAGGCGCTAGCCAGCTGCAGCCCTGCAAGTGCGCGCTTGTGTACAGCTAAGAGCGGCAATTACATCATTATGAGAAATTGTCACATGGATAACCCTCCTGCTGCTGCTCATTAATTATTCATAACGTGACGTATTGCGAAAGGAATTTTAGATAGTAATTGATTTTATTTGCTACTCGCGTTTGGAACGTTTTCGTTAGAACTCTGTGCTCTGTATTGCCTATTTCGTCAACACACGTTGGTAAGTGCTCCAGCTTCACTCGCTATGCCTTTTAAACGCTACCCGTGTGTTCCATACACGGTGCGAACGTTGTTTCCGTGCCGTATCATACGTTATCGTACGCTTACACGGGAGAAGTGTTTGTTACTCTGAGAATTAGCTTTCTAGGAACCTACATGTTCATTTAAGGGTTGTTATACCAGTTTCAACGTATCTCACCACTTTTTGTTGCTTTTAAGACACTTAGACGCGAGCACCTGTTGTGGGCTACAAATGGAGTTAGGCTTACTATTCAAATACGGCTGACAGGTATAAGTTTGCTACACGGCGAATTGCATGCAGATGTCGGGAGTCATTGTTCTAAACAACAATGCTGTAATGAACGCTTCGCTTCGCGCGGAAACAGGCGTTACAGTTCAATCATCCTGCCGGGCATATATATATGGCATTACGCGAGAGCAATTATTGGGCATATATATATGCCTTCCGCAGTAGGAGGGATAATTTGTTGTAAATCAGCCTTATATACTTGTATTAATCGGCCTTTAATGATATTGACCGTCCTTTATCGATATCGAACAGCTTTTAAGTTTTCCGCTACGTTATTCACAAACTGCGAGCGGGTTTTTTTTTTTTTAGGAACCATTAAAAATTGAACAAAAAATAAATAAATCATGAAGTATCAAATTTAAAAAGTTTTACTTAGCTGAGAGTTTGACCTTGGTGTCAGCAATTGCAAGGTCAATGGATGATTCAAATAGATATTGTGGCCTGTGCTATGATGTTGATGAGCGGGAACCACGAAGGCACATGACATAGTAGTCTAGGGGGCTCACATTTTTACGTAGTACGTACAGAGTTACGTATACCCCGGACAGTTTCTCTTTTCCGCATACACCAGTGCAGTACCGCACATACGATCCGACATGGGTTTATGGTTACATCACACGAATTTTCCAAAAAAAATCATTTTTGGCAGTGCCAAAGACCCCCCAGGCCCCAGCCCTAACTTTAATACCTCATAACTTTTCCCCATTGTACCATAGCTAGCCCGGTGCGGAACTCAGCTCAGAAGCTTTCAGTCTAGCGTTACTTTTTGCAAAATGTTATTAGCATAGCCTGTCCACTGATATTAAATTACATGTAAGCCATTAAAAATATAAAGGCTTCTGAGCGAGTTGCGCACCAGGCTGGGGGCCCTCCTCCACGTGTTGAGTTAGCCCTCCTTCCTTCGAAATACTAGTACATGTAGGTTACGCGCTCATGGTTCTATGTGATAATCCTAGTTCTAAAATTATGCATGACGTAGCGTGTCGCATGTTCTAATTATAGCATTCTTTATCATCACAATACATACCATTTAATAGATGCAAGCACTCGAGTCACAGCTTATCGAGAGGTCGAGGAGGGAGACAGAGAGCCTACTGCACGGCTTTCTCGACGTGAGGGCGACTACAGACAACTCCTTGTCCGTTGAGCAGTCGGAAATCATAGTAACGACCATCGTTAATAAAGATAGGGAAGAGGGCGTGTCCAACTCTGCCATCGATACCGCCGCGAGGGTTGGGAGAAGGCTTGCCATTGTTGGTAAGTAACGCCGCACAAATCATTGCCTACTAATTACAAGTTCTAGTACACTATTTTTGGCTTCACTAGCTGACGAGATTGACACACTATACGGTTATGAGGTCGACGAGATAGTAAAGTCGATCCAAACACCGGAGAGAGCGTTCTCTACTTTTCACGAAGTGGCCAGAAGGTTGTTTGAATGCACGGATGAAACCGGTAAGTGCCGAATGACGATCTCGCGTAGTATTATGTGTTTCATTAAATTAATAAATCGGTGAAATAGGACGGGATGTGCGTGGGTGTGACCTTAGTAAATATTGCTTTACTTGGGAAAACTTCCTATGCAAATTCAAGAAACTCAATTCTAAAGCATACCTTTCCCCTGTTTTCCCTATACGCTGTCTTGAATAGAGGGATCCAAAAATAAATGATTTAGCGTCAATATATACATGTTTTTGGTTTTAAAAATATCCTTATATTGATAATCCACATTTGCAGTCCTTGGTAATGTCCTTATATGGTGATGCTATTCACATGTACATGTAGTGTTATTGATGAAGCAACATAATATACATACATGATTAATAGCCTAACAAGTATAGCTGGAACTCTCTGGCTATGTAGTGTTATGGAAAATGACTAAGAGCAATAGATTTCATTTTCCTATTGCTTCCAGGATTGGTTTTATGTGTACAATATAAATCCAGAAATTGAAGTGATGCTTGCATAAGGCAAGGTCATAATATTGTCATAAATGATATAGTTTTGAGTGAGTTTTGTATTTAACCAATAACGTATGCATTATAAAATTAAGTCCTGTCAAGGTTAATAATTTCTATGCATTGAGAAGCTGAAGGCAGGGTCATTCTCACATTGACCTGTTAGTAGCCAGTTGTGCTTGTGAGTGCTATATAACTTCATTGTGATTCTATTGTTGTGTGCAAACGTGTATCCTGATCAAATATGAATGCAGAGTGTGGTATCCGGATGCCACAGTTATAAAAGCATGCTATTAATAATTGATTAATCCTGGTGGCAAGATATAAAAAAAATTATTTGGTACTGCTGCCCTTGATACTTCATTAGTATCAGTTTCCTGACAAGAAATTGATATACTTGATTACGTTGTCGTGCAGCCAAGTCCCCAGTGGTGGTCGTAGCCACTACTGCACTCATCTCGGGGTGGCGGCTGAACATGGGAGGGTCTCTAAAAGGGAGTGGGTGTGAGAGGGGCGTGCCCCCTTCTGTACGAAGTGTACTTTCTTAATAAGGATGTTCAGAATACGGATTAACCCCCAAAAAGTGGGAATAATGATTATTGGCAGGGATTTTTACCCTAAGGTACAATACACATGGTGTAGAGTATCAAGTCTTGTCCTTCTTCTGTAGATTGATGAATAGAGGTATAGCAACTTTCAGTTTTGAATTCTAGCTTGCTACTTCTTATTGTGCTATGTTTAAGTGTTTGTCCTGAAGTTTTGGGTAATTATTTAACTGGATTTAGCAAGAATTCATGTAAACCAAAGTGCCTGTATTTATATCAGTGTACAGAAGGACAAGACTTAACACTCCACACCATGTATAGTGGGTACAAAATAAGATTGCAAACTTAATCTGTCCCACGTTTGTCCCAAAGTTCAGTATAATAATTGGGGCTTTTAATTAACTTTGTTATTCATTTCTTGTTTTCACTACATGTATGCAGCAAAGATCACAGTGGGGCGTATCTACACACTCCTGGCCTACTGCTACCGCATTTGCAAGTACTACGTGATGGAGAGTCCCCCTGCCTCCTCAATGATGGTACTCCTTGGTGCCATGGGGGGATGGCTGATGACATTCCTCGCTGAAGTTGGGTTCTACGCATGGCTGAGAGAGCAGGGAGGATGGGTAAGAGAGAGTGGGGAGGAGGAGTAGGGAGGGGCAGTGAGGGTGGCATGGGGTGGAACAGTGGGAGAAGTGAAAGGAGGGAGAGTGGGAGGGGAGTGGATGCGGCAGCATTGTTTAGACTATGATATCAGTAGGTGCAGGTATATGTGGTGGTATGTCGATGCAGACAGTAAAATTTTTGTTTAATAATTCCAGATAGATAGTTTTGGTGCCTATGACTGTGCATGGGTTATTAATAAAGGTTATTAAAATGAACCCGATTAGTTAAGGGGATGAGTGCTGGGTTATTATAAAAGTTATGTAGACCTTGGAGTGAGAAGGGAAGGTTATTAATAATAGCTGAGTGCTCCTACATGTGAGGGCTGGTTATTAGTGCCTGGTTAAGGGAGTGAGGGCTGGTTATTAGTGCCTGGTTAAGGGAGTGAGAGCTGGTTATTAGTGCCTGGTTAAGGGAGTGAGGGCTGGTTATTAGTGCCTGGTTAAGGGAGTGAGAGCTGGTTATTTGTGCCTGGTTAAGGGAGTGAGGGCTGGTTATTAGTGCCTGGTTAAGGGAGTGAGGGCTGGTTATTAGTGCCTGGTTAAGGGAGTGAGGGAGCCCTTGTTATTAGTGCCTGGTTAAGGGAGTGAGGGCTGGTTAATAAAGCATTGTCAAAGGAGTGGGGACTGGTTATTAGTGCAGGTAAGTGGTTAGTCAGTACTATACCAATTTTTCGTCCTCTTCTTACAGGCTCAGCTGTTAGCTGGTCCAATGACCACATTATGGAACAGCTCCATGTTGGTGGTGGGTGTACTATGTATAGGATACTGGGCATTTAAAACTCTTTGGAAATAACAGGTACTCACACCTCTACTGTACAGCCAACACGAATTCCTTGTGTGTTATGTAATAAATGCTGGTATAATGAGTACTTTTGTCATCGAGAAAAAATATTGTAACTTTGCACAAGTCATTGTCGTCAAGGAAAGGAGTAATGAAGTCTACAGAAGAATACATTGACATGACATTTGATTACAACTGTATGTGGAATGTGGGAATATTTGTTTCTGAAACTGTTAATATTATTTATACATGTGATATTAATTTACATTTTTTTTGATTGCCATTGTAATCAAAATTTTAAAACCCCTGCCACAAAAAAGCAAGCAATGCAGTGATGTTTTGGCAATGCATAGTTCAATTTAACAACTTCCATTAATTTGGTACAAAGGGAGGGAGATGGGGAGATGGGGAGGAGGGGGCAGGAGTATCAATGTGTACAGTAGGGACAAGGAATAATAAGGCAAAGGTTATATATAATTATGCTATATCTCATGACTCAAGATGTGATTCTTCAAAACCATGACGAATTTTTAAAAAGTATAAAAATTGAGGAACCTAACGAGGAATAACCCTAATTATAAACCTGCACATCATAATACCACATTATAAATTAGCACACATTCTTTGCATTATTGCGTCAAATATTTACATTATTTCTACGTAGATCATTTACAAGTGGGTCCAGGTCATTAGGTGCACGTGGTCGGCCAGGTGCTTTGCATTTGTTGTAAATGACGATGGCAGTGGCAATGATGTTGAGGACAAAGAGGGCAGCCAGGAGTGACGTTGATACAATGAATTTAACGTCAGGCCCTACAAAAAAAAAAATTACATCAAGGTTAAATATGCAGAAAACATTGATGGCTTCTAGATGAGCTGGTTATTTATGTTCAAATACCACAAACAAATCAAATTTCAATTTTCACGAAAGCCTTTTTAAGGAAAATTTCTGCCACATTTACATGGTGCGTCGATTACTACAACTTAATTGTCATTAAAATTCATCTGCTATATATATTTCGCACACGTACGGTACCCTTGTAAGCTTCCTAGCACACTTTTCTCATAGTCTCTATAATTAAATATGGTACAGCTGTCACGTAGACCCAAACAATTTAACATCTAAATCTACCATCATTGTGCGACATTTGGTCCTTGGAGCTTTAAGTTGACCCGACTCTGTATGTGGCTTGCACCGAAGCTGACCCACACCCCTAAGGTTGCCCTCTGGAGAAGAGTCTGAAATATTGCCTGCAGTTCGTAGGGTCCACTATGGACCTGAGGGGCTCATAGGACCTGAAGCAAATGGGCCCACTTATGTAAGAGTCATCCAGCAATCACTCTATAGTTGGGGAAATATCTTACTTGTGTGAAATTGATAAGAAGTAATAAATAACAAATGGTTAGAGTAGTTTTTTTCGCACTGTATATTGTGTGTTTTCAACCATTGCGATACAGATTAAGTGATGCTAACTTTTAGTAAAGAATAGTGATGTTATATGGTTTAACTTTTGGAATGATGGTGGCTTTTTGCTTTGTTTGTGCCTTCAAAGTCAGTGACCAATCAGAACCCACTGCGAGACAACTCTGCTCCAATTTTAAACACAAGCTTACTGGATCTGATATTGATTGCATTGAAGTGATTAAACATGGCAGTTGCATTTAAAGCTGTGAAATCCCGTTGTCAATTTGGCATAACAAAGGTTTGGGTTTTGAAGACAAAAAGCCATGTACAGGTCTTCTTGTTTTAGATTTTATATACATTCAAACTAGAGCTAGGTTATGGTTGCTAACCTGAACTTCCTCCAGTACAGTAGTCACTTCCTGGGGACTGGTTATTGCAGATGGTTATTGGTTTATATACACCAAGAGATCCAATGTCGAATGCTGCAAAGAAACAGAGGCCAAGAAATTATAAACATGTGACTGCCTAGGAAGTTGTTACTCAATTTTTTTTTCTTCATGTTGAAATGGATAAAAAAACACAAGAATACATAAACATTAACCAATTGTGCTTGATGAGCAGGTCAGAAAGTGTGGGGCATGTGGTATGACATTGGTTAAGTGAGATTTTCACACTACAATTATTAATAAATTCAAGTGCAATTGGAAAGAAAAGCTTTGACCATATCAACAGCAGGTAAAGAATGATTCAAGAGAACTAAATGTGCTGAGCACTGAGAAGTTATCAGAAACTGAAATAATTAATCATGTGTGTACTTTTTCCAATTAATGGAAATCTCAAACAAAATTAGACTTTGTGTAAAACGGCTCAAAGGTGCCCTTACATGTGTAGTGTGCTTGTATCAATTTATGTAATGTAACTTGTGATTCTAATTAATGTCTCAGTAACAGTATATTAATGAAAGCAAATGTGCCTAACTGACAACTTAGCATTCATCATGCTGATCTTATTTCCACAACGACATCTTTCTTATATCCCCCTCCCCCTACGCACTGCACTGTATGAACACTGCATCTGATGGATCACATTGCTGTCCACAAGGCTGGTAGTTTGGTGGTGGGGTGTAGCAGCAAGAGAAACATTGCTGCACTCTGCTGTTACTGCAGTTGCTGCCTTGAAACCAAGTCTTCGGTTCGTCAACTGGAGAAGGAGCTCTGTGTGCAACAGTAATCCATAGAAAGGAAGAATGAGCTATACAATACTCACGTTATGTTCCTTCCATAGGTAACTGCATCAGTGTAGCCAAGCTGTCTGCATACTGTGTTGGCTGCAGCCATTGTGAATGGATATGCAGAGAATGTGCCTGCTGTGATATAACCCCAACCAGGATTAGCTGTGAAGTAGAGCTGAACTGCTCCAAATGATGATACAGTCGTGTAAAGTGGGTTTTGAAATAACCTCAACTGTTTGTCACTTGGTGTAACAGAAGGATCTGTTTGAACTACAAGATATAAAATTTTAATTAAAATAAAATTGGTGATTTAGGATTTGTAGACAGCAATTGAGTAAAAAGTAAGGAAACAAGGAATTACGGATATTATGCATTCATTAATATAAATTATAAATATTACAGACCTACATTTATTTAGCAAATCTACCTGCCTGAAATTTAGTGCTAAATGTAGGTATGTAATATTTATAATTTATATTAATGAATGCATAATATCCGTAATTCCTTGTTTCCTTACTTTTTACTCAATTGCTGTCTACAAATCCTAAATCACCAATTTTATTTTAAATATCTTGTTTCACTCCTTTTTTTCCTCTGGTGGGTTCCTACTTATACGTTGCATGCATGAGAGCAAACTAAGGAAGAACTGAAGGGCAACCTTGGAATACTACCCATTTATATAGTGCAATGTCACATCACAGCAGTATAAGACAGTTTGATCTGCTCGCTTGCCATCATCATTAAATCACATCACGATCAAACAATTTCTTGCTAACGTCACTGAACTGGCATGTCAGCAGCACCCAGCCTCTCAGCCAGGTTATTCTGGAAGGCAAGGGGATCCCTAAAAAAAGAAGTTGTAGTGAGGAGAGGAGGTGTTAGTAGTGATGGAACAAAATTTATGCTCAGACCACAAATGCCCAACCAGAGCATCGTGATATTTATTGCCATTTCCCGCCTGACACGCTTTTCATTAAACCGCTCTGGGTCACTAGCTACCAAAACTGGTTCATCATGCAGGATCAACCTAAGCATAGCACACACACCCCGCCATGTCATACACAAGGACCTCCATCACAACTATCTCCCTCACAGGATTCAATGCGTTCTTCAAAGCCAGTAGCAAAGGCATCATGATTAATCACCATAAATGCCTGTTCTTGTATGAATTCGCCATTCACACCAAAGATGCTTACCAGAGTGCTTGCCATTCTCATATGTGGTGGGCAAAAGGACCACCACTGAGTACAGCACAGAATACGTCTACCATCATCATGGCCAAACTATATCCCTTGTATCCATGCCAGCTGTGTTGGGGCAAATAGGTGGAGAAGGAAGTGATTCTTGAAAGAGGGGAAGGAAGAAGAGAAGGGGAAGGGAGGAGAGGGGAGAAGAGAAGGGGGAAGCGATTAGAGAGGAAGGGGAGGAGAGAAGAGATAATGAGACAGGAGGGAAGAGGAGGAGCAAAGGAGGGGATAGCTAGCACAACATCACACAGATAAGCAGTACACCCATCGGCAACATATCTGTGGGACATAGCACACACAAACATACAAATACGCCCACCTTTCCAGAGCGGTCCTGGTGGGATGGTGTTGCCTTTCCTCTCAGTTCTCCATCTTGACATAATAACAAATGAGTAATGTATCTTTCCCGCAGAGCAGCAGTGCTTGTGGCCATGTCAAGAACAAAGCTGTCCTCATTGGAAGCTGCTGACATGACTTATGGCCAGTTATGGGGTTATGGAGTTACCAGTGAAGCCTGAATGAGCAGCGCCTGATTAGCTCTGGTGGGGACCTCCAGAGGACACGCATTTGTGAAGGATATTAGGAGCATTTATTACCATTGAACAGAACTCACTTATAAATGGGTCCTACCAGCAGGCCATTGATCTTTGAGAGCTTGCATAGCGTACTGAGCTTACATGAGAGAGAAGGGGGATAGGGGGTGGGTGCAAATAGTAACATTATCTCGTCGCTAGGTGGCTCACCTATACACGTCATCCATGGCCAACCAAATAGCCTAATTTATGACAGTGTAGCGGCTACGAGCTACAACCAAGTATACGGAGAACCGGATGCACAACAGCTAGCCACGGCCAGTTGCATAGAGTGTCGGGTGGTTCCCCACCTTCACGTTATCCTTCGCGCATGCTATCGATCCTTCTTACTCTCGGAATCGGCGTTGTAGCGCAATTGTTCTTTATTTTTCACGTGCTTCCACAAAGCGCCTCTCAACACGACTGTCATAAATTCACTGGCAATCGTCGCGTCTTTGCACGATTCTTTTCTCTTCGCGATCGATCGATGTAACTTTTAAAATGGCATAACTTCACCATCATAGCTCCTACATACTTTTCCTTTAAAAATTTTATTGAGAAGTAAATTATCACACGTTTCATTTTTGTTGTATTTCACGATGGAGCTCTGTAAGTGATTTGTATGCAACGAAACATTGCGGAAGTTGCTAATGAGACACGCGCAGTAGCGCTTTTCGATTTTTGGGGGAGGGCAACTTCCGGTAACTTGTGAGCGCTGTAATATTTGCACCGTAACTGGCGAAGGTACTTCATTTTGGAATATAGTCAGGCATTCATTTACCATTAATTTAGTACTTGCTGTGTTTCTTCGTGAAGTTCCCATAAGGACTTATGTTGTGTCAAACACAAACAATTAATTTGGGTCCATTTCACGCACCCTATCCGTGCACGCGTGAATCGCACTTACATTGACCAAAAAAAGGGGCGGAATTGAGGGCTTGAATTGAATGTTGTAACTGAGGTAATAAAACAAGTCTTCTCAAGTTTAAAAGCAATAACGGATAGACGATACATTAAAATATTTATTAAATACTTTTTTAAATTAGACTTTGCGCCATTTCTTAACAATACAGAAAACGAATAGGCCATTTTTTTAAACTTCCGGGACAGAATCCGTCGATCTAGAAGAACTGTCCTCGTCATTATTTGTGTATTTAATGCTTATAGTCTAATAATCTATTACGTGCCCATCGCTATGTTGCTTGCGTATAGCATCTTCAGAAACCTCGCCGTGACGTTTGGGGTACCCTTACTCTCCGGGACAGCCACGGCGTTGTGGTACGATGGTGGCTGGTTTTGATACATTATTTTGGTAGAGCTTTGTTGGTTGTGTGCCCATCGCATGTTTTTAAAGGTAAACCACGTTTCATTTGTTCAAGTGAATTTCTTCAAAGGTGATGGGTGGGCAGATGAAACTCGAAGCTTCGGCACATTCATCAGTAATAAATACACTCAGTGTCTCCTTCCCTTTGTCCCATTTTACTGGTGGCTTGGTACGATCGTTGACCATGCTGAGTGTGAGGAATAAAGGGTCACACTCCCTCCATCCTGGGTGTCTGTTGTAAAATTTTGTTCTATCTAACCGCTTGTAAGGATTCGTTCGAGGATTGCGCGCGTTGATTAGTGTTGATTGGCCCCGTTTCCAATCCCTCTATATACAAGATATAAAAAACATTCTCTCTGAGAAAGTTAGTGGTATATAGGATTTGAAGGCAATGGTGGTGTAAAAAGAAAGGGAACAAGGGATACAATGATTATTCCTATATTTAGCAACATATTTGTAATGACGTTCTATACAGTGCTAAATATAGGAATAATCATTGTATCTCCACTTGCGATTTGCGGACGTGCTGCACGTGCATATACACGATTTGCGGACGTGCACCGTGCACACATGCATCTGCGATTTGCCGATGTGCACAATCTCAAGGGGACCCGGACTCCGGGAACCCCCCCCCCCCCCCCCCCCCCCCCAGTTTGTCTTTTCCGCTCCCTTTCCGCCGCCTCTGCAGTTGTACAACTCAATCCTTATACAGCATGCACCAACATTTACATGGTTTCCCCGGCTTCTCGGAACGGCTCATGCGATTGGGAAAACAATAAGGCACAAGAAACAGTCCAAAATTTAAAAAAATATCGTTTTAACCTTAATTGCCACTAATAGCCAATGGATGCGCCTTATTTTTGCTATATTAATTAAGCTCAGACTTCTTCGCTAAATCGTGTGGACACTCACCTACATGCAGGGAGGGTGCGGCGCATTATCAGTTTTCCGCTATACTTCATTTTATAGTCATTAGCAGACCGGCTTGTATAGGCTTACCCGCTTGATCCGCTTCCTCTGCGGAGGCCGTTCGGATTCGACCGTAAATAGCCCAACTGCTTACATATGGCATCGTTCGTCGGCGTGCTGTATACTTGGTAGCAGACAGTCCCCCAATGGGCCGTCCCATCCAGCAGGTTGAGATACAGTAACACATATCCCTCCAGTAATGATGGACCGTTCACAAGTCTGACGTCTCCCGGTTGCCAGGTAGGTATGACGAAGCCACTTGAGTTACCATTTGTCTCTGCGAATATTATACATGTAATTCGGCGGAGTAAAAAGCAACTGACGTATGTTACGGCCAGTAAATGCGTGCATGTATATATATCCAAGACAGTAAAGCAATCAGTATTGAGCGCAATTTAGGTTTCCTTACCAACCCTTTCTGCCAGCACAAGACTGATGAGCGGTAAGCACAATAGTAGGGGCGTCTTTAACAACATGATTCTCACACGCTAGCACGTTGGCATTGACAAAATGAAAGTTAGCGGTACGTGTATACAAACCGCGTCGGTAGCCCAACAATTTCCGGTGCACGGGGTGCACTGAGAACATGAGAAGATATATTTATAATAATAACAATTATTATTTATATTTTATTTACATACATGTACATTTAACGATACACTATCATAAACTGCCTATAGTTAATGCAAAACACATCTGGTGAGTATGGCAGTGGCATTGGCCCTCACTAGATGGATATTGAGCCTGCCATAGAGGTTTCCAAGGACGGTCGACTTGGGCCTGCATGTTAGAGTGGCAAGCCGTGATGCCAGCTGAGAGAAGGCTTCAATAGCTTCATTTCCCCATGCACCATATGTCTCAGCTACCAGGGGAACACACAACCAGCCGAGGCCCAAGTTCTTTGCATTTTGGATCATTGGCCTTGTGCTTTCTGCCTTCAGTGGCTAGGGCAGCTGATCCTGCAGACACTCCCGCTTCCATAAGGGCATGTGTGTTAAGCGGACAGGTTACAGAGATGTCAAAGGCAGCTGTCTTGCCTGTTGCCCTGTTAGTCAACAGAAGGTCAGCAGGACAGGTGTGGCTATGATCGGCTGTAACCGGTTATCAGGTTATTCGGGTTATTCGGATATTCGCAAAAACCTATCCGTTCGAATAGTAATTTAGCATTACTCGGAAAAATCGACTATTGGATTTGTTCTATTCGAAATAACCGGTTTGTGCATCTCCATTCGGAGGTACTTAGGTATTCGTCGAGAGCAGACAAGTGCTTTTTCCTGCAGAGAAGTACTTGGGGCATGTAGTAGTGGTGGATGGACTACAAGTACTTGGGGGCATGTAGTAGGGGTGGATGGACTACAAGTACTTGGGGCATGTAGTAGGGGTGGATGGACCAAGTAGACCAGGAGAAGATAGGGAAGGTAGCGTCCTGGCAAGTTCCCCAGTCTCCTAAACAGGTTCAACAATTTTTGGGGTTTGCAAATTACTACAGATGGGTTATCCGCCAAGGATTCGCTAATGTGGCAAGACCTCTTCACTGGCTGACATCTAATTTTCACTGGACAACTGCATGAGTGTCAGGTGGCATTCGAAAACCTCCATGATCGATTAACCAAAGCACCTGTTCTAGCCACACTTTGCCATTCATATTGGACACAGATGCCAGTGACACAGGCATCAATGCAGTACTTACCCAAAATACTTCTGATGGAAAAGAGATGGTATTGACATATGGGAGTCGATTATTGAACAAAGCAGAGTTAACGGAACTACAGTGTTACACGAAGGGAATTATACTAGCAGTTGTCACCTTCATCCATCAGTTTAGGCCCTATCTGTTAGGAAGGCACTTCATGCACCATAAGGACAGATCATAGCTCCCTCCAATGGTTGCAAAACTTCAAAAAACCTGAAGGACAGTTGGCAAGATGGATGGAATAGCTTGATTTTAATATTGTCCATCAAAATGGGAAAAGTCACAGCAATGCTATGCACTGTCCAGACGTCCAAGTGAAGATAATGAAAGCAGCCACATTGCAGCCATTGATATCAAGAACCTTCCGCTGAAAAGCTCAATTGGAAGTGAAGCATGGTGGGAGTTCCTGTTTACAACTGGTGGTACCAACATCTCTGAGGAATAAAATCTTGTCAGAACTGCATGATGAAGTTACAGTTGGACACTTAGGTCAGGATAAGACATTAATGAGCTGAAGGAACATTACTGCTGGCCTGGACAATGGAATGATGTCCAAGATTGGTGCAACACCTGTGCTGCATGCATATCACGAAAGCCTGATGCACCTAAGCCAAGAGTTGGCCTTCAGTCAGTTTTAGCAGGCTATCCATTGTATTCATTGCAACTCATTGCAATTGACATTTTAACTCTCCCTGAGAGAGACTGGAAACGCATACATCCTAGTGGCAGCAGACTATTTCACACGATGGACAGAGGCATACCCCATCCCAAATCAAGAAGCAATTGCAGTAGCAAATAATTTCAACACCTGAGTAACTTCATTCCGATCAAGATTGCCAATTTGAATCCCAAGTAGTTCAAGAAATATACAAGCTGCTGAAAATTGAAAAGATCAGAACCACACCCTACCACTCCCTATCAGATGGATTGATGGAAAGGTTCAACCGAACTTTGTTGAACATGCTGGCTACTTGTAGCAGAGATCATTCTTTTGAATGGGCGGATCACGTCAGAAAAGTATGCTTTGCTTACAATACAAGTGTCCAGGCAAGTACTGGGTATTCACCATTCTTCCTTATGTTTGGTCGGCAAGCCAGACCTTATGTATGTGGGTGAAGCAGAAGCAGCTCAAGAGAATATGAGGACAGTTCCAGATTATGTGCTCAACTTGAAGAAATCATTGGTGGAATCATATGCAGCCGTCCGAGAAACCTTGGGTACAAAATTACAAAGGCAAAAGGACTTCTACTGCAGGAGAGTTCATGGTGATCCACAAAACACAGGGGATTTTGTCATGCTATTCAGTCCAGTGGTACCAAAATGAATTGCTTGCATGTATAAATTTCGTTGCCCATGGATAGGTCCATATACCGTATTGGAGAGAGTCTCAGAAGCCATATATCGCATCCAATCAATCGTAAACAATATGACCAGCATTGTGCATTTTGAAAGATTGAAGCCATGCCGACCCGATGTGCTAAACCCAAGACCTGAAGCACGAAGGAACTCTGACAGACCATCTGAAGCAATACCCCCTGGGACACACACACACAGCTTATTGAAGATGACAAACCAATGACTACTGCGGAACCTCATGTTGGTCATGATGATGGCAAGGTGACAATATCCCTCCTGGCATGATGAACAACTCAACACTCCTCCAGTCAAGCCTGAAGCTGTCCCTCATCGTTATCCAGAGCATCAAAGACATCGACCAGATTACTATTAGAGGAATACGGGATGTATACAAAAGGGGGGATTGTGTAACACGGATCTCAAGGTAGTATCTGGACATTTTTATGTGTGTGCTTGCAGTGTACCTATGCAAACTGACAAGTGACAGAGGCTACCATTTTGAGAATCCTTGGTCGTTACTGACAACAGCAAAGGTTAGATGTAATTTGTCTAAACTAAGACGAATTTTTAAAAAGTGTAAAAGAAAATTGAGTGACCTAACAAGGAATGACCCTGACTTCCTGAGTTGCAATAATCATATTTATAATACACTTGCACATCATACGGCACCATAATTGAATTCACTAAAATTTAATCACATCACATTATTAATTAGTACACATTCTATGCATTTGCATCATTCCTTGGTTGTACATTATTCTGTTGTGGTGCTGGTACATGTTCCTCCGGTGCACGTCTTCTGCGAATGCAGGTACCAACACCAATGGTGATGATGATGGTGATAAAGAGGAAGGAGGCCAGTGCTGATGTTGTTACAATGAAATCAAATTTATAGTCAGGCCCTGCAAAACAAATTACATCAAGGTTAAATATGCAGGGAACATCAATGGATTCTTGATGAGCTGGTTATTTAAATACCATACAAAAAAAAGATTGTCAATCACAAAAGGCTTTAGAGGAAATTTCAGCCGGTGCATAACTTGTCATTAAAATTCATCTGCTATATATATTTCACACAAGTACGGTGCCCTTCTAAGCTTCCTAGCACACTTTTCTCACTGAAGCATAGCCTCCATAATTAAATATGGTACAGCTGTCATGTAGACCCAAACAATTTAACATCTAAACCACGTTTATATGTACCATCAATTTATTCAATCTGCGACATTTGGTCCTTGAAGCATTAAGTTGACCCAACTGTGTATGGTTTGCGCAGAAGCTGAACCGCACCCCTAAGCTTGCCTCTTTGGAGCTAAGTCAGAGAGAGATATTGCCTGCAGTTCATAGGGTCCACTATGGACCTGAGGGGCTCATACGACCTGAAGCTGACAAATAGGGCCCATTTATATCAGTGTCATCCAGCAATCACTACTATGAATAGCCTGTGTGCTACACAATTTAACTTTTGGAATGATGGTGGCTTATTGCTTTGTATGTGTCTTCATCAGAACCCACTGCAAGACAACTTTGCACCGATTATAAACACCAGCTTACTGGATCTTATATTAATTGTATTGAAGTGTATTAACCGCATGGAAATTGCATTTAAAGCTGTGAAATCATTTCGCTGTCAATCTGGCATAATAAAGGTTTTGGAAACAAAAAAAAAAAAAACACATACAGGAAAATGTCACTTCTTCTTGTGTTAGATTTTATATGGATCCAAACTAGAGCTATAGGTTGTGGTAGCTAACCTGAATTTCCAGTACAGTAGTCACTTCCTGGGGACTGGTTATTGCAGGAGGTTATCGGTTTAAATACAGCAAGAGATCCAATGTCGAATGCTGCAAAGAAACAGAGACCAAGAAGTTGTAAACATGTGACTCTAAAATCATTCCTCAATTATTATTTTGTTGTTGTTCATGTTGAACTGGATAACAAAATGCTAATTGTATTCATGCCACTTCAAATCCTACACATAGCATTAACCAATTGTGTCTGATGAGTGCAAGTTGGAAAGAAAAGCTTTGACCATATAAAGAATGATTCAAGAAAACTAGGTTTAGCTAAATGTGTTGAGCACTGCATTAGAAGTTATCAGAAACTGAAAGTTAATTAATGTGTGTACTTTTTTCCAATTAATGGAAATCTCATACAAAATTAAAGTTTGTGTAAAACTGTCATACTGCACTGGGAGAAAGATGCAAATACATACTATATAATAGTATTCACAGGTATTCGTATTAATGCACATGCATGCAACTCATGATTCTAATTAATGGCTGGGTAACAGTACAACATGTATATTAACTTGAATTATACCAAAGGTGTCTAACTCTCAACTTAGTATACATTATGCTGTGTGAGTGATCTTATTTCCACACCCCCTACTTGAGATATCGTACACATAGTCCCCTCCCCCTACGCACTGGACTGTATGAACACTGCATCTGATAGATCACATTGCTGTACACAAGGTTGGTAGTTTGGTGGTGGGTTGTAGCAGCAAGAGAAACATTGCTGTACTCTGCTGCTACTGCAGTTGCTGCCTTGAAACCAAGTCTTTGGTTCATCCGATGGAGAAGGAGCTCTGTGTGCAACAGTAATCTATAGAAAGGAAGAATGAGCTATACAATACTCACGTTATGTTCCTTCCATAGGTAACTGCATCAGTGTAGCCAAGCTGTCTGCATACTGTGTTGGCTGCAGCCATTGTGAATGGATATGCAGAGAATGTGCCTGCTGTGATATAACCCCAACCAGGGTTAGCTGTGAAGTAGAGCTGAACTGCTCCAAATGATGATACAGTCGTGTAAAGTGGGTTTTGAAATAGCCTCAATTGATTATCACTTGTTGTTTCAGCAGGATTTGCTTCAACTATAACAGTGGGTTTTATTATGAGGGGAGGGGAGTGAGTGAGCGGAGGGGAGGGGAGGGGAGGGGAGGGGAGGGGAGGGGAGGGGAGGGGAGGGGAGGGGAGGGGAGGGGAGGGGAGGGGAGGGGAGGGGAGGGGAGGGGAGGGGAGGGGAGGGGAGGGGAGGGGAGGGGAGGGGAGGGGAGGGGAGGGGAGGGGAGGGGAGGGGAGGGGAGGGGAGGGGAGGGGAGGGGAGGGGAGGGGAGGGGAGGGGAGGGGAGGGGAGGGGAGGGGAGGGGAGGGGAGGGGAGGGGAGGGGAGGGGAGGGGAGGGGAGGGGAGGGGAGGGGAGGGGAGGGGAGGGGAGGGGAGGGGAGGGGAGGGGAGGGGAGGGGAGGGGAGGGGAGGGGAGGGGAGGGGAGGGGAGGGGAGGGGAGGGGAGGGGAGGGGAGGGGAGGGGAGGGGAGGGGAGGGGAGGGGAGGGGAGGGGAGGGGAGGGGAGGGGAGGGGAGGGGAGGGGAGGGGAGGGGAGGGGAGGGGAGGGGAGGGGAGGGGAGGGGAGGGGAGGGGAGGGGAGGGGAGGGGAGGGGAGGGGAGGGGAGGGGAGGGGAGGGGAGGGGAGGGGAGGGGAGGGGAGGGGAGGGGAGGGGAGGGGAGGGGAGGGGAGGGGAGGGGAGGGGAGGGGAGGGGAGGGGAGGGGAGGGGAGGGGAGGGGAGGGGAGGGGAGGGGAGGGGAGGGGAGGGGAGGGGAGGGGAGGGGAGGGGAGGGGAGGGGAGGGGAGGGGAGGGGAGGGGAGAAATGTATAACATACAAATAGCCAGCAGCTGGCTGTCAATATATTACTATAGCAAAATTGATGCTATATTCAACTTCATGTATTACATCATAGACTTACCACATTCGATATACAAAGGACTGTTGCTGCATACAGGTGGAGGGTTGTAAGGAGTCTTGTTGATATTGTATGGCGTCACACATTGAAGTATGTGAGAAGAAGTGGTATTGCACCTCCAGTCATTAATCAGCCACATTGGATAACCACCTAATGCACTATAAGGGAAAAAGTTAATAGAATATGTACTCTATAAAATCTACCAATTACGGTTCTGTTGATTCTTACATCTGTTTGCAAAAGCATTTGCATGCTCGTGTGTGCATATCATGGGTGTATTATAGTGGAGGACAGTATATTGCAATGTGGCAGTCAAATTAAGTGGTACTTTCTTTCCCTGATTTATTCCTCTTCAGGACTATGATTTTTCAAGTTAAAAATGGATTAATTATTTAAATTCAGTTCTTAGGGCTTAATTTGTACCATGTTGATTTTTTTTCTTACTGAGAGCAGTTTCTATGGGACATGAGCCATCCATCCATAACAGTTGTATAAGTATATTTTTCCTCAGTTTGTAAGATACACATTTCTATTTTTACATGGACATGGAGTCGACTTGTAGTTGCGGAACTAACTATGAATACATTAAGCTCATGTAGAGAAGGAAACAACTTTAAAAACTGTGTATTTTAAGAACAGAACATAGAAAAAAGTTGTATAGGATGTCTCAATGTCATATCACATAGAAACCGATTTTATAGTGTGGAAAATCAATACGGTACCAAATAAGTCCTAAAAATTGTTAAACTTAAAATGTTGAAGCCCTAAAAATTAATAAAAACTTCTTTTCAACATTTCAGATAAAAAAAGCTCTCTATCAGTGCGTTGATAGCAATATTGTCGCTTAATTTGACCGCCACATTGCAATATACTTCCTCACCACTTTAATGATACATCAAATTTAGTTTTAGTAGCCATTGTTCCTATAATGCTCTGTGACAGAGCATTATTTGATGATCTACTTGTTGATTCCTTGCAAGAAGCAGATTACTGGTGAAGCGCTTTAAGACTGAAGCAATTCAAATCTAGTCTGGCGTAGCCACACCCTTGCATATCCAGGGTTTGGGGAAATGGACTTGTTCTAATGAGGCACTATTTGATGTCAAAGTTGTTAACACTGATGCTTCTTCTCATCGCACTCGTTCACCTGAAGCCATCCTGGAGTCTGGAGCTAAAGAGAAGAAGAGGGTCTATGAGCAGGCTGTAGTCGAGCGGAGGGGTAACTTTACACCCAATAGTGCTGTCAGGGGATGGTTTGCTACACAGAGAGGCCGAACATTTCCTAAAGAGAATAGCAGCCATCCTGGCTCACAAATGGGAAAAGCCCTATTCCCAAACATGTGGTTATGTTAGGGCCTGACTGGGCAGTGGCCTTTGCTATCATAAGGGCAACCAGTTTGTGTCTAAGGGGCTCACGAGTGAAGTGGAGGAGTGGATTTGGGATGGATGATGGAGCACCTTTCTACTCTATTTTATTGCTCATGCATATGGATAATGGAAGAATTTATTTTATAGTAAATTCCTGTTTGTGTATTGTTTCAATTATCTCATTAGAAGAGACTTGTTATAATGAGCAATTATTGCGTTCTACGTCACGCCGCGTCACGTAAATGAGGAATGCATCGAATTAGGGCAAATTGGCTTGCAAATTAGCAACAACACCCACGCGAACATGTATGAGGTAAGTGAATGATTTATTCAAACTGTACTAGTAATGTAGTCTCATACCCAGACGTATAAACCATTTATATGTCTGGGTACGAGACTACTAGTAGTGCACGTGGTCGCCACAGCGTTTTTGAGATCTCGTCAATATGCTACAGCGCACGGCTGTGGTTATGCCGATTACATTTATTTCAGGTGAAGTTTTAAACCATGATGCACACATTGCACAGCAAGTCAGCAACGTGTTGCCAGAACGCGACGAGATGGGACACTATGAAGGGGGCCTGGTTACAGCCAGTACCCCCCAGGGGGGTAAGTAAGCAACAGCCCTCGTGACTTACGATCGTACATTTGAATGTCATGCATGCGTACAAATTATATACTATTTTGCACATGGCTAAATGTATGCATGTACATGTACTCTTTACTGAAGATTAGTTGATGCATGTATATATGCACAAGTGTGTATGGTTCCTACACACATGCAAAGAAGTAGCATTGCGTGTAGCTTAATCCCCATGGCAGCCAGCCTGACCTGATCGTACTCCACAGACATTTGTCCACAACGCCCATCTGCAAATAAAAAAGCAGAGACCTGAACGCAATTGATCTGTGTTCTCCGTATGAATGGTTGGCAAAGCTGTCCTAAATAAGAAGCATTTTCAGGTGTCCCATTTTTGACATGTAATGCTGCAGCTACAATGTATGGCCGGTACTGTGAGGGGCAATGATGTTCAAGTAATTAAGGTAGAGGCACCTGACACAAGGACCTCTGCCGGACCGGTATTTGAAACTGTAAGGGGTGGGTCTATCTGACACATCACCAACAAAACTGATCTCATCTCCGGCTTCAGGAGATTTGAAGATCCAGGAGATGCAAGGGCACTGAGCTATAGGAACTTCAGTGGACACATATATGTATAAACGAGTTCTATCAATCTATGGCCAAACGTGTGAAGAATGTACTCCAGGTGTTGATGTCACGTGTAATTAACACTAATCGCATTCCTTGCGCCCTTAAATGAAAAGGTCCATTGTTTTGCGGAGCGACACGATTATGTAATAGTTTTGAACTTTATCAATCCGATTTATGGGACGAAAACACGCAATGAATGTCTGTAATTTTCCGTTGTTCCAGCCTCCCCTTGTATTGTCAATATGCATGTATTGAATAATTCTGGCAGATGATGCAGTGACATACTTTTATGAATAAACAAATATGTGGTAGAAATTAATTTTTTTGTCTTGATTTTAGTTCAAGAATGGAAAGTACATTAATAGATTATGCATGTTTAAAATTCAATTTGAAATAAGTCGCAAGATGACCGCCGCGATTTCTCTATATGACCTCCGTAAATCTTACAATTAACTCTTTCCTACATGAACCTAATTAAGGAGCACCTTCCGTTCACTCTGCTTACGTTGAAGCGCTAGGTAAGCTGTATTATATATATGTGCTGTCAACTTTATTGTTAAATTCTCAATGACATAAACTTCACATGCAGGTGTATACTTTTACACCTTCAACCCAGACCCTTCGCATATGTGTTGAATGTGCGCGCGAGTCGTGTTGTAAACTCAGAAGCATTTGGCTGACTGCGTACAGGTACAAGTACTGTAAGTCACAGGAGATTCAGTTAGGAAGCACGCGTGACCGCTGGAAAAGTTATATAAATAGCTGGGCAATCATAATCTGGACTGTTGACCACTTGCTACTCTTCGAATTTATGGGACGATTTCTATAAGTAAACAATGAACGTCTACAGTACGTTCCGCGGTTGCATGTATACTTTCTATATACATTTCCAAGTCGGTACTAGTGTACTTCATTTTATAGTCACTAGCAGATCGATAGACTGGCTTGTAGGCTTACCTGGATCCGCTTGATCTACGGAGGCCGTTCCGATTCGACAGTAAATAGCCCAACTGCTTACAGATGGCATCGTACGTCAGAGTGCTGTATACTTGATAGCAGACAGTCCCCCAATCGGCCGTCATATTCGGCAGGTTGAGATACAGTAACACATATCCATCCAGATTCGATGAACCGTTCACAAGTCTGACGTCTCCCGGTTGCCAGGAAGGTATGACGAAGGCACTTGAGTTATCCGTTATCGGTGCAAATACTGAAGTAATTACGGTCAGTACATGCGTGCATATATAGTATACTTAGAGTTTCCTTACGTTCTGCCAGCACAAGACTGATGAGCGGTAAGCGCAATAGCAGCGGCGCCTTTAACAACATGATTCTCACATAGTCGGGCGGGCCCTACCACCGCGTTTGGTCTGGTGGTAGCGTGACAAGCCTGTACCAAGACTTGTGCTGCTGCAATGGGGATTGCAGTCCAATCGGATTGCAGCGTGGTTCATTATCACCCAATTAGCGGCTGATGTGAGATAATTATGGGTTTCCTAGTCTATATAGAGCGAAGATAGCGATTTTGTTACCAAGGCAACTGAAGATTTGGGCTACATGTATACCTGGCAGTTCCAGTACCCAGGCCTTTACAGAGACCACTTTATCCCTCACAACAAATCCCTTCAATCATGATGCATGTTTTGTGCGGCACTGGCTTACTATTAATAGTAATCTAAACTTGTGTCTAGATTTTTCACACATTCTGCGTAACTGCCATATTGATAAGACACTGCCACTGGATTGTAAATTGAGTGCGAATTTGTAAGGTTTAGCTTTATAATTTATCTCCACTATATTATGTATTGACAGCAAATAAAAGGGCAGACAGAATTTATACTAGAGCAGAGGTTAAGTATTTTCTGCATGAATTGTTCACCCTCACTTATCTGTGACCACCTTCACTTTTTGACACTTTCACACTTTTGGCATATGTACGTCCCTTTAATGTGTGGTGTGATGTCCCATGCTTGCACATATATAATATTCTTGTCCCCTTCCCCCCAAAGGGGTGCAGAGGTCTTAATAAGCTTACAGATTCCTTAGTAATGCCCCCACTTCAGTATTTCCCACACCATATGAGACATCCCACACCATATGAGACATCCCACACCATATGAGACATCCCACACCATATGAGACATCCCACACCATATGAGACATCCCACACCATATGAGACATCCCACACCATATGATCCGACATCCCACACCATATGTATGAGTTACTCTCCAGACCATAACGTCATCTTCATGAATTAATTTATGGAAAAAAAACCCAGCTGTAATCTCGTCCCCAGCCTGATAACCTTCGACGTAACCATCTGCGTATGTGAGTCTGGGGACGAGACTAGGCTGAACTGGAAAAGAAACGTGCATATGAACAACGCATTCGGGAAATTGAGTTTGGTTCCTTTTCGCCATTAGTTTTCTCAACCACAGGCGGATTGGAATCTACTGCTACGGTAGTTTTCAAGAGACTTGCTTCATTGATCGCGGATAAGCAGTAGTTTCGTACCCAGACCCAAATGTACGTAACGATGATTATCGCTTACAGTATAACATCACGTAAGTTACGTAACTCTGTACCTGATGTTATACTGTATATTTGGGTCTGGGTACGAGACTAGATAAGCAGGAACAGCCGTACAGTAAAACACTATTCTGACTTCGCTGCAAAGTGAGCTTCTCCCTACTTAGGTCAGCTATCATGTGCCTCTGTGGTTCGCACTCTTCTTACCACAGGCCACAGCATCTCTTTGATACATCAATTGACCTTGCAATTTCTGACAGCAAGGTCAATCTACCAGCTGTGTAAAGCCCTTTCAACTTGAAACTTCATCAATCTTATTAATCTTTTATTGATTTCTTATTTCATTTTATTTTATTATTTGTATTATTAGCTTGAAAAAAAAAAAAAGGACGATGCCTGCATAGCGCATATACATAGGATATACATGTACAGGGTGTTTCTCAATCAAGGAAAATTAACCAAAAATAGTTAATTAACTGAAAATTGTTGCTAAATGCTCTAATAATGTGGGCTTATATGTAATAAACCTTTAGGGACAAAAAAGATTATTGGCAGGGATTTTTACCCTTAGGTAAAATACTGGGAAAAGTCACACTGAGCAATGGCAATGCACTGTCCAAATGTTCAAGTGAATCCGTGAAAGCAGCTTCATTGCAGCCATTGATATCACAGAACATTTGGCTGAAAAGCTCAATTGGAAGTGAAGCATGGTGCACTTGGTGGGAGTTCCTGTTTACAACTGGTGGTACCAACATCTCTGAGGAATAAAATCTTGTCAGAACTGCATGATGGAGTTACAAGTGGACACTTAGGTCAGGATAAGGCATTGATAAAGCTGAAGGAACGTTACTGCTGGCCTGGATAATGGAACGATGTCCAAGATTCCAAGATTGGTGCAACACCTGTGCTGCATGCATATCAAGAAAGTCTGCTGCACCTAAGCCGAGAGCTGGCCTTCAGTCAGTTTTAGCAGGCTATTCATTGCAACTCTTTGCATTTGACATTTTGAGCCCTCTCCCTGAGAGAGACTGGAAACTCATACATCCTAGTGGCAGGAGACTATTTCACACGATGGACAGAGGCATACTCCATCCCAAATCAAGAAGCAATCACAGTAGTGAATAAGCCTGTTGATGAAATGTTATGCCGCTTTTCACCACCTGAGCAACTTCATTCTGATCAAGGTCGCCAATTTGAATCACGAGTAGTTCAAGAAATATGCATGCTGCTGAAAATTGACAAGACCAGAACCACACCCTACCACCCCCAATGTGCTCAACTTGAAGAAATCATTGGTGAAAGCATATGTAGCCATCCGAGAAACCTTGGGTACAAAATTACAAAGGCAAAAAGACTTCTACAACAGGAAAGGTCATGGTGATCTACAAAAGACAGGGGATCTTGTCATGCTATTCAGTCCAGGGTACCAAAAGGAATTGCACATAAATTTCGTTGCCCATGGATAGGTCCATATACCGTATTGGAGAGAGTCTCAGAAGTCACATACCTCAACCATAAACAATAAGACCAGCATCGTGCATTTTGATAGATTGAAGCCATGCCGACCCGATGTGCTAAACCCTAGACCTGAAGCTCAATTTAGAACTCTGACAGACCATCGTAAGCAACACCCCCTGGGACACATACACACATCAGCTTATTGAAGATGGCGAACCAATAACTGCTATGGAGCCGGATGTTGGTCATGATGATGACAATGCAGGTGACAATATCCCTCCTGGTGAACAACTCGGCGCTCCTCCAGTCGAGCCTGAAGCTGTCCCTCGTCGTTATCCAGAGCATCAAAGACGTCAAACAGATTAATATGGGATGCATTGATTCCTAACAAAAGGGGGGTCGTGTAACACAGACCTCATGGTAGTATCCGGACATTTTTTTATGTGTGTGCTTGCATGCAAACTAACAAGAGTAGATTAGTTGATGCATGCATGATCTGCATATATAAACCTGGTGTATTGTGTTGTGACAGAGGCTACCATTTTGTGAATCCTTCGTTGTCATAATAGCAAAGGTTAAATATTCATATGCCATATTAGATTAAACTAAGATGAATTTTTAAAGTGTAGAAATGAAGTGAAAATTGAGTGCCCTAATGTGGAATAACCCTGATTTCCTGAGTTGCAATAATCATATTCATCATACACCTTCACATCATATAGCACTATAATCAAATTCACTAAAATCACCACATTATTAATCAGTACACATTCTATACATTTGCATTATGCAGTGGTGGTCGATCTAAATTATTCGGTTGTTGTGCTCCACGGGGTAGAAGTTGGTCTGCCTCATGTGCAGGTTGTTGTTGTCGTGGTACGTCCCGTGCACATCCTCTGCGAATGCAGGCACCAATGATGATGATGGTGGTGATGAAGAGGAAGGGGGCCAGTGCTGATGTTGTTACAATGAAATCAAATTTATAGTCTGGCCCTGCAAAACAAATTACATCAAGGTTAAATATGCAGGAACATCAATGGCTTCTTGATGAGCTGGTTAAATACCATACACAAATAAATTGCCAATCTCAAAATCCTCTAAATTTCAGCCACGTTTGTATGGTGTGTCAATTAGCACAACTTGTCATCTACTATAATAATATATATATATATAATTTATATATAATTATATATATATATATATATATTACACTAGTATGGCGTGCCCTTCTAAGCTTCCTAGCACATTTTTCTCACTGAAGCATAGCCTCCATCATTAATATGGTACAGCTATCACGTAGACTCAAACAATTTAACATCTAAAACTCGTTCATATGTACCATCAATTTATTCATTCTGCCACATTTGGTCTTTGAAGCATTAAGTTGACCCAACTGTGTATGGTTTGTACGGAAGCTGAAACACACCCCTAGGCTTGCCTCTGGAGCTAAGTCAGAGGGAGATATTGCCTGCAGTTCATAGGGTCCAGTATGGACCTGAGGGGCTCATAGGACAAGAAGCTGACAAATAGGGTCCATTTATGTCATTGTCATCCAGCAATCGCTATTTAGTTGGTCAATGAAATATGTTAACTAGTGTAAGAAATAACAAATAAATATAGTTAGAGTAATTTTCCTTTCGCAATATCCTTACCATTTTGACATCATATTTTGTGCTTTCAATCAACCATTGCTGTTCAGATTTAGTGATAGTATACAATTTAACTTTTAGAATGATCGTGGCTTATTGCTTTGTATGTGTCTTCAAAGTGACCAGTCAGTCCCACTGCAAGACTGCTCTACACCAATTTTAAAAACAAGCTTATTGGATCTTATAATTGTGTTTAGCTTGCTATGCAAAAAAGGGGTGTGGAAAGGCCCCTCCCCCATTAATTATTGATTGTATTAAGTGAATAAACATGGCAGTTGCATTTAAAGCTGTGAAATCATTATGCTGTCAATTTGGCATAATAAAGGTTTTGGAAACAAAAAAACCATGTACAGGAAAAAATCACTTTTTCTTGTATTAGATTTTATATGGATCCAAACTAGAGCTATAGGTTGTGGTAGCTAACCTGAATTTCCAGTACAGTAGTCACTTCCTGGGGACTGGTTATTGCAGGAGGTTATCGGTTTATATACACCAAGAGATCCAATGTCGAATGCTGTAAAGAAACAGAGGCCAAGAAGTTGTAAACATGTGAGTGCCTAGAAAATTGTTACTCAATTAGCCACACATTTGACATAGTCCGGTAGGGCATTTGACCTTTTATTAAACCACGTAGTGAAGACCTTTGACCGGTTACTATCCCCCAACCATGGGCGATTTGCTTTAATAAAGATCAAATCCCTCCCAATGCCCCCCCCCCTCCCCCCCCCCCCGGTAACAGTACAACATGTATACTCCAAATATTATACCAAAGGTGCCTGACTGACAACTTAGTATACATCATGCTGTGTGAGTGATCTTGTTTCCACATCCCCATCTTGTGATATCACATATATCCCCCTCCCTCTACTCACTGCACTGTATGAACACTGCATCTGATGGATCACATTGCTGCCCACAAGGTTGGTAGTCTGGTGGCATTGACATTGGTGGTGGGTTGTAGCAGCAAGAGAAACATTGCTGTACTCTGCTGTTACTACAATTGCTGCCTTGAAACCAGATTGAAAATCCATGATCATCAGATGGAGAAGGAGCTCTGTGTGCAACAGTAATCCATAGAAAGGAAGAATGAGCTATACAATACTCACGTTATGTTCCTTCCATAGGTAACTGCATCAGTGTAGCCAAGCTGTCTGCATACTGTGTTGGCTGCGGCCATTGTGAATGGATATGCAGAGAATGTGCCTGCTGTGATATATCCCCAATTATTGAAGTACAGCTGAACTGCTCCAAATGATGATATAGTCGTGTAAAGTGAGTTTTGGTATAACCTCAACTGTTTATTACTTGGTGTTTTAATAGCGGGATCTGGTTCAACTATAACAGTGGATTTTAGGGGAGGGGAGGGGAGGGGAGGGGAGGGGAGGGGAGGGGAGGGGAGGGGAGGGGAGGGGAGGGGAGGGGAGGGGAGGGGAGGGGAGGGGAGGGGAGGGGAGGGGAGGGGAGGGGAGGGGAGGGGAGGGGAGGGGAGGGGAGGGGAGGGGAGGGGAGGGGAGGGGAGGGGAGGGGAGGGGAGGGGAGGGGAGGGGAGGGGAGGGGAGGGGAGGGGAGGGGAGGGGAGGGGAGGGGAGGGGAGGGGAGGGGAGGGGAGGGGAGGGGAGGGGAGGGGAGGGGAGGGGAGGGGAGGGGAGGGGAGGGGAGGGGAGGGGAGGGGAGGGGAGGGGAGGGGAGGGGAGGGGAGGGGAGGGGAGGGGAGGGGAGGGGAGGGGAGGGGAGGGGAGGGGAGGGGAGGGGAGGGGAGGGGAGGGGAGGGGAGGGGAGGGGAGGGGAGGGGAGGGGAGGGGAGGGGAGGGGAGGGGAGGGGAGGGGAGGGGAGGGGAGGGGAGGGGAGGGGAGGGGAGGGGAGGGGAGGGGAGGGGAGGGGAGGGGAGGGGAGGGGAGGGGAGGGGAGGGGAGGGGAGGGGAGGGGAGGGGAGGGGAGGGGAGGGGAGGGGAGGGGAGGGGAGGGGAGGGGAGGGGAGGGGAGGGGAGGGGAGGGGAGGGGAGGGGAGGGGAGGGGAGGGGAGGGGAGGGGAGGGGAGGGGAGGGGAGGGGAGGGGAGGGGGGGGGAGGGGAGGGGAGGGGAGGGGAGGGGAGGGGAGGGGAGGGGAGGGGAGGGGAGGGGAGGGGAGGGGAGGGGAGGGGAGGGGAGGGGAGGGGAGGGGAGGGGAGGGGAGGGGAAGGAAGAGAGGGGGATTTGGAAATGTATAAATAACCAGCAGCTGGCTGTCAATATATTAACTAAACTAGCAGTATTGATGCTATATTGAACTTCATGTATGACATCATTGACTTACCACATTCAATATGCAAAGGTGTGCAATCAGGAGGGTTGTAAGGAGTTCTGTTGATATTGTATGGCGTCACACATTGAAGTATGTGAGAAGAAGTGGTATTGCACCTCCAGTCATTAATCAGCCACACTGGATAATCATCAAATGCACTGTAAGGAAAAGAGTTAATAGAACATTACATAATCTACCAATTAAGGTTCTGTTGATTCTTACATCTGTTTGCAATACCACTTGCATGCTTGTGTGTGCATATGTATTATAGTGGAGGACAGTATATTGCATTGTGGTGGTCAAATTAGGCGATAGTTTTTTCATCCTGATTTATTACTCTTCAGGGCTTTGATTTTTCAAGTTAAAAATTTAAATTCAGTTATTGGGACTTTGTACTGCTTTGATTTTTTTTCTTACTGAGAACAGTTTCTATGGGATGTGAGCCATTCATAACAGTTTTTTTAAAAGTATATTTTTCCTGTGTTCAGTCCGTATACATGTTTCTAAAGTTTTCCACTTTTTACATGGATCTATATATAGAGTCGACTTGTAGTTGCGAAACTAACTATGAATACATTAAGCTCTGTAGGGAAGAAAGCAACTTTTAAACAGTGTATTTTAAGAGCAACATTTACAACGAGGATGTGTGGGTTTTCACTTGCATCATTACATTTTGGATAGCTCGTTTGTTTCATAATCACTGTCCATTAGCAGCTAGAACAACATTTATGAATGTGGTGTAGGCCTACATGTATATGCCTGCAAGATGAACACTATTGTGTTATATTATGTGATATAATGTAGCTGCCTGTAAGTACATTAGTTGTCTAGTTTGCAGAATGCATTGTAAACCAGCTGGCTTATAATTATGGGAAGGTCGCGAACTGTCCCATATACATGTGTAATTGTAATAATAATTACATTATTATTTACACAAATACACTGATATATAAACATAATTATACATATACAACTAGACTACACACATTGTACACAAAATGCTAACTATATTATCTACTCATCACTTTGACTGACGCTACGAGAAAGGATGGCAAATTGCATTGGCTCGTACCAGGTGAAGGTTCAGCCGCCCGTAGAGTTCGGTATAATTGTTGTATTAGTATCCACGCACGCAAACACACACGCACATAAAAAGCATAGTTTTAATGCATTCAGTAATACTTAGATACTATCAAAAGTTTCTGCGCTTCGCGCGTCAGGGGGCATACTCCCCTCTCGCACGCATCCCCATTTGGAGACTCAGACCCTCGCCCACTTTTCTATAACTTTTACTAAAGTGCCCCCCCCCCCCCCCCCCCCCCTTTAAAAATTCCTGATGTACTCCATATTTTATAGTCATTAGCAGACCGGCTTGTATAGGCTTACCCGCTTGATCCGCTTCCTCTGCGGAGGCCATTCGGACTCGACCGTAAATAGCCCAACTGCTTACAGATGGCATCGTTCGTCGGAGTGCTGTGGTATACTTGATTGCAGACAGTTCCCCAATCGGCCGTCATATTCGGCAGGTTGAGATATAGTAACACATATCCATCCAGATTCGATGAACCGTTCACAAGCCTGACGTCCCCCGGTTGCCAGGTAGGTATGACGAAGGCACTTGAGTTGTATATATCCGTTGTCTCTGCAGATACTGATGTAATTACGGTCAGTACATGCGCGTGCATGTATACATCAGTTCAAGACAGCATACTCAGAGTTTCCTTACGTTCTGCCAGCTCAAGACTGATGAGCGGTAAGCACAATAGCAGCGGCGCCTTTAACAACATGATTCTCACATGCTAGCACCGGCACGCCGGTTATTGATCATATATCGACTAGCTCGGAAATTTAAAGAAATTAATTTCGAACTGAATGAAGAAATACAGACAAAAAAAAAAAAAAAAAAAAAAAAAAACCCAACTATTATGAGTTCGCTTTCCAGGTTATCGTGTTGTCCCCAGCCAAGTGAGAGTTGTTACCGCTCGGTTCTAGGCCGGTGTATGAGTATCCTAAGTTCCTAACCTATCGATACCTTAACTCTCTGGGTGCCAGATGTGTATAATAATGATATAATTATGATGCATGCATGGTACCTTGTGCATGTGCATTGTACAAGACATGCATGTATTGAATATTTTTGCATGTCACTCGAGTACTTTACATGCACATCAGTATGGTTTTCTCCACAACCTGTCAATTACTGATTCCTACTTGTGTTATCATAGAGTTTCTCCCACATCAAAAATGTGCACACCTAGCATATGACCTCTGTAACAGTTGATGTAATGTTGAAGAGTTGTACTACTGCCTATAATTATAGTTTATGTTCCATACTCCTCCTTATAACTTATTGCGCCTATCTTCAAGAACAGCATGAAGTTATCACTGTACATCAATTTACATGTATGTCTATGCTATCATGGACACACTGGATACATGAATATGCCCTTGGCACTCAAAGGGTTAAGGGGGCGTTTCCAGACCATAACGTCATCTTCATGAATTAATTTATGGTAATAATAACCAGGGCTCTCGACCCCAGCCTAATACCACCTTTCGCGTAGCGGTGATGTAATCCATTTGCTGCTTCGTACTAAGCTGCCTGCATAGCGCATATACAATTAGGCATCTAACAATACCTATTGGTATGTACATGGCAGATATTGTAAGCAAGCCTCTGGACAAACAGAAGGTATAGGGTGTTTCTCAATCAAGGAAAATTGTTTTAAAATTATTATTGCTAAATGCTATTATAATGCGGACTTAAATGTAATTAACCCCAATGTAATTAACCCCAATTTTGGGATACCCTTAGGTAGTGTCATGTGTGTGCATGTGTGTGTGTGTGTGCGTGTGTGTATTTGCATGTACACGTGTGTGTGTATTTGCATGTACATGTGTGTGCGTGTATTTGCATGTACATGTGTGTGTGTGTGTATTTGCATGTACATGTGTGTGTGTATTTGCATGTACATGTGTGTGCGTGTATTTGCACGTACATGTGTGTGTGTGTGTATTTGCATGTACATGTGTGTGTGTGTATTTGCATGTACATGTGTGTGTGTGTATTTGCATGTACATGTGTGCGTGTGTGTGTATTTGCGTGCATGGTGCATGTTTGTATTTGCATTTGGGTGTGGGTGCGTGTGCATTTCCTTCCAGCCGCTCAATCATAAAAAAGTAGAGCACACGGCATAACAAACACACACATCTCAGGCCAACTGCCGAATACGTTTATGGCTGTTCATCCTTCTTGTATACCCTAGACAAAATTCTGGCGGAGCTGAGTACAGGACTTAACCTCGTAGCAGATATTGGGTCTGGGAACGAGACTGCTATGGAGTGACCTTGCCTGCCAATTGATCCATATACAGTCATTAATCGACGATATACAGTATAAGTATAATAGGGCCAGGACACAGTGGAGAGTCCAGCTGTGAATATCCGCCACCATGCATATGTTAATTCTTTAGCTAGTGGAAGGCAATATCCTTAACACACCGGTCCTCCACGAAAACTTCTAGCATGTTATCAAAAACAAGCCAGTCGTCGTGGTCAACGCCAGAGCGATGCACATGCAGATGAATATATATATATATAATAATTGTAATAATTATAATTATTATTATAATTATAATATATAGAAGCAGATGCAGGCCAATAGCCCCAAATGTCAAGAGCTAGGGTGGGCCTGCACACCCTTGGCAGTAGAAACGTACGGCAACTGGGGTGAGGTTGCTCAAGGAACATTCTCCAGGCTTGCATCGCACCTTGCCATCAGCCAGTCCAGGCCAAAGGCATTAGTGGTGGCAGACATATATGGCAGGCTTAACCTCCATCTGGTGAAGTCCATTGCTAGGGCACTCCTGGCGAGAGAGCTTCATCCATCCTGACTGTGTATGTAGGAAATAGTAGTTGCATGTTTTTCAAGTGGTGTATACATGTTGTATTAAATTATAATAATAATAATTATTATTATTATTACAACATGTATGCACCACTTGAAAAACATGCATCTACTATTTCCTACATACACAGTCAGGATGGATGAAGCTCTCTCGCCAGGAGTGCCCTAGCAATGGACTTCACCAGATGGAGGTTAAGCCTGCCATATATGTCTGCCACCACTAATGCCTTTGGCCTGGACTGGCTGATGGCAAGGGGGGATGCAAGCCTGGAGAATGTTCCTTGAGCAACCTCACCCCAGTTGCCGTACGTTTCTACTGCCAAGGGTGTGCAGGCCCACCCTAGCTCTTGACATTTGGGGCTATTGGCCTGCAACTTCCGATTCTCTGCTACAAGTGCTGCAGCACCAACCACTTGGCATGACTCCCCCAAGATGACAGGAGTGAGTGGAGAGGTCACTGTGAAAAAAAAAAAAAAAAAAAAAAAAAAATAGAAGCAGAGATAGTATATAGATAACGTGGATAAGGATAGCGAATGGAAAACTCTACGCAAAGCCATTGTGACCGTAATCTGGTCTAAATGACACACATGTTTTACCTTTAATAGTATTATATATCTACTTGATTTAGCTCTACCTGTTTCCTGAGGTAAACTCTCTTCTTTTGATCGCTTACTTCTTGCTCGCGCCATTCCATCGCGCAGCAGTACATTGTAATACTAATTAAACATGCTTGGAGGGCCTTGGCTTTAGACCACGCCCCCTCCCCCCCCACACACACACACACACTCACACACACTTTGGGTCGAATGCTAACTCGCTAATCAGTTCACTCGCGTTCACTAAACGCTTCGTTTTTCAACTTGTCATCATGTAATCAATTATTCATAAGTTAATATATTCATAACTGGTCGGGCCGAGGGGGGGGGGGGTCTTTAGACCCCTTAGACCCCCCCCCCCCCCCCCCCCCCTGGATCCGCCACTGAATATTATATAATATATAGGGACGGAATCGCCCATGCATCTTAACGAGCGAGTCTCGTAGTCACACCTATATATCATTTTATGTAGTAGCTACTCCGCAGCAGCGGTTCTATTAGCTCGACCTTCGCGTTATGGGGGTTTCAAGCCTATCCAGTTGAAGTTCGATGTTGTACGTCTGGTTAGCGAGACTAGCGTATACCAAGAATTAGATTGATAGCGAGTGTAGAGCTATTATATCCACAATACTACAATTCTTGGTATAGGCTTGATACCCGACCCTCCGCCAAAAGGCTACGCCCAAATACTAATACACAATGGATCAAAATGGTTAAATAACAGATCACGTGACCTACAGAATGCATCCAATGGCAGGGGCACGAGTACAACTAAATGTTTTGAGTTGCGCATGCGTATACTTAGATTACTAAAATCGACGATAGCTTTAGTTTAGAAGGATTTTATGTAACAGCGATGCCTATTCCTAAATTCCCTGCCATGCAGACATACAATGCATTTATTAAAAGACAATAATCAGATAAGGAACGAATTAGACCCTCTGCTGCCCCCAAGACAAAAGCCTGTTGTAAAGAAACACAAAGATCCTTTGGAATACATGGCAACTCGTGTGTCAGCTAAAATTGAAGATGGAGATTTCAAGGGTGCTATAAGACTAGCTATATCTGATGACAAAGTTGCCCCAGAGAATGCCACTACCTTTGCTGAATTACAACAGAAACATCCACGTTTACACCCTGAAGCTGTGATTCCAACTCTGGCAAGTGACCCATCATCCTATGTGCCTGTTACTTCTGATGAGATCATCAGAGCCATCCAGTCCTTCCCTTGTGGCTCTGCTGGAGGGCCTGATGGTCTAAGGCCACAACATCCTAAAGACATGATCAGCCCATCTGCCCATTCAGGTGGCACAGCCCTAGTGGAAGCATTACGTTCCACTATCAGTTTGATCCTCTCTGGCCAAACACCGCTTTCAATCCGGCCATTTTTCTTTGGTGCTTCTCTGATTGCATTAGAAAAGAAAGGAGGAGGGATCAGACCAATAGCAGTTGGCTGTACTCTCCGTCGTCTTGCAGCAAAGGTGGCCAGTGGAAAAGTGATGGTTGAAATGGCCACGTTGTTATCTCCACGCCAACTTGGTTATGGAGTTAGCAAGGGAGCTGAAGCAGCAGTGCATGCTGCAAGATTCTACCTCAGAAACATTGGATCCAACAAAGTATTACTGAAGTTGGACTTCACAAATGCTTTCAATTCTATTCGCAGGGATAAAATGCTCGAGGCTGTGCAACGCTTGGCTCCCAGTATTTATCCTTTTGTTCATTCTGTGTATTCTTCCCCCTCCTCTTTGTTTTGGAGTGACAAAATCATACAGTCATCAGAGGGGGTCCAGCAAGGGGATCCTCTTGGGCCACTCCTCTTTTGTCTCACAATACATCATGTGTGCTCCCTGATGAAGTCTGAATTGTGCATCTTGTATCTAGATGATGGCACTCTGGGAGGGGCTCTGTCAGATATTCTTCATGATATTGAGGTGATCAAGAAAGAAGCTGGAATTATTGGTCTCGACCTCAATCCTCAGAAATCTGAAGTTATAAGTATCAACCCTGATCTCGTTGCCACTGTACAGTCTGCTTTATCTGGGATACGTGTGGTTAATCCAGCTGATGCCACACTATTGGGTTCACCAATTGGAGATATTGGTTCCATCACAGTTGCCATTGATGCCAAGACTACCATGCTGAAGTGCCTTCGTGAGAGACTCCATTACTTAACCAGTCATGATGCCTATCTCCTATTGCGTCACTCTTTGGCCATCCCTAAACTGCTGTACCTTCTCAGAACATCACCTTGCTTTCTCTCATCCAGTTTAAAGATCTATGATGATGAACTCAGAGCAACGGTCTGTAGCTCATTTAATATACAACTGGCTGAAAGTGACCCTTCTTGGATACAATCCACTTTGCCTGTGTCATGGTGGGCTTGGCATTCGGAGCGCTGTGCAGCTTGCACCTTCTGCCTTCTTGGCTTCAGCTGCTGCCTCCTCCGGACTTGCTCACCTAATTCTACCAGCAAATATGCAACCACCTCAGCTCAGCTATGTGGATGAGGCTCTTGCTGCATGGTCCCAAGGGTGCCAAGAACAACCCCCCACTGATGCTGCTGCCCATCATCAGAAAACATGGGACTCACTCAGAGTATCTTCTATTGCAGATACACTATTTACAGACTCTTCTGATCCAATGCACCGTGCTCATTTCCTAGCGGCATCCTGTAAGGAGTCTGGTGCATGGTTAAATGCCCTGCCGGTTACATCACTGGGATGATGCTACTATGAGAATATCTATGTGTCTCCATCTGGGACTACCTCTATGTCAAAGTCATACCTGCCAACACTGTGGGGCAGAGGTGTCTCAGTTCGCCACACATGGCTTAAGTTGCAGAAAGAGTGCAGGTCGCCACCACCGCCATTCAGCTGTCAATGACATCCTCTACAGAGCTTTGGTTGCAGCACATGTTCCATCACGTCTGGAGCCTTCAGGCCTGTATCGTTCAGATGGGAAGCGACCTGATGGTGTCTCAATTGTCCCTTGGAAGTGTGGCCAACTTCTGGTGTGGGATGCAACGTGTCCGGATACTTTTGCACCTTCTTACTCCACAATTGCTGCAAAGCAAGTTGGAGCAGCTGCTCAACAGGCAGAAGAAAAGCAGATGCAGAAGTATAAACACCTTGACTCAGTCTTGCTACTTTTTCACTCCAGTGGCAATAGAAACAAGTGGAGTTTTTGGACCAAAGACAATGGAGTTCCTGAAAGGTTTGGGACATCGGTTGAGGCAGGTGTCTGGAGAAGCCAACTCCTTTGCATACCTCACTCAGAGACTCTCAGTTGCCGTCCAACGTGGCAATGCAGTTTCTGTGTTGGGAACAATGAAGATGGGCAGTCAGGAGGAAGAGTTTTTGTATAAATATGTATATTGTGTGAGTGAGTGAGTGTTAGGATAAGTATCGTGTTGTTTGTTTTGTTCATTTATCCTGATGTATCTGTATAATTTTATAATAATAAAAAAAGACAATAACAATAATATTTTTAAATAAATTAATTAGCAGTTTTAATAACGTGATAAATCTCTAAAGGACCTAGTGAGTTTAATGGTGCAATTAGAATTTTTTTTATCACAATCGTACGCCAAGTTATGCATCAATGTCCACAATTTCTGGACATGCTTAGCCCTGTTGGACCTGGTCGCAAGGCGAGAGGCCAGAAGTGCCAAAGACTCCATTGCTTCTGTCCCCCAAGCACTATATGCCTCAACCACCATGGGGACGCAAACCCACCCTAGCTCCTTGCATTTGGCATCATTTTCTTCATGCTTTCTATGCTCAGTAGCTCTGGCAGCCTGACCTGCTGCTAGTCCCGCTTCAAGTAAAACATTGGAGTTAAGCAGTGATGTCACAGATAAGTCAAAGGCTGCCGGCTTACCCAAAGACTAGTTGGGTACTAGGATGTCTGCAGGGCGAGTGTGGCTATGGTCATGAGTTAGGTTACTTCCTGCCTCCACCTTAACACTCAGGTGGGCCCTGTGACAAGTCACAGCAAGGGTGTCACGCAGTTTATTGTGGCGGGTTACTACATCTCCACCACGCTTGCAGGTGAATGCATGATGGCCAAGGGGATCAAGTACTTTTCCAGGACACAGGGGATAAATTGAGCCACATGAGGTGTCTAGGTCCAGCCACTCTGAAGGCTGAAGATGAAGGCCTAGCCCCTCAGAGGGAATGACTGACACCCAAGACGCAGCATGAGGGGAGGAGACAGAGAGTAGGCATGATCTATGTGCAGGAGAAGATTGTTCAAGTAGTAGATTAAACAGATGGTTGTCAATCTTGTCGGACAGCACCTTCTGATGGATAGGGGATGTCAACACTTCTTCAATGCTGATCGCCTCAGATGAAGGAACAAAGGGTTGAATAAAACTACTGCATGTAAAAGATGTTCTTGGGATAATGTATATTTTCACAAGGTAAAGTTTGTATGATGTAATATCATATTATATTTTTATGATTTAATATACAGCAGAATTTACAGACCTACACTATTTAGCAAATACACATGGATACACTATATAAACTGCATGCTACTTGTGGTACCCAATACTGAGGCAGCATTGCTGTGCTGGAGTGCAATGGACACTCTCTGGAGAAGGAATGAGAGGGACTGGTTGTCATGTGTGATGCTCTTCTGATAATAAATAAAAACATATTTTATATTTATGAAATACACAATCCCATGGCATGCACTCTATAATGGAAATGGAGTGGTATGCTTCCTGAAATACCACACACTATGAGGTTGAGGATTCTGCATGATCAGCTGGAGTCCTTAACTGTAACAACAAGTTATCCTGTAGTCCATTTAATTTCTAAAGAATAAAAATTGTTAGTTGAGATGATCTCCTCCCCTGATGGCTGAGATTAGCCACAAAATGAAAGCTGCATGTAAAATCCAATAAAGGAGGGAAATTGTAGCCACATATAATTTTTTTAGAACTAAATTGATACCAAAGGAATCAATTATATATTAATCTAACAGAATTGCTACTAATTAAAATCGGTTTCAGAACGTATTGTCACATGCCATAGATAGCCCAATGGAGCTTTACATATCTGTGGTACTGAGTAGCATGCATATACACACATTAATGATGAGCAGGGCTAGGATTGTGTCAGCTTTTGACTCCTCGTTGGAGGGGGGGGGGGGGGGGGGGGGGGGGAGGGGGAATGGCAGCAACCAGTTGTGGCTCTTATCTTTAAAAAAAAAACAATTAAAAAAAACACAGAATAAATGGTCTTTAACAATGCATTGCAGTTGCTTCACTTTGAATAAATCGACTCTGTCTCAGCACCCTCTTCTCCAAAATAGACATGGGTAGCATTTGCCCATTGGGCTATTCCAGTAAATAAGTGTACACTCCTACTGATGACATAAATTTGTGTCCTGGGGGGGTATGTTCGATATTATAATCCATGTAATGATATAAATCATGACCTGGGGGGAGTTATTATCCAAGTCTTGGGGGGGGGGGGGGGTATGAGTCATGTCTAGGGGGGTGGGGGGGTGGGGGGGGTGATGGTGCTATAAATCTTGTCCTGGGAGGTGATGAGTGTGGGGGGGGGGGGGGGGGAAATTATAATCCATATCCTGGGGGGGGGGGGGTGGGGGTGGTATACAGGGGGGCGCTATAAATCTTGACCTCGGGTGGGGGGAGGGGGGGGTAATATAAGTCATGTCCAAGGGGGGTGGGGGGTGCTATAAATCTTTTCCTGGGGGGAGGTGGGAGTGAATGGTATTAATCATGCCTTGGGGGGAGTTGTAATCCATGAATATGTCCGGGCGGGGGGGGGGGGGGGGGGGGGGGGGGGGGGGCGCTGTAAATCTTGTCCTGGGGGGGGGGAGTGTGTCAATGGTATAAATCATGTTCTGCAGGAACAACAAATCATATCCTGGGTGTAGTGTACTAACACATACTGCAGTCCTGAGGGATATGGTGTGATGTGTGACTGTCCAGTAATATATCTGTCTTGAGGGAGGGTATAATTAGTATCTGTGTCCAATGGGGTTACTTTATAAATAACGTCATCAGTAGGGGTGTACACTTATTAACTGGAATAGCCCATTGTGTGGCATGGTCTTCTAGTGTATGCATTTTGAAGGGCAGTTTTCACCATGCACCTGTTGCTGCTAGCCACTTGCATTGGGGCATACCAGTGCATTGCATTGGAGCTCAGGGGGCTGTGTCAGAAGGCAGGAACACAGCTGACTGACACTTCAGCTGGTTAAAAATAGTCTGGCTTGCAAGAGGTAGACAATGATCATGAGAGAAGAATGGAGGTGGGGCAATCTTCCAAAGTGCTATGAACCTATTGGGTGTGACTCAGACCTTTGGTTGGCAGCCTCTCGCACACACCTGCACAGTGATTGTGTGTATTATGAAGTCATAGCAGTTATTTATTTTGAAAAAGTGCATTTACTTTGCATGCATTCTTCATTGGTATGTATTTGCCACTGAAATGGCGTTATGTCAAAGGACGGTTCTTTGCATAGAATGCTTTCATTAGATACAGAAACGTCGAGTATGCTGATATCAACAGTTGAGGCGGTGAGGCCAAAGGCAATAAGCAAGTTATCTGCAATATTTTGCAATCATAGCTGCATGGCTATTTGCTTCTATTTGCGCATTTTAGCCGTTGCCCACACACTCTGCAGTGCTTGGGCTCTTGGTGCATGTGGTAATCCATTCCTGTATATAACATGTACATACATATATAACGAGAATTGTATCGATTATTCATGAAATACGATCGCGCTGTTTTGGACGAGTCGGACGACAGAAAATTTGTTACTACTTCCTTAAAAGGAGTGAGAATTCTAACAGCCACATCTCTCTTACTCATCGATGTTGTAGGCTTACCTTCTGGATTAGTGCACGAAGTCCACTGTACTGAATTTAGTACCCACCCCTCCAAAATGATCGCCGCGTGGCGTTCTGTAAACACCTCGCGCATACCATTGCCGTATGACGTGGAGTGTGTATGTAAACTTGTAAAGTCTTGAAAACATTAAAATGAGTGTGGTGTTTGAATCCTTTTTCATATTTTGATTTGCTGGTTTTACGGCTGAGGTGTTGCGAGCTTCGAAACACGGGTACTCAGTAATGAGGTGTTTCTTTTCAATTATGGGCATACATACTGTACGTTCTAATTGTAAAACCTAGTTTCTAGCCGCATACAGCCGTGGCATACGGATTGAAAACTCTGACATCGACCACCCCGAAAAAAATCAGCTGCAATGTCTGACCGAGCACCATCCTCTGTGTTTGCTGTCATAGCAGGGAATGTCTGGCTGGAGGTGTGGTTCAATGGAAACGTTGTGACATGAGATTAGCTGTTAGATCATTGTTACAGTATAACAAGCGATAATCATCGTTACGTATATTTGGGTCTGGGTACGAGACTAACGCTAACGGGCTGGGGTTCTAGCCCGCCCACACCCCAAACGCTGAGCTGCACCGGGGACCCCACCGGACACGCCCACAACGAGAAGGGTAAATATTCATAATGCTAATCTCTAAACTACTTTTATATGTGATTTGTAGAATTAAAAATCGAGGGACGAAATGCAATTATAATGATTAATTATAAACCACTTGCGCATCATAATACATGTACAGTACAATAAAATTCAATCCTAGGATAGAAGCATGGTCCTTTCATCCGTACCATCACCATTTATAACCGTTTATACTGCACGTGTAACTTGCTGGACAGCAGGGCAGCTTGTTCTTGTTGGGCAGCTTGCTCTTGTTGGGCAGCTTGTCCTTGTTGGGCAGCTTGTCCTTGTTGGGCAGCTTGTCCTTGTTGGGCAGCTTGTCCTTGTTGGGCAGCTTGTAGGGCAGCTTGTGCTTGCTGGGCAGCCTGTTTGAATTTTCTGCAATATTTGCAGAGAAAGATGGCCAAGATGATGATGATGATGATGATGAAGAAAATGACGGCTAGTACTGTTGGCGCAATATATTTAGAGCCAGGCCCTGCAAAACAGGATCAGGTTTATTATACGTCAGTTACATATAATACACAAAGAGCATGCCTCACTAGCTTGCATTGATGAGTTGGTTACTTATGCCCACGTTGCATAAGTTTTCGATTACATAAAGATTCTTTTTTAAGGCAATACTGTGGAAATTACAAATGTACCGTAGCCATGTTTTATCATATCGTGTCGTAATATGGTGTGGCATTTACTGGCTACAACGTATCATTAAAACTTTAGGCATCTTTCCACACGTGTAATATACAGTTGTTGTTCCATGTTCTGCAGCTTTCTTCCATAACTCATTCTTTGGTCACTTACAGACTTGATCAATTCAAAATTCACTCATTGACAGACGAATTCATCATACGTGATGGGCTTTTCGGTCCTGGCAAAGCTTATCAAAAAGACTTCGTTAACATGGCAGAATTGTTGCAAACCATGTGGGTTGCAGCAGGAACAGTGCTGAGCAAGAAATGAAGGCAGTACACTGAGACTTGGCAGTCACTTTTCTGACTGAAGCATAGCCTATATGTGATTGTCCATAATTATGGTTCAACTGTCACCTAGAATCAAGCAATCTAAATTGGAACCTATATATAACTCTGGTTCACTTTTTAAAATGCTTACATGTACCATTGTGCGACATTTGGTCCTTGGAGCATCAACTATGTATGGTTAGCATGGAAGCTGAACCACACCCAGGCCCTAAGCTTGGATATCTGGAAAAGAATCTGAGACATATTGCCTGGAGTTCATTGGAGAGTCCACTGTCAGAGTCATATGCATCCAGCAATTACTATATAGTTGGTGAAATATAATAAATAAGGAATAAATAGCCACCAAATGGTTAGAATAGTTAACATTTCAAGTTATTGTGTGTTTACAACCATTGCTGTACAGTTTAATGAATTTATTATTATTTATGCTAACTGATGTAATTTAACTTTTGGAACGATGGTGGCTTATTGCTTTGTTTGTGTCCAATCAGAACCCACTGCAAGACAACTCTGCACCTGGTCCAATTATAAACACTAGCTTACTGGATCTTATATTGATTGTATTAAAGTGAATAAACATGGCAGTTGCATTTAAAGCTGTGAAATCATTTCGCTGTCAATTTAGGTTTTGGAAACAAAAAGCCAAGTACAGGCAAATGTCACTTCTTGTATTAGATTTTATACAAAGCCAGCTAGAGGGTTGTGGTAGCTAACCTGAACTTCCTCCAGTACAGTAGTCACTTCCTGGGGACTGGTCATTGCAGGTGGGTATTGGTTTAAACACACCAAGAGATCCAATATCAAATGCTGCAAAGAAACAGAGGCCAAGAAATTATAATCATGTGACTGCCTAGGAAGTTGTTACTCAATTTTTTTTGTTCATGGTGAAATGGATAACATAACACAAGAATACATAAACATTAACCAATTGTGCTTGATGAGCAGGTCAGAAAGTGATGAGCATGTTGTATGATATGGTATGACACTGCGTGGTTAAGTGAGAGTTTCACACTACAATTATATGCAATTTGGAAAGAAAAGCTTTGACCATGTCAACAGCAGATAAAGAATGATTCAAGAGAACTAAATGTGTTGAGCACTGAGAAGTTATCAGAAACTGAAAGTTAACTAATGAGTGTACTTTTTTTTTCCAATTAATTGAAACCTCATTCAGACTTCGTGTAAACTGAAAGACTGTTCAAAAGAGCCTTACATGTGTACTGTATTTGTATTAGTGTATGTAGTGTGTGCACGCGTGTAACTCATGATTCTAATTAATGGCTCGGTAAATGCATATTAATGCAAGCAAAGGTGCCTAACTGACAACTTAACATACATCATACTGATCTTTTTTCCACAACCACATCTTTCTGATATCATATATAAAGGGTGTTTCACAATCAAGAAAAATCATTCGTAAATTGACCACAAACAGATAATTAACTGATAATTGGTGCTAAATTCTCTAATGCGGGCTTAAAACAAACGAAATATTAATCTAATAATAATCATAATTTCTATTATTTTTTGATCTGAACAAACATATAATCTTCAAGAAAACGCACAAAGTTCAATATGCATCATGAAAAAATAAATGTCCCTTCGTTGTCAGTGTGAATAACTTCAAAGAAATTAAAATTAGCGAAAACGAATTAATACATCCCGGTAACACCCAATCAATAACATTCCATTTTAGAGGCATTGAAAAGCTCCAACATTTCCTTGAACGTTAATAATAATAACTTGCCGAATTTATGAATAAATTCAAACCACTAAATCAAGATACAATGGCCCTAAATCAAGTACATTGCGAAAATAAAAAATCAAGATGTCAATTTTGAATAACTTCTACACGGAAGTAGTTAATTAAATACAGTTTGCAGCTTTTAACTACCCATCCACCCACCCTAGATTTATTAATATTAATTGAAATGAATAGGGGTCTTGAGACCTTAACAATATTCATTAACCGTTAAAGATTTTATTTCACCAGCATGTCTTCATTTGCTGTTAGAACTTTTAACAAGAATTACCAATAAACTAACTGCTTGGGGTTAATTTATAAACAATTTTCCATGATTGAGAAACACCCTCCCCCCTACGCACTGCACTGTATGAACACTGCATCTGATGGGTCACATTGCTGTCCACAAGGTTGGTAGTTTGGTGGTGGGTTGTAGCAGCAAGAGAAACATTGCTGTACTCTGCTGCTACTGCAGTTGCTGCCTTGAAACCAAGTCTTTGGTTCATCAACTGGAGAAGGAGCTCTGTGTGCAACAGTAATCTATAGAAAGGAAGAATGAGCTATACAATACTCACGTTATGTTCCTTCCATAGGTAACTGCATCAGTGTAGCCAAGCTGTCTGCATACTGTGTTGGCTGCAGCCATTGTGAATGGATATGCAGAGAATGTGCCTGCTGTGATATAACCCCAACCAGGGTTAGCTGTGAAGTAGAGCTGAACTGCTCCAAATGATGATACATTCGTGTAAAGTGGGTTTTGGAATAGCCTCAACTGTTTGTCACTTGGTGTAACAGTAGGATCTGTTTCAACTATAACAGATGGTTAAAAATAGACAGTTACTTTAGGGTGGAGGGAAGGGGAGGGGGAAATGTACTATATATAAATAGCCAGCAACTGGCCATCAATATATATTACCATAATAGCAATATTCATTTCCACGATGCTATATTATATCAATTACATCATCAACCTACCACATTTGATATACAAAGGACTGCTGCTGCATCCAGGTGGAGGGTTGTAAGGAGTCTTGTTGATATTGTATGGCGTCACACATTGAAGTATGTGAGAAGAAGTGGTATTGCACCTCCAGTCATTAATTAACCACACTGGATAACCACCAAATGCACTATAAGGAAAAGAGGTACACTATAAAGGTTAACTTTACTTTTGATTCGTACATCTGTTTGCCAAGTATTTGGATGCTCGTGTGTGAGTGTGTTTAATGAAATGATGTATTATTTAGTATAGCCATTGTTCTTATAATGAGTTTGTGACGCGGTTTAGCCGGAATCTTTTGATGCCTTCAGCTTTTCCCCGTGTATTCACATGGTATAGGAAGTGAGAATCACACAACAATACATTTAAACACACTCATTGTCTGATGCATTTACTGCCATTTTGAGTTGTCATAAATAGTGTAGGACTGGATACGTACCAGGGTAATCAACGCTGAGTAGCTCTCAGTAGGCTACTTGTCTTATACTTAGTACTGAGGGCAAACAAACGTGTTTTCAGTGAAAAAAATGGTTGAAACCCTTATAATTCTCCCACCAGTGGGCGTGGCGTTACACCGAAATTCACCTCGTTCCCAGTGTTGTGGATACTACAATTAAACTGGTATCAGAGTGAAATTCGTTATCGAATTGTCACTTCGGGTGCATTAATATTGCATTATATTCCCACAGGTTCCCAGTCCTCGGTCATCCAATAAAGTTTCTTCATTGACCGTCCAAATTTTTGGCGGCCCACGGTTATTACCTCAATTATGCTGAGGGTTAAGCGGCTAATTCAATTATTCACTTTTTCTGACGTCACGGACGCGGTCAAGCCAACCGCAGTGGCGGATCCGGGGGGGGGGGGGGGGGACCCCCCCCCCCCCCCTCGAACCTGAATATAAATATAATTAGCGATGACGCGTCGGATAAATCGCCGCACGTGAGTTATACATTTCTACGGAGAGTTGAGCATGCACTCCGTGAAGTTGCTAAGCAACTTATTGCTTGTTCATTGATTTTAGTTTTGTAAACTGCGAGATACATAGTAGGCTGGTATTTATACGTAGTAGGCTGCAAATGCATTCCAAAATGCTAACCCGCGGTCGTAATAGAGCGATTCTTACTTTGATTGGTGCACTACTGAGTATTAGTACCCATCAAAGTTGAATGCACCTTGCTGCAAGCTTTTACAGAAAGCAAAAAGGCTGACTGACCATTGCAATTATGGTAAATTTTAAATGAGTGGCTAAAATAGCAAAGAAACTAAGTGCATGTAACGTACAACTGATGCAAATCCGCAAAACCATAATACCCTGGAAACCAGAACATAACGAAGTGGCACGCATTTATTGGTTATGAATCTTATGATAGCCGTTTTTTTAAATGTACAATAATATGTGGAAAAATTGGAGTGTGTACAATTTTTTTTTTTCGCACTAATGTCATGCTGAATGATACCGTTCACTGATGAAGTAGGTCATCTACCGGAATGTGATGGTAAATTTTAAGTGGCTCAAATAGCAAAGAAATGCACATGAATGTAACAACACAGCCATTTTAATTAGATTAGTAATATCACAATAGCCTGGAAACCAGAACGTAACGGAGTGGCACGCATTTATTGGTGTTGATTGCATGCCTTTGTTTCCAATTACCTACATGTACAATTTGTGGAAAAATTGGAATGAGCACCAAAAAAAAATTGGTGCGCTTGCGCGCGCCCCTCCTCTTCATCTATTATTCATGTCGGACCCCCCCTCCCCCCCCCCCCCCCCCCCACCAAAATCCTGCATGCATCCGCCGCCCCTGCAACCGTATCGCCTAGTTTGACGGTTTAGACGGTTGACGCGGGCGAACCGCCGCATCACTGATTATAGAGCAATATGGAATTATGACTTTCACAATCGGCCACAAAAGAATCCGCACCATATCCAGAAATGAGCGGTCAAAGGAAAAGCTAATTAATTCGCGGTTTGCGAATCAACGAATATTCCCGTATAACTTCCCATAGACATGTATGGGGTACTTCAATACCAAGCACACCTGATTTTTCTCATCATTTGCCAAAGGGGTTTGTTAGTACACTACATTTGCCATGATTTTTAGTGGGGTCGCCGTATTTTTCCTATTTAAGGCGTCGGTTCCCTAGGATTGTCATAACATTGTCCTCAATGTATAAGTAGTCAATGGGTGCGTTTTCTCATTACAAATTCTATGACCGTTTGTGTCAATACCTTTACGATTTGATAATTTGCCAAAGGAGAAACATGTAGCTAGTACATCGAAGAACTATAATATATATTGAAAAGTAGGTCTTTGTATTTATAAATCGGCTTCCATAATTGAAAGAAGTATTCTATATTGAATCAGATTGTTGTCTCCGTCTCGTGCCCTCAAAATCGACTCACGCGCGGGACAAGGCAAAATTATGAGTATCCCCCTAGCTGTACCAGTTTTATACTGTATGAAATCGGGCCTGAAATCGATTCTGCACGCCTCCTAGCGCTACGTAACAAGGTTTGTTGCTACCAGTTGAGTAGCCTACATATAAATGTACGTCATCGTACTCATGCACCATAGTTATAAGGTGTGACTGTTTACAAATGGGTTATTGTGTCAGTGTGGTATGTAGCAGGCTTTGTTTATATGTGCATGCAATGTAATGTATGCACATGTGCATATGGACATATGTAGAAAGTTGGCAACGGACTCAAACGTGAATGTTGTGCATGTGTTGTCGACTGCATCACAGTGAAACTTATTAGTGAACAATTTGAAATAAATCACAAGATGACCGCCAATGTATGGGCGATTTCTCGATATGTCACAACACGCAAACACGAAAACGCATCACACACATCAAACAAACTGTCAGACATTCTCTGCAACCATTCTCTGCTGCATGTACCAATGTAAAGGTCTTGTTGATAACAATGAATACAATAGTTCAAGGGATGGTATACAAATATCAAGATAAAATATTTGTACATGCTTATACAAGTATGCATATCTGTGTATGTGTAAACAATTAATTTTTTGTATGTTTGTATTGTATGTGTGTATGTGTGTTACATATGGACAACATTTCAACAGCCCTTTGCTGCGGCAGAACACACATGGCTGAGTTATCTTGAGCCTGAATACCACAAATGCAACAGTGAAAAATGTGAAGCCAGAACAGAGTAAGGCTGTTTGTGTATGTGTGTGTGCGTTACCAGTGTGGTAAGGGAGTGGCTCAAACATGGCACTGATCTTGGCAAATACAACACACACACACACACACACACACACACACACACACACACACACACACATGATGTGATATTGTGGTCAATTAGTTATGGCATGTGCAAATGGGCTGTGTTTGTGTGTGTTGCCTGTCTTGTGACAAATACACATGCATGTACACACATGAGGCTTCTGTAACTTCTACTGTAGACAACTAAAACATATCTAGCAAATTAACCCCTCCTTTCCCCCCAGATCTTGATGATAGACACACTCACACACACACAAGCACACTCAAGTACATACATATTCAAGCACACACACACATACACACAGTTTGGGGTGTGTATTGTGGGCGGGTCGATGTTACAGGGGGTCGCATGATATACTCTGCTGTGTAGTGTTGTTGCTGATTTGCTGATATCTTTGGGCAACCAAGTCCCCGATCCTTGACTACACGCCATACGCGAAACACACATGAAGCTTCTAAAATCACTAAAACATCCATAGAAAAGCAGGCCTTCATTCCATATGTGTAATGATAGTGCCGTGGTGCAGTGTCTATTAAGTAGTGCTTTGGTGCTTATTGTGCAGTGCTATGGTGCTACATTTATGAAGTAGTGCTATTGTGGAAATACATCAGTGAGCACTACATGGTGCAGTGCTTGTGAAGTACTGATCTCTGTATGTGTAAACATATGGTCTAGCTAATCGTGTGCATATTTATGTGTGTTTGCATTGTACATGTATGTGTGTTATATATGGACATTTCAACAACTCAGGAGACAAGGTGTATGGCTGAGTTATCTTGAGCAACAGTGAAAAATGTGAAGCCAGAACAGAGTAAGACTGTAAGGCTTTGTGTGTGCGTTACCAACTGGTGTGGCTCAAACATGGCTCTGATCTTGGTGAACACACACACACACACACACACACACACACACACACACACACACACACACACACACACACACACACACACACACACACACACACACACACACACACACACACACATACACACACACACACACACACACACAGAAACTTGTACACACTGGTGTGCGTGTGTGTGTGTGTGTGTACAAAAGTGTGTACTATGTGTGTATGTGTGTGTGTGTGTGTGTATATGTAAGTAATAGTAGGGCTTAAAATTTTTTGGAAGGCTACATACTGGTCATAACTTTTGTTTACACAGTTTACATACATATACATGTAGACATACTACATGTAGATGTACTACATGTATGCTCATGGCTTCATATTGTTGATTAACATCAGCTATGTTATTCCTGTTGTCTAAAACCCCACTGTATAGGCCTACATGTATATGTAGGTAGTTAGGTCCAGATTCCATTGATAGATGTTGGTGATGAATTTAGGGCGAGTAAGGTTGAAGATGAGGAAGTAAGGCTGCCCAGGTCACCCTACCACTATTGGAAGTGGGGCTGCCCAGGTCACCAACTGCCAATCACACCTTGTGCTCTGATCTGGGGTGTGTGTGTGTGTGTCTGATGCACTACGCTAAGTCCTGTGAAGCCTGAGGTACAGAGGCACCAGCTGTACTATCATGAAATAAATTCCAAAAGCCATCTTTACTAAGACCACCAATTCTGGTATATTACGGTAGTGATTGCTTTGATTGCTTGTGTGTGTTGTACATCTGTATGGCTGTACCAGTACATAACATGTGTGTGACCATGTGTGTATGCATGTAGGTGTATGTGTGTATGTGTGTACGTGTGTGTGCATGTGTGTATGTACATGTATGTGGTGTGTATGTGTGTGCATGTGTGTGCACATGTGTATGCATGTGTGTGCATATGTGTATGCATGTGCATGTACAATGTATGTGTGTACATTGTACATGTAAGTGTGTGTGCATGTGTGTGTATGTGTGAGTACATGTATGTGTGTGTGTATGGAAAGCTTTCCAATGCTACAGTGTAAGTGGTGCCCTTGGTACTTGTACGTAGCCCCTATTTCATCTAGGGAGCATTGCTACATACATGTAGCTTGAGAAGCTGATTTTGCTGGACGCTGTCCCATAGGTACATGTACATGTACAGTTGTACCTAAGATAAATATAATATTCATTTGTGCAGCTCAGAGGTCAACAACAATAGGGCATTGTATGCTATGTACACTGAGGTTATCCTAATCTGATGTTAGCTATAGACCATTGATGTACATGTAGTACCTACATGTGATGGGAGGGGGGTGGAGTGTGCTTTGGGCCTGATGCAAAACCTTTGGTTAGTGGTAGAGGCATTTACATCTGATGCATAAAGTCCCAGTACTTTTTTTTCTAGGGTTCAATATCAAGAGTTGTGTTAAAAGTCTGTTTGGGACTGTTTCTATGGAGATGAGGCGAAATATTACTCGAGGATGTATCTAGTTTTGTACTGGGGAAGAGCAGCACCAGGAACCCAATGCTGAGACTGACCATCTGGAGTGTTCAACACCTCCAGGGATATCCACCTTAGGCTCAATAAATACCCCTACGTTCCACTCTACTCAGCTGGCATGCACTTCTTCATCAAGCAAACCAGATGGGCAAGTGTGTTGAGTGTACCAAAGGCAGGCACACGTGTCCAGTTCTAGCAATGGAGGCCTACAGATAATGCTGCCACTGTTCCACTCACCCCTCTTCCACTTCAAAATGGGACGCCACTCGCATCTAAGAACTTACGCTCCACCTTCCTATCCCTGGTATGGTGGAACAATCCAGCCAAATACAACACTCCATTGGTGCAGCCACTTACAGTAACTGCTGACACCATTCAGAAGTACATATGGTGCAGCCACAATACTCATTGTTAGTAATAGCAATAGCAGAAGAGGACAAATTGTGTATGTTTTAAATGCACATTACATGTTTGCACTAACCACACACTGTGCAGAGACAGGGGAGGGGTTTGGGGGCCGTTTGGGCCTGTGCCAGCAAGCATTGGCATAACATACAAGGGGGGAGGGGGGGGGGGGGGGGGGGGGGGGGGTGTATAGTATGCTTTTAACCTGATGCAGAGGCTTTGGCCTAGTGATCGACTGCTCAGCGCTACAGAGTTTAACTTTTCTTTTTAAAAAAAAAAAATGAAAGCATTGGGATAGTTGCAGTAAAATTAAAGCGCTTTACGCGCGCGTGTAGTACTGACTCTCCATACACATATGCATGTATGCAGACAAAGATTCAAAATACGGCACGTGCAGATTTGGTGTTAATCGATTTAGGTAAGGCTGAAATACCTACGTAGGTCGCAACTGTACTGAAAAGTGCCATTTGCAAATATCTATGTTTTGTGCATGTATCAGTGCACGTACTGCCTATTAGCCTTCGCGCTTCATTCATCGAGCTGCAAGCAGGCTAAACGAACACGATAAGGAAAACAACCCGCCACTATATAGGTCAAAAGTGTCCATGACGATCGACATCATAGTGTCCCTCTTGGCAGTCGAGACCTACGGTGCTTGAGTAGTCGATCGCGAGTTCCTATCGTACTAGTACTTTTGTATCAGGCCAGAAGCTGGCAGTAACCATATCGGTCTCTCCCTCGCTCTTTCATATCGTGTACCCGGTTCAAAACGCTCTCGGCCTCCCCCCCCCCCCCCCCCCCATTGTCCGGTTATAAACGGCCTATTGGTATAGATATAGTTAAGTTATACCTTCAGCTAAATTAACTTACTGTGCATATATTTATTCACCATTTTGTTCAATTAATATCAATATTAGTTGAATAATTCTGGCAGATGACGCAAGGCATTACGCAATGACATATTTTGATGAATAAAT